>BTPG01000007.1:50581397-50616397 GCA_036245525.1 Semisulcospira habei
CATGGGGCGGTCCGTGGCGCAGTGGTTAAGGCGCCTGCCACCAATGCTAAAGGTGTGAGATTCGATTACGGGTTCCGGCGTCGGATTTTTCTCCTCTAGTAAGTGTCACCGTTAATTCGGGCGGACCGTCAGGGGTTCTTTCTCCGGGTACTCCGGCTCTTCCTCCCCCACCCACTTTGGTATCAGTTTCAGCCCACTTAATCAAATTTCAAATACAAACGATTTTGAATTTCCAAAAACTACAGTAGCTCGCTTGAGCTTGCCCTTAGCACCACGTGAATGTTCTGTTCTTACAGTGTGTGAGTGAATGCGCGTGATTCACGTGAGCGTGCTTGTTGGGTTCAGTTCGCGGCGGCGCTTTGAGCCGATTTTCAATTGGGATAAAGCGCCTATGTAATGCGCTGATTATTATTATTATTATTATTATTATTATTATTATTATTATTATTATTATTATTATTATTATTATTATTATAGACACTGACCTGCGCACTGTGGGCAACAGTCGTCTGGAACCGACTTGAATTTTTTTAACTTTGTTGGTAAACATGTTTTTAGCTGACACAAAACAATACCCTCCTGTAAAACAAACACAAAAATCATATATTAGATGAAATAAGTAACAACTGGTATAGGTTACGCGATCTTGTAGCTCTAATTCAAAAACCGCCATTGACAATCACAAATATGATGATAAACTGCGTATTAGATTAAATTTAATCACTCATATAAAAT
Source organism: Semisulcospira habei (assembly GCA_036245525.1). Lineage (NCBI taxonomy): Eukaryota > Metazoa > Mollusca > Gastropoda > Semisulcospiridae > Semisulcospira > Semisulcospira habei. The sequence continues at coordinate 50,582,133 of BTPG01000007.1, forward strand.
TTCCATGAAACTATTATTTATTTATTTATTTATTTATTTATTTATTTGGTTTTTGTTTGGTTTTTTGTTTGTTTGCTTTGTGTTTGTGTGCGTGTGTGTGTGTGTGTGTGAGTGTGTGTGTGTGTGTGTGTGTGTGTGTGTGTGTGTGTGTGTGTGTGTGTTTGCTTGGATTTTTTGTTTGTTTGTTTGTTTGTTTGTTTGTTTGTTTGTTTGTTTGTTTGTTTGTTGGGGGCAAAACAGTCTCACTTCAAAAGAGTAGGCGAAAGACGAATGTAAAAATGGGTTGTAACTCCGCGCAGCTTAAAATAACAGTGGCTTGTCTCCCTTTGTTCGACAAAGGCCCGAGCCTCCAGCTTCGCATCATCGGGAAAATGGCAATTAAGATTTTAACCGATACCTACAGCTGCCTGTCTCATTCGACGGACCTCTACCCCCCCCCCCCCCCTCTCCCTCGTGCCCCCCAACCCCTCCCACCCTCACCCCCACCCCCTCCGCCCAGTACCGCCACTACAAATCCCCCTCCCCTCCCCCCATACACATTTTCCGCCGATCCTGAGAGACGTCAGTTCAGCTACCCAGGTTTACTCACGTTTACCGGAGCTCATTATACGTGCAAAAAGTAAGGCTCACATGGGTACGCCAATGGTTACTGTTTGATACTCGTATATTTAATGTAGATACTGCTAATAATGATAATGATAGTTCAAAGGTGGCGCCAGAGGCGCCACTGAAATCAGGCTATTCTGGGACCATCTTTTATTAACTCATTCGAGACGCACCGCCTCCGGATACGCGGCTTAAGCCGCGTATCCGGAGGCGCACGTCTCCAATGAGTTTATGACGATTATGATAGTTATGACGTCGCCTGCCATTGACGATGTTGGCGACAACGACGATGATGATGATGGTGATGATGATGATGATGATGATGATGGTGATGAAAACGCACCGCTCAGACACACATGACACACTGGTCCCTTCTGGTGGCGCGGAGCCCCGTGCTGTTGGAGAGGAACACGTCCCCGTCCCTGTAGTGGTTGCCGTCATGGTTGCAGCCTGGGCGCCGGGATTCGTCCTCCTCCGAGAGCCTCGTCCCGGCTGTGGGAGGAAGGTTGTCAAAATCTAGATCAGACGGGCGGGGTCAGGGGTCACGTGCATGACAACACTCATGACAACGCGGTCAAGGTTAAAATGTTTTGAAACGAAAAGTCAGGGTTTTCAGAGTCAATGAGACAAAGTTTGAAAGGTTAAGGTTATAGGTTACAACAGCGACATTTTGCCATTCTGTTATTCTCTGGGAAAGTGAGAGTGTTGGGATACAGTGTACGTGTGCCGGTGTGTGATTTTTAGCGGACCTAACGGCTGAAACAAAAGCCATAAGGTCCAAAATCACAGACCAACACACTATCAATGAAATAAAATGGATTCATGCCTGCTCCACCTGCGCGTGATAGGAAAACAGCGTAATACAAAGCTTGAAAATGTCTAACACTGAAAATTTAAAGGAAACAAAAGATATACCTAGACCCTTTGACTGCTGATGACGACACCATTCAGCGGAAAAGACCTGTTCGCAGTGCGCAACGGCGCATTGGGTAGTCACGCACGCGTCTTTTCCGCCGAATAGTATCGTCATTAGCGGTCAAGGGGCAGCAAACATGCGTGGCATGAGGGACATTTACAACACTGCGAGGTAAATTCGTGCTTTTAAAGCGTGTTACGCATGGATACATAAACTGTGTAAAATTAACCCTTTGCGTGTCGGTAGCGGCTTTTCTCTCGATGATTCCTACCGACACGCAAAGAGTTAAGTAGAGAAATGTTCACAGTGTTGACAACAAAGTGTATTCTTCTCGCCTCGTCCCGTTGCGTCTTGTATAGTTTAGTGTCACATCACTTCCCGTCTGGTTTCGTCTCGTCCAGTTGCGTCTTGTCCAGTCTTGCCTAGTGTCTCATCTCGATTCGTCTTGTCTCGTCCGGTTGCGTCTTGTCTAGTTTCGGCTCGTCTCACGTCACGTCACGTCACGTCTCGTCACATCACATCACATCACATCACATCACGTCACGTTTCGTCTCGTCTCGTTTCGTCCCGTTGCGTCTTGTCTAGTGTCAGCTCGTGTGACGTCACGACAGGTCTCTTCTTGTCTCGTCACGTTACGTCACGTCACGTCTCGTCTCTGTCCGTCTCGTCCCGTCTTGTCTCGTTTCGCCTCGTCTCGTATCGTCTTGTCCGTTGACGTAGACGTGCAGTTACAATGAACAGGAAGGAAAGAGTGATTACATAAGCCAATCAAACTGAACTTACTTACGTATATTTTACTGTGCCTCATGGAGATGTTTGGGATGTTGTCTACGCTTAGGTACAATCTTGTTATCAAGCGCGATTTCGTTCTCGTTCGTTGCAAACAAAACCTCACTGCCTGTGTCAAGTTAACCCCTTTCGCTGATGAAAGATCGAGCGCCTGAAACCACTGCACGGTGATCGGCATTCACTTGATAAACACAGATCCGAATGGGACCAAACATAGACATAAAAAACTCAGCAGTAACAAGAGCATAAGTCTATTACTATAAGTGTGCAACGCCTATCAAAATAGTCGACGCCTAGTGTCGCTGGCGACGGGCGTTTGAACAGATATTTTCCAAGCGTCTGTGTTAAGTTATTCGCGGCAAGCCACATCAGGATATGCGGCATAAGCCGCTCATCCGGATGCGGTTATCCGCGAATGTGTTAAGACAGGGTGTCGAGAGCACACCGGTAAAAAGTACCGCACGAGCTAGATACACAGAAATCTAATAAAATGTTCGTCTTATGACTTTTTGGCATGTGAACGTCATGTAATGTTATAAGCACGCAATCTTGCAAGAGATGTTTTTGCTGTACAGTGCAGGATTTTGCGTGGTGCGTGTGTATGTGTGTAGAGTGGGGGGATGTACGGGGGGGGGGGGGGGGGAAGCAAATGGCTGCCTGCGATGATAAAAGAAAAGTGAACGATTTTGTCTTTTTTTTTTCTCTCTCTCACCTGCACAGAAATAAGAAAGCAAACGAAAAAAAAAATCCTGCTCAACACCAGTCTCAGAATTATCAGACAGACCAACCATTACCGTCCTCGTACCTTCAACACGTCGTTCCTCTTCGTCTTCCATTTTCTTTTCGGGAAAAAATCAAGCAGCTTCTAATGACCGCATTTGTCGCCATGTTGCCTACTATCTGATTATACCACCTTGCCTAAGACAATGACGTTGTGTCGGGGATTTTACGCAAACTTCCCATCATGCTGGCCTGATTTTTCTTCTTTGAAGTCTGCGTACTTGCTTTTTTACGTCACTACGAAACCTTCAAGCTAAGACGATCGAACATTTACGCGTCGATTAAAGTTACAACAGTTTACTACATGTGCGGCCGACGTGTTGTACTCTTACAGTAATAGATTTTTGACAAGAGACATAAATCCTCATTAACAATAAGCGTCCCTACACCCTTCCCCTTATCATAGCGTTTGTCAGCTCGGCGTCTCATTTTTTTCAGGAATCGTGTAAAGCAAGTACATGTGAATAGCATCGAGAAGAGGAGCAGATCCTCATGAGCCCCCGCAACTGCTCTACGCCTCTTGCTGTCGGACGGAGCTTGCTAGACAAGCGTATTGGCCTGACACACCCCACCAGCAGTCGCATTCACGAACTGCTGATAGGACCGTCAGATTGAGGAACCGCTGGAGCTAGTAATTCAGCAATAGGCATAGATTCTCATGAATCCTTGCGATACCAGCGGCTCAAATGAATCCATGTCTTTTGCAGTTAGCAGAATTCTGCTGAAGCGCGTTAACTTTCACGCGCTGCGAATTAGGGGCCTATATCTTTAACCCATTCAGCCCTGACGCCCTACAGCAGGCGATGGGTCGACCATGATAATTCAAGGGTAGTGCCAGATTAGCTTGGCCCCGACAGGCGCCAAGCTAATCTGGCACTGTCTTTGAATATCATGGTCGATCCATCTTCTGCAACAACTGAGTGCATAGTCATTAGATGACGCATCCAAAATTTGGGAAATACGGTCGTCGGGCTGAATGAGTTAAACTGAGCAGTAGCTGTTCGAAGTTAACTTTTAATCGTAGTCAGCCAGAGGCATAGATTCACATGCTCCCCTGCAGCGGCAGGGACCCATGTGAATCTATGCCTCTTGCAGATGGAAGCGTTTGAATGTGAGGGACTGTGGGCCTGCTGTATGACTGCCAGGCCATTGCATGCACACGTGTATGCATGTGTCATAATCTGAATTCGTCGCTGGGTCGATGGGTACAACGTCTTTTCGCTCGCAGACGTTTCAGTATGTCTCTTTAAAACATTAAATGCTAAAGGCTTAACTTCTTTTTTGCCACCAGAAACGTGATTCCAAAGAGGGAACACCGAATAGAGTCTGCACAAATGCTGACCCCACCGAGTTTCGAACCCAAGTTCTTGAGATCAAGTGTCTGAGGTTGAAACCAATCGAACCACCATTGTCCCCGGCACGTGTGGTAACTATCTATCCAGGAAAGTCCATGTACAGTTATTAACACATTCTACCCAAGGACTGAAATCCCCAAATTTTCAAGTTGCCCTCCGAAGGACTGTATTGTAATTCTAGAGACAGATCGAGCATGATAGTTCAAGGGTGGTGCCAGAATATAGCTTGACGCCTATGGGTGCCAAGCTATTCTAGCACCACCCTTGAACTATCATGCTCCATCCAAGTCTTGCAGTGGTGTGTGGGGGCTGAATGGGTTTTAAACAAAATTCCTTTGTAAACTGCAAGGTATGGTATATCCAACTGTTATCCTTAGGGGCCTGCTACAGTTCGATGAATGTGGGGACGTGGATTGGTGCTATAAAGCACTAAATGGGTTAAAAAAAATATTATTTTTTTTTAAAGCGATGGGGAAAGGTCCACGAATAAAATATTTCATCATTACAACTTTTATCTTGTTTTTTTTTTTTTTTTAGTAAAGCCGAAGTACCGCCAATTTCGTGTTGAATGTTTACGGAGGCGTTCCTCAATGCGCAAAAGGTCATCGGGATGACGTCAACCCGATGGCCTTTTGCGCATTGGGTCCATAAGTCCGCTTCTCTTGACGCGAGCAGTGTATTAAAAGCTCAGAGATAAATCAGATACACTGTTTTTGTCGAAAAACGTGCAAAATTTGACCTACTTACGATTTACAAACAATTGTACAAAAATATAATTAATATATAAATATTGATCAAAACAGAGGGTCAATGACTACACGTAGTTTTCTTAAGCATACACGGACTAAGGTTTATGATTTGTACAGTTCTTGATGGAATCACTGCTCTTTTGTCATGGCAGTCCAATAAAGTAGCATGCAGCTGCCTCATAATATGGACAAGTCGATGAGAGAGAGAGAGAGAGAGAGAGAGAGAGAGAGAGAGAGAGAGAGAGAGAGAGAGAGAGAGAGAGAGAGAGAGAGAGAGAGAGAGAGAGATGAGGCATTGATATCGTCATAGACATAGCCATTTTTTAAACCTGCCGTTGCTACAAAACTACGAGACAAAATACAAAAAAAAACTAAGTATAATATAGTTAAATGTAAATGAAAAAAAAAAACATTGCTAGTTTAGGGAAAGAAAGTCCCATGACGATCTTACACACCTAAACTGACACACACACACACACACACACACACACACACACACACACACACACACACACACACACCATCACACACACACCATCACACACGCACACACAGAGTTTTTGTAATTGGGAGCATACATAATCAGGGTTACAGGGCAGTATATATTTCACAACGTAATGATTACGACTGCTTCGAGAAGTACTTGAAGAGACTGATTTTGAAACGGGCTAGAGAGGAAGCGGATTTTACATAATCAGGAAGCGTGTTCCAAGTCTGCGTTCCTGAGAATGACAAACTAGATTTGTATATTATCAATTCTTGTTTTTGGGACTAAGAAAAGTTGCCTAATATTACCAAGCCTAGATTCCGACTTAGAGAAAAGAGTTGTGATATATTCTGGTATTTTCTGTTTCCACACTTCAAACATAAAAATAGCCGTATTGTATTTGAAGTGGTCTTGCAGCGGCAGAAATCCTATTTTGGAGAGTTTGTCTTCTGTTGTGAGTCGTGGGTCAGGAAGGATTAACTTTGCTGCCCTTCTGTGTAACGAGTCTCTTCAAGTGGACTTCAATGCATTCATCCCACACCGTCGACGCGTAATCAATATGAGAACGTATGTGAGCATATAGAATAGTTTGCGCGTGTCCGAGTCGGTGTAATATTTCAGTTTGGACAACATGAAAAGATGTTTGGTTACTGTTTTGCAGAAAGTGTCCGTATGAGCCTTCCACTTAAGCTGACTGTCAATTGTAATCCCTAGAAGGCGGTGTTCATTAACGTGTTCTATTTGACTGCCCTTTAATAAAAGGTTAAGTAACAGGGGTGCTAACTGGTGTTTTTGACGAGTGGCGATTATCATAGATTTTGTTTTAATTGGATGAACAATCATAGAATTCCTGTGACACCATTCAGACACTTCATCAAGACTATGCTGCACGTTGGAAGAAATTACTTGTATATCTTTGTTAGTCATATGAATGGAAGTGTCATCAGCAAAAAGATCACATTGTACGTTCTTGCAAGTTAAATAAAGTGGCAGGTCATTAACGAATAGACAAAATAATAAGGGACCAAGCATGGATCCTTGGGGAACTCCATACTTTATATCTTTTAGAGAAGAGTAAGATCCATTCACTAGAACTTTTTGTTTACGATCAGTTAGGTATGATCTAAAAAATGCAACTACTTCTGTACTATTCAAGTATTTCTGAATCTTTGTCATTAGAGTGGTGTGATCGATTAGGTCAAAGGCCTTTTTAAAGTCTAAGTAAACGACACCTGTTATCTGGGATTTGTTCATACCCTGCAGCCATGCGTCAACGAGGCGCGTGAGTGCAGTGTGGCACGAGTGCTGTGGGCGAAATCCGAATTGAAAGGAGGAGCTTGCGGTTTTCTAAGTAGGCAAGCAGGTGTTTGTGGACATGCCTTTCAAGCGGCTTTGATAGAACTGATAATAATGAATCGGTCGATAGTTGTTAGGGTCAGAACGATCTTTAGTTTTTGGAAGTGGAATGACTTTAGCGTATTTTAGTTTGTTAGTGAAAATATGTTGCTTGATACAAAGGTTGTAAATGTACGTAATAGGCTCTACTATGTACGGCCATGATAACATAAGTATTTGCGGGCTGATGTCATCAGGCCCCGAAGACTTTTTATTTGGTTGTTTACTAATGAGCAAACCCACCGCATGAACTGCTAGCAAGGGAATGCTGAAGGGGTCTGTGTCCTCTGTTCTGTGTTTACAGAATTCAGAAAGCAAATTAGAACATTCATACTTACTGCTATTAATTGAGGCATTTAGAGTTTCAGCGACTGAAAGAAAATGATTATTAAAAGTTTCTGCAGTAAGACTGCTGGGAATGGTTGTTGAAGTGCCAGGGGAGCCTTTAGTTAGAGTGTTTAATAGGCGCCAGATAGTGGAAGTATCCTTACTGTCTTTCACTGTCACGGATTAACCTTTTCCTTGCCTCTCTGATCATGTACTTAACACGGTTACGTTGTTGCTTGAATTCAGTAAATAGTTTTCGACTACGCAGATCATCTCTGAGCGCCATCGCTTGCATTATTTCTGGGGTTAACCTTGGAGGAAGAGTGTTTGATTTAACCCTTCTCTCACGAAGAGGTGCGTGTTTGTTTAATACAGTTAGAAAAAGAGTGTACCAAATAGAAAGGGCAGTGTCCGGGTCATTGGAGAGAAGTACATCGTTGAACGGAGTATCATTTAAATCAAATAGGAATTTATTATGGTTAAAGTTCTTGAATGATCGATATGTTATGGTTGTATGGCCGTTCTTTTTTGCTTTCGGAATCTTTTTTGACCATGAACAAACAACTGGATAGTGATCACTAACACTTAGATTTGAAACCTCAACATTACAGACGGCTTTGGGTTTATTAGTGTATATGTGGTCTATAAGTGAGGACGTATTCTGAGTAATTCTGGTGGGCGATTTTACTAACTGGATTAGACCAAACAATGAAGTTATTGTATCCCACGCAGTGTGATTCTTAAGGAAGTCTATATTAAAATCTCCCATGAAAAGAAGGTCTGCCTTTCTTTTGCAAGCTCTGTCAAGGACCTGACTAAAATGGTCATACAATTCAAAAGTGGCGTCAGGGTTTCTGTAAAGGAATCCAACTATTAGCGGTGTCGATTTAGGGCATTTCACTTCCAAGTCCAAGCGTCTATGGACTAAATGCTGAATGGAGTTGTGAATGTAGACAGCGATGCCTGTTTGACCTGGGGACGAGGGGTCTCTCCTAGTCACGGAAAAATTAGAAATACTAATGGCTTCATCGCTCACATACGAGCTTAGGCGCGTCTCACTAAGCCCAAATAAATGAAACGGTGTGGGATTGCTAATGTAGACAGATATATCGGTTAGTTTATTGTACAAATGAAAAACATTGAGATGTCCTATTCGCATAACTTTCAAATTTATGTCTATTACGGAGTAAGGCAAATTTGTACAGAACAAACAACAAAAACAACAACAAAATAAAATGTCAAAATAAGGAAGTATACGTTGAGATTATTAAGTGAAACAGCACAAATGCCTATGTATATATAAAGCTGGTATATAGATAAGACACAATGAAGAGAGAGAGAGAGAGAGAGAGAGAGAGACAGAGACAGAGAGAGAGAGAGAGAGAGAGAGAGAGAGAGAGAGAGAGAGAGAGAGAGAGAGAGAGAATAATAAGAATAAGAATAAGAATAAGAGTACTTTATTATCTCGAAAAGAGAAATTCGGTTGTGGTACATTTATAACAAATAGTACAAACAAGACATAGACACATTATAGCATAGTTATGAACATTTTCTCCCTGCCCTTGCACAGCTACAAATTCCAAATGGATATAAAGTAAACACTACAAAATCTTTACACATAACTCTTACACATCTCACACAGACATCTTTTATGGACTGAACTGAGCGGCACTTATACATTCACACCCACCTCTACACATGCATACATAATACGCGTGTTTCAACCTAGTCCTAACCCTCACTACTTATTATACAAACGTCTCAGTACATTATTACACATTATTACACAAGCTGCGTAATTAAAGTCTACCGTAGTAAAATAATTAGTGGGTAAACACGTACGCAGTAACAACAGTCCCAGTATGTCCATGTTCACCACCAAATAAAACACAATATAATCACTTCTCTAAAATCAACAAGCTCCATTCATACTGATTGCACAGGTAAAGGGGGATAGGGGGATGAGTTAGGTTTGGGTATGCGTGGATGTACCTACAGATTGCTTAGAGTGATGGATTTGGGGATGAAACTGTGCTGTAGTCTGAGTGTTCTAGCTTTGTGCGTGCGGAGTCTGCGACCAGAGGGGAGTAGTTCATAGAGGTGGGCAAGGACATGGGATCTGTCTGAAGCTATCCGCCTACCCTTTCTCGCCACACGCTGTTCATACAGGGACTCCACACTGGCTTGCTTACTGCCAGTTACTTTGCTGCAGATGTTTACCATTCGTGCCAGGGTAGAGAGGTAGAGGTTGGATGCCTTGATGTAAGACTGAACGAATAGCTAAATCGATAAGCACAAGTACATATTAAAGGTCTACACAACCTTCATGGAAGCATGACAAAGGATTGATATTGTGGTAAACGTGATTCCCTTCTTTTACTATTTGTGCAAGATTGGATGAAATGTAAAAGTAGCTGATCTTTTTAGAATATATTCAACAAAAGTGTCTTACGAAGTTAAGAGTGCACCTGCCTTATTCTGCTATATTCCAGATTGCCTTTTAAAAATGAACAAGAAAGGCAAAGCCCTTATGGCTCACATGTATCACCGATCAACACATGTCTGACAATAAGTAAAAGGAATGGCTTTTGCACTAACAAAATCCATGTTTTCTCAAAATTTAATCCGTTTATTATGTGAGTGACCCTTGACCTTTGCGATGAGTCGACTAAATTAGGATACATAAGAAGGTCTTTTCATCAGCTACCTTTGTGCCAAATTTGACTTAAAGTTTGCAAAAAATGTTGATGATAACTACAGTTATTGGCATTTTATACACAATTGTCGACCTCTTGCGACCCATGACCTTTTCTGAAAGGTCACCCAAATTAGTATGCATAAAGAGGTCTTACCATCAGACATCTCTGTAGTAAGTTTGGGTTTGAAGTTGTGAATAGTAATAGAGAAAAACATCTTTTGTCAAAATATAGCAATTTTGGACCTATTTCTTGAGCTCTTGTGACCCTTGACCTTTCCGAGGAATCAACCAAATTAGTATGAATAAAAAAGTCTTACCATCAGGTATCTCTGTAGCATGTTTGGGTTTGAAGTTGTGAATAGTAATTGAGAAAAAATAAATTATGTTCAAAAATAGCTATTTTTATGTATTTCCTGATTCTCTATGACCTTGACCTTTGTGTGAGGTCACTGAAATCGGTATGTTTAGAAAGGTCTTGAAACAAAGTATCTTTGGGCCAAGTTTGAAGACTGTAGCTTGAATAGTCTCCGAGAAAATGCAACGTTAAAGTTTACCCCGGACGACGGACGACGGACGATAGACGACGGACGACGGAAGACAGATAACGGACGGACGACCACTGGCCCAGAACATAGACTCACTTTTGCTTCGCACGTGAGCCAAAATTGGACTGGTTGCAACGAAACAGAACACTTAAGGAGCACAAGCGACATCTTTTCCGTCAAACACATTTTCATTACGATCCTGACTAACAGAAATTTGGGAAGCACACTGACCTGTTCATGCGATTGATTTAGTACCTCCGTGTGTGTGTGCTCAAAAAGTGTACTATACTCCTCAGAGTTTAACAGAACACAACTACCTTCATTCTCCCCTCTAATGGCCCCTACACACGTTGCAGTTATTCTGTCTCTCTACTATCACAAATATCTCTATAACTACAATTCTTCATAAATTGTACACTGTATTAACACATTCGAGACGAACGGCATGCGGATACGCGGCTTAAGCCGAGTATTCGGATGCCGTTCGTCTCGAATGAGTTTGCACATTAAATACTGACACACGACAACATGATTACTGTCGATCACGATAGTTCAAGGATGATGCCAGACTAGCTTGGCGCCTTCTGGCACTACCCTTGAACTATAGTAATGGATCAACCTCCTGCACTGTACGCCGTACAGTCTTCAAAAGACAAATCTCAACATTAACCCTTTGCGTGTCGGTAGCAGTTTTAGTCGCGATAATCCCTGTACGACTAAAACCGCTACCGAAACGCAAAGGGATAAGCATTCTGATCTCTGGATTCAGTGAGCTCAATGAAGATTTACTTGTAACAAGAGTGAATACTCTGGATAGTCTCCTGATTAAACGGTTTAACCTCTTCCCTGCCGAGACAAAAAGTGAACACAATCCAACTGCAAGAGACATAGATCCTCATGCGCCCCCGCAACTGCGGGGGCTCATGAGGATCTATGCCTCTTGTTGAGATTAAAAAATACTTGCCGAGACCAGTTTGTATCCATGTTACTTTGACGGTGTCGGGTTTAGTTTGTTGAATGAACCGTTGGTCGTTGAATGAAGATTTCAGAAGCAACAATATATGCACAGTGTCAAAGACGTAGTTAAGCAATTTAGATAAATTCCACTCCGTTTCTTACATTCGTGTATCATCTAATGTCTCACATTACCTTAACAACAATTAATTATATAGGTCTATGTCAACTGAAAAACAAAGTAAATAAAACAAAATTGCCATTTGCACGTTGCTGCCTGTATTTTGTATCGATTACATTGTTGAGAAATTCCTTTCCACACAGTTTTGTCGACAAAGCCAACTCCTGAACAATGTTTTCCATATATGGCATATGCAGATGTGATGAACTGGCGTGACCTCGTAAAGTCAGGTGACCCTAGCTCTGTCGGTTCGACACTTCCACAACAAGCACGGGCATATAACCAATCAGAAAACACCTTGCAGAGCTCCGACGGCGACGATGTTTGTTTTCAAGATGTGTGGTCCAATAGAAACCGTTGTCACTTAAAAGTGTGCACGGTAGATGAGGGCGGCGGAGGATAGGGGCAGGGTGTTATCACGTGGAAAAATGCTGTCCATCATCGAAAGCGTCCAATGAAAATTGCAAAAACCCAGACACAAGCTCAGTCGTGTTTTAAAGCTGCAATATTTATTATTTTGCACAAGCAGAACGGTTGCACTTACCTCTCTACTTTAACGTGTCTGTGCATGTTCTGCCAGGTGAGTGAAGCTTGCACGTTGTTTTCCCGCATGAAAGTCTGTTGACAAGCGACCAACAAAATATTTCGTCGTGATGTTAGTGTTGGAAGGATGTTTGGGATATGTGATAAAATAACTGAAATTTAGTGCAACGCTCCTCTGGTTTAGTTCTTTTATCACTCATTTAAAACTATGACGCACCGAAAAAACGGAGAGAAACAGTGTTATCTACACTGCCAAGAAACGAAGGACTACACATCGTGATTTTCTGCAAGCTGTATTATCCGTGAAGTGAAGCGACGGTTTTGTGTGTGTGTGTGTGTGTGTGTGTGTGTGTGTGTGTGTGTGTGTGTGTGTGTGTGTGTGTGTGTGTGTGTGTGTGTGTGTGTGTGTGTTCAACACAGCTATCCAAATGCTCGTTTATTTTATTTCAACTGCTTTTGTTGCATTTATTATATGATTTATGAATAACTGATTCACCCATTTAGCCCCGAGTACTTACAGCAGAAGATTGATTGACCATGATACTTATAGGGTGGTGCCAGATTGCAAATTGGGCCCTGGAGCTAAAAAGGTTACAAAATAAATAAATAAATTATCATTTGAAATAATCTATTTTTCAAATAAGAAGAAAAAAATGGCTTGTAATGTGTCGAAATCTGATTAGCGTGTTAACTGTTTAAACACGTCTTCTGAACACGTCTTTTCTGGATTTTCAACGATGAAACGATCATAGTTCAACATATTTTGTGACAGCTGACGGAAGGTAAGTGCCATGAATTTATTCTTCTTTTTTTTTTCAGTGTTTCCGTCTGACCTCAAATGCAATAACAAAGACTGTATTCATTGACTGAAATAAAGTGAAAAAATAAGTAGTAAAAGTCTCACAGAAGTAGTGACAAAACAAAAAGGGATAAAATATATTTTTTGATTGTTTGATTTTTAAACATTCGAAATGTAAGCTGTTTATACTATTAAAACATCTTTACTTAATTTATTTCCATTGTTTTGCAGACATATATTTGCGGCCATTTTCTTTGTGGTTGCTGTGATTAGACGGACAAGCATATAAAAAAAATGGGGCAAAAATCCTCAGCTCCCTCACCAAATGATAGTACGTCATTCTTGTCTGTCGCATTTTATGTTTGAAAGTGTACACATAAATGTGTGGGTGCGTGCGTGCATCGTGCGTGCGTGGGTGCGTGCGTGCTTAGTGCGTGCGTGTGTGCGGGCGTGTGCAAGTTTGCGTTTGTGTGTAGTTCGTAAGCCTTGATGGCTGTTTGAGGATTTGCTCGTAAATGAATTAAACGTCTATAAAAAAAATTGTTAACCCACTCAGCCCTGATGCACTACAGCAGGTGATGGGTCGACCATGATAATTCAAGGGTAGTGCCAGATTAGCTTGAAGCCTGTCGGCGCCAAGCTAATCTGGCACTGCCCTTGAATTATCATGGTCGATCCATCTCCTGCAACTGTGCATAGTCATTAGATGAGACCTCCAAAATTTGGCAAATACGGCCGTCGGGCTGAATGAGTTAAACATGTTGTATGCTCGTGTTCATATAAAGCTGTACAGGTAACATGCCCTTTTTAATTTTGAATGAACATGTTACTACGGTGAAACCACAATAACAGTCAAAGCTATTATAAATATTTTAGGTTTAACTCATTCAGCCCGACGCACGTATTTCTAACTTTTGGAGGCGTCATCTAACGACTATGCACCTGTTGCAGGAGGTGGATCGACCATGATAATTTAAGGGTAGTGCCAGATTAGCTTGGCGCCGACAGGCGGTAAGCTAATCTGGCACTACACTTGAATCTGGCACTACACTTGAATTATCATGATCGACCCATCTCCTGCTGTAGTGCGTCAGAGCTGAATGGGTTAACTGAATTTAACCAACTTCTTTACATTATCTGTACACTGGCAGGTTGTTTTACAGTTTTGTTTATAAATGAAGAATGAACAAACCAGAAAACGTGCCAACTTATGTCGTGAGAACAGAATAATAACAATCGTATGCACATACAATGCATATTAAAAATGACACTTATTAGTTATCTTTCAATCCTGTGTGTTTTTCTTTTCTTTTTTTTCCTGAACAGGAAAAGACTGTGATGGTGAGTATTTTGTTAAAAAACACCAGTTCACTACTCACACATCAAGATCTTTATCTCATAAAGTGCAAAACAAATATTCAAAGCTACACCATATATCACAACTCTTATACCAGAACAAAGTACGAGTGACCTCGACAACTCTTTCGGTGTTGGCAATTTTAAAACAATCTCGACAAAGAAACACGTTTAGAAAGGACAAGAGATTTCTGTAGAGTTTTGCGCTTTACTAAGACTGTGAAGGAAAACCCCGTGATCGTCTTCATGAATGTAATTTCCTGGGCTGGGTTTTGACTACCGTATTTAAAATGCGGTGAACCTTGAAATGGGGCTGCTCCGAGCGTACTCCGGAGCATGCACATGACGTTTTTGGCGTGCGGAGCAGAAATGCTGGCAAAGAAGTAACATTATAAAAATGACGTCACGTCTAGCTACGCAAATCTTGCTAGAGAACGTCTTGTGTGTGTGTGTGTGTGTGTGTGTGTGTGTGTGTGTGTGTGTGTGTGTGTGTGTGTGTGTGTGTGTGTGTGTGTGAGTGTGTGTGTGTGTGTGTGTGTGTGTGTGTGTGTGTGTGTGTGTGTGTGTGTGTGCGTGTGTGTGTGCACAAAAGCCCTAAAATGGGTGACTGTCTTTACCATCCTCTAGTGGAAAAAGGGTGTGTGTAAAATTCTTTGTGCCCAAGTCAGACACCCATTTTTTTCTGAGGGTTGTTTCTGCATTGTCAGGCGATAAAAAGTCAATTTTTTTAAAAAACAAAATCAGTTTTTCTCATTTTGGCGTCTCTACATGCACTGTTGTACTTAAAAGACAATCCGCTAGTGTGTTTGAACTTGTCCCAGCAGTGTGTGTGTGTGTGTGTGTGTGTGTGTGTGTGTGTGTGTGTGTGTGTGTGTGTGTGTGTGTGTGTGTGTGTGTGTGTGTGTGTGTGTGTGCACAAAACCACTAATATGGGTGTATGTGTGCGACATCACCCTTCTCAGCTATATATAACTTAATACCTGATTGGTCGACTGCATCGGTGAGCCGAAGTGAAACGGAGAGATACGAAAGGTAGTGTGAGGGGGGGGGGGCGGGGGGGGGGGTATTGTAGTTGTGTGAGGGAGTAAATTGTTTATGTTGCTGCAAAATGAGGTTTGTTATTTGAAGGTGTGGTTGTTTTGTAAAAAAAAAAAAAAGTGTTGAGTTGTGTTGTGCTTCCGGGGTCAGTAGTGGGAGGTCATGTCTAGTAGCAATTTTGAGAGCAATATATTATCTTTGCGCCAGTGACTTGGGCAACTTGCTATGGAGTGAAGTGATCGTATGAGTGTGCAGTGTGAGATAGGCCGTGCACTTCGGGGGACGCTGTTGTTGTCTTGTGTCCTGCCCGACCTTTTGGTTCAACCTGTTGCTTTGTTTGTAGGTTTGTCAGTGTCATGAATGCTTTGGATTTGGCTGCATCTCCTCTTGGATTGTATGCACAAATTGATTGAATGCAAATGACGTCACACAGTCAGCATCGTTACGTGCGTCATCTGCTGCAGTCGGTCGTTTAGTGTTGTATAAAGAGTGCAGGCTTGGATGGGCCATTTTCGGATGTAATGCTAGGTCAGAGAAAGAAACCTAATGTTGCCTAAAGGTGTAATAGTAAGGTACTGTTTGTGTGAATGCTGCCCGTTTGAGGGACGGACTGGAAAGTCGAGTGCTGAGCGAAGAGAGAAGGCTACAATGGGAAAAATATCCAGCACTATACGTTGGAATAGATGCATAACAGTTACGACACGCTTGTAAATTAAAACACTTTTAACATTAACAAAAGTTGAGTTAAAAGAGGTTTTAAAGCAGTTTTAATAAAAACTGTTGCCCGACACGCTTCTAAAAACAACAGTTTCTTAGTTTAAAACCGTGTACCGCGCCATAAACGCCGCGACTGCTTCTCAGTCTTAGCTGTCCTATAGTGTGGAATGTGGGACTTGGCCAACTGGATCCATCTGGTGCACAGGTTCGACGTGCAACTCGGTGCGCGCCTCTGAAATGACCTACTGATTCCACTGATAATAAAAATCTTTCATTCATAAGAGAGCATTCAGCAGCTCTATAAACCAAAAGTGATGATACCCCCCCCCCCAACCTCCCCCCACCCTCCCCACTCCCCCCCCCACAACCCCACCCAAACAATCATAATAAAATAAACCAGAGGTATGTTTAATGAGGTATTTTGTTCACTGTGTGTTGTGCCATTGTTCTTGACAATTTTAATGCAGTAAAAAAAGGAATACACATTAAGTTGAAAAAAGAATGACAACAATCAAATAAATATGGAAAAAAAAGGTTCAAATATTTCATTAACTTTAACTTATTACAGACGCCTAATTTTATTAAAATAGTCCATGCTAAAATGAATGATTTGAAGAGGACACCCATTTTCACTGTAATGCCAGTTTTTGTGTGAGAGGCACCACTTTATTGGTAGAAACCCTTTTTTTCTCCATCCAGTGGCTCTGTTTCTAGAAAATGTCTATTTTATTTTAAGTTGTAGAGCTTAGTTATAAGGTGAGTTCTAAACATTCGCATCAACTCCAGAGCCCTAGAATAAATATAAATCTGGGAACCCATTTTCACATAAAATGGTAGGTAACCCCCTCTGAGGCTTTGGTCTCCATGTGTGTGTGTGAGTGTGTGTGTGTGTGTGTGTGTGTGTGTGTGTGTGTGTGTGTGTGTGTGTGTGTGTGTGTGTGTGTGTGTGTGTATGCCGCTGTGTGTGTGCCGTTGTGTGTGTGCATGTGACGGCGACTGGAGCCCATGTTTGAGGACGGACAAGCTTGAAATTTTAGGATATTGTCCCTAAAAGATTTATCTCGAAACTTTTTTTTTTGGATGTTTTGATTAACCCTTATCATTTGGAATACATCAGTGTGTGAAATAAGTTTGACTAAAATAGTTCAAGGGTAGTGGCAGAATAGCTTGGCGCCTCTAGGAGCCAAGCTATTCTGGCACTACCTTTGAACTAAAGCCATTGGTCTATATCCTTATCCGTAAGTACTATAATGTAGCTTGTATTTGGAAGTGTACAAATTTGAAGCTTTTAGTATCAGTATGATATGGGTTAAGATGCTCATTGGCGAGAAAATGGCCGTTTCACAAAAACCGGTTGATCCACGCTGGAGTACGTAATTTGTCTTCTTGTTACTAGAAATTTAGCGTATAACTAGATAAAAGGGACATATTGAATGAGTTCGTTAACCAGCATTGTACCTCTAGAACATTTTGCGTGATAATTAATTATTTTTTGAAAACTATATTTTCTCTATTTGGGGATTATTATCACGAATTATATGGGTTAATCTTAAAACAATTGAATCATTATTACGAGGGGAAAAAAACAAGCTGAGGATTTCATTCAAAGTCTACCGTATTATTTGGAGCGCAGATGCGTTTATCTTTTAGGAACATTCATGGTTGTTCATATTTTTAGGCTTATTATGCTGATCCATTTCCCTCCTCTCTAAGCCAACCCCTGCTTAACACACACGTCGGCGCACACAAATAAAGATGGACTCCGTCAGTAGTTGGCTCTGTGGGCTCGTGTAGCGACAGGAATCCATCTCCTTCTACTCTAAGCCACCCTCTGATCCACACACATTGGCACACAAAAATAAAGATGGACACACGGCGATGCCCGCCATTCTTAAGCTCCTTTGTTTGGTGTACTCAAACGAAGGGGAATCACTCAGCGCTGGACAGACAAACAGTTAGATCCCTTGCCCCCGCCTATCAGGCACCCAATCGCCAGTCCACAGAGAAATACGCAGGTATAGAACAAGACGATCATCTGCATCCTCAAAAAGGATGCATCAGGTCTCGCTTATAACCCATGGTTTGTGAGTTGTTTGGTGTAGCATAGCTATTCTGAAGAAGAAGAATAACACGAGCAGCGAAATGACGTCACTTCAAGCTTCACGTTTTGGCATCATTAGTCTCGGGACGCTGTGTTCATAGTGACAACTCGATGTTATACGTCATCATCGCAGTACTAACATTTGACGTATCAGAGAATCAACTTTGCAATTTTCTTGCTGATTTTCACGCCTAGGACTTACAGGTCACAACTTGACCTAATCCTATCCCAGGGCCGCGAAAAACAGCAGGCTTATGCAAACACTGTTCATGAAAAATGATGCGGGTATTAATGAGAAGATAGTGGTTTGTTTTCGTAAAAGAAAAATCAAAGTTATGTTAGCTGTTTTAAAAATAACTCCGAAAAAGTAATGCAGAAAAGTATCTGATTTTCACATCTAAGGCTTACAGGTCACAAATGACCTAATCGTACCCGACACTCGAGACAAACTTATGTAAATACCGTATACAAAAAATCATGCGATTATTAATGAGAAGATTTTTTTTCATAAAAAGATTCAATTGATTTAAGATTAACCCATATAATTTGTGAAATTAATCCCAAGAACGTGAAAATATTTTTTTTTTCAAAAAACATTTAATTATCACTCAAAATGTTCTAGACAAACAATGCTGGTTAACAAATTCATTTAATATTTCCCTTTTATCTAGCTATACGCAAAATATCTAGTAAAAATAAGAAAAATTACGGACTCCAGAGTGGATCAGCCGGGTTTTGTGAAACGGCCATTCTCCTCGCCAATGAGCATCTTAATCAAAAACTTTTTTTTTTTTTAATGTTTCCGAGATAATTTTTTTAGGGACAATATCCTAAAATTTCAAGCTTGTCCGTTCTCAAACACGGGCTCTATCGCTGTCACATACACACACACACACGCACACACACACACACACACACACACACACACACACACACACACACACACACACACACACACACACACACACACACACACACGGGGGGGTGAGTTGTGCTCACGATCGACGTCACACAGTAGAAGAGCGGCTCCGCACATTTTTAGCATTTTGCAACATAATTACTTAATTAGTGACTTTAGAACAACGACAGGGTGATTCAGCTCATCATGCCGATCAGTTCGGTAGCTTTTCGTGCCATTTGCGGTACCTTTTACTGGACTTTTCAAAACTTCATGGCACGCAAAGCACAGAGGAAGGCAGCCCTACGTTACCGCACTGTCAGTGTCAGCGGACCGGTGGCAGTCATACTCGTGTTTTTGGTCGGCTTTCTGCTCCGGTGCGGCGATGTCGAAGCGAACCCAGGCCCACCGAAACGACAGACTCTTTTGACATGCCAGGGGAACCAAGACAACCAGTCGCCCGGGGGTGAGACAAACGCAGTGTCTGAGCCGACTATTGCGGATGTGTTTAAAATGTTGAATGTGATGGACAAAAAGATGGACAGTATGAAAGCTACAATGCAGGAGCAGATGGACAAAATTCAGAGTGACTTTACTGCGGTGATGAAAGAAAACAAAGAGTTGAAGGAGAAAGTTACGCAGCTGGAGGATAAGCTGGATGATTTGGAGGGGCGGAGCAGACGCAAGAATCTGATCTTTCACGGAATCCCCCACCCCCCAGGGGCGCTCAGAGACTTGGGCGGACTGTGAAAAAGCTGTTAAGTCAATGTTGAAGGACGAGATGGGCATAGAGGAGGAGATCGAGGTGGAGCGTGCCCATCGTCTGAAGGGGGGCAAGGCGCCCCACCCCATCATCGTGTGCTTCAACAAGTACAAAGACAAGGAGCGGATCCTGTTTGAGCGCAGAACGCTGAAGGAGAACAGGTCCCGGGTCTACATCTCTGAGGACTTCACCCCTCGGGTGAGGGACGTGCGCCGCAAGCTGCTACCCTTCCTCAAGGAGGCCAAGCAGGCGGGGAAGAAGGCCTTCCTCCGCTTCGACTCCCTCGTTGTTGAGGGAAAGACCCACGCATACGACGCTGCTACCCAGAGGCCAGTGGAGCGCAGGGGGCAGAAATGAGGGGCAGGCCGGCATGTTGACCCAGCAACCAGGAGAAGACAGCCCGTCCCTCATTCAGACCCCCAGGGCCCTCACCATGTGTCTTCAAAGGACGACTTACCTGCACACACACACACTCAAGTGCCCACACTCAAACCCACACCAGCACACGGTGATGATGAAAGTGGTAGTGGTGAAAGTGGTAGCTCTGTGTTTCGCATCATGGCATGGAATATCCAAGGTCTTGTAAATAAGCTGAAAAGTGTTTCTTTTAGGCAGTTCTGTGAAAAGTGTCAAATTTTTGCATTTTCAGAGATCTGGTCATGTAAGCAAAATGTTATAGAGGATACCTTTCCAGAGTATCAGGTGTTTTTTTCACCACGTACACAAAAGTTGAAAGGGGGCGTGGCCGTGTGTGTACATAAATCTATAGCCTGTCATGTGTTGCGTTTTAAAATGCAGGCAGCTGAGGATATTGTGTTTCTAAAGATCGGTAAGTCTGTTTTGAACTCTGCATCTGATGTTCTGGCAGCATTTGTGTATGTGGCTCCAGAGCGTTCTGTTGTATATGGTGAAGATAACGTTGATGGTTTTGAAGTGTTAGAAAACTACATGGCTCAAGTGTTACGTGCTCATCCTGAGCTGCCTTGGCTATTATGTGGCGATTTTAACGCCCGCACCGCCGGTCTGTCTGATACTGATTTTATTGATGATAATACACACGTGCAGCCTTTACAGGAATTAACAGATCTGCTAGAGGATGTACCACAAAGCCCACGGAGGTCAAAAGATATTGGCGTAAACAGTTTTGGTCGGAAACTGATAGAACTATGTCAAGAGTACTGTTTGTTTATTGTCAATGGCAGAACGAAAGGTGACAGTGAGGGAGAAATTACGTGCGTGGCCAACAGAGGCAAAAGTGTGGTGGACTACTGTATTTGCTCTCAATCCGTGTTTGACCTAGTGACCGATATGTTTGTTGCAGACAGGTGCGAGTCAGACCATTTCCCCATTGTAACCACGTTTACTTCTATTCAGTCTGTTTATTCATGTGATGATGATGATTTAAATGATGATATAATACTAGAGGAAGGGGTTAAATTTGTTTGGAAAGAAAACTACGCTGAGTCCTTTTGGGCATACATTGAAGATAATCAGGAGACTCAATTTCAACACTTTTCGTCAGCGCTTGACTCGAGTGTAGAAGAAGGGTCGGCCTGTTTTGTAGCATTCATTCAGAAGGCGGCTGACAAAATGAGGTCAGGTAAGAAGGTGGGTGGTGAATCCCGTGCACAGCCGCCGTGGTGGGACTCGGACTGCGAGTTAGCAAAACAAAACAAGTACATACAGTTGAAGCAGTTCAGACACACAAACACACATGACGACTTAGGGAAGTATCTTGACATGAAGAAAGAATTTAAGAAGTTGTGTAAAACAAAACAAGTAGAGTGCAACGCACGGGTTTTGAATGAGCTCAATGATGCATGTAACGATGCAAATTCAAGAACATTTTGGCAAAAAATAAAGTCTCTGACTGGCGTTAAGAAGTTGTGTTCTGATGTTATTTCACCACGCGTGTGGTATGATTATTTTCGTAATTTGCTAAATGTGGATCAGAATGTTGATGATTCAGGTTTCAGCAGACAGGCCGAGGGTGTTTTGAATGACCATATATTATCTAATGATTGTGATGGTTGTCACAATGCAAAATTTGACGAGGAAATCACGCAGGATGAAATTCGCAGTGCTATTAATAGCATGAAGAAAGGGAAAGCATCAGGCCCTGATGGCTTGCCCACTGACCTTTTTCATCATGCAGGTGAGATCCTTGTGAAATTTCTGCATCCTTTGTTCAATCGTGTGTTTCAAAGTGCGGAATACCCTGAAAGCTGGACCATGGCTGTGATATTTCCACTACACAAAAAGGGTAACCCTAGAAATGTTGACAACTACAGAGGAATTTCTCTTTTGAACGTTATCAGTAAGTTGTACAGTTTTGTCATTAACAACAGGTTGATTCGTTTTTGTGAAGAGAATGATTGTATTCCTGAGGCTCAAGCTGGCAACATTTTTTGTTTACAGGCACTAGTGCAAAAGTATCTTAGCAAGCAGGGTGGCCGTTTTTACACCATGTACGTAGACTTTTCTAAAGCTTACGACAGTGTGCACAGGACAAAACTGTTGTATCTCTTGTTACGTAAAGGAGTTCATGGTAAGTTGCTTCAGACACTGGAGAGTATGTACAAACATGTAAAAGCTGCTGTAAGGGTTGGAACCAAAGTTACCGACTACTTTGATTGCATGTCAGGGGTGCGACAAGGTTGTGTGTTGAGCCCACTGCTGTTTTCTATCTTTCTTTCAGAATTTGAGACAGAAATATCATCGTGCGGTGCACGTGGCATTGATATTTTTGCGGACCCACTGGGTATTTTCCTTCTTATGTATGCTGATGATATAGCCATTGTCTCTGACTCTGTAGCAGATCTCCAAAAGAAAATTAATTGTTTAGAAAAATACTGTAAAAAATGGGGTCTCACTGTGAACATGGACAAGACAAAAGTGGTAGTCTTCAAAAATGGAGGTTTTGTGAAAAATTGTGAAAAATGGTTTTATGCTGACAAGCAGATTCAAGTCGAGTCCAGTTATACTTACCTTGGTGTGATATTTTCCTCTACTCTGAACTGGGCTAGATGTGTAGAAAACTTAGCTGGAAAAGCCAGGAGAGCAGTTGCAGGCATCAAAAGACTATACTTCAAATTACAAAACTTGCCAGCTGACACTGTTTTTCACATTTTTGATGTCAAGATTAAGCCCATTGTGCTATATGGGTCAGAGGTTTGGGGTTTCCAGAGGCATGATGTAATTGAGCAGGTTCATATAAAGGTTTGTAAAATGGTCCTTGGTGTTGGAAGAGATGTAAAAAAACAATATTGCGCTGGGTGAGTGTGGAAGATTTCCTATGTATATTGATGCCTATGTTCGAATGGTGAAGTATTGGTGCAGACTTCTTACCATGTCAGAAAACAGATACCCAAGACAGTGTTACACGATGTTATGTATGCATGATGCCTCAGGTAGATCGAACTGGGCTACGCAAATAAAGACTCTGTTGTGTATGCACGGGTTTGGGTATGTGTGGGAAATGCAGTCAGTTGGAAACACTCCTCTGTTCATTCAGATATTCAAAGATCGGCTGATGGATTGTTTCCGACAGGACTGGCATGCATCCCTTACATCAAACACAGAATACTGCCATTACCACCCAGAAATACTTAGAGCAAGTTACATAGGGCAGCTGACTTCTTGTGAACTCAGGCGGGCAATTTGTTTACTTAGATGTAACCGTTTACCTTTAAACGGAGTATCCAGATTTGGAAAACCCATCACTAATCCAGAATGTAATTCATGTGATTGGCATAAGGCTGAAGATTTGTGTCATTTTCTTTTCGAGTGTCCAAAATATTCCCCTTTACGTAAAAAGTACATTCCACTGTTTTACTACAGATTCCCATCCGATCTCAAAGTTCAGCTGCTGTGTGGAAACCTACATGATAAACTGGTCTTTAAAGTTGCTATGTATATTTCAGGGTGCCTTAAATTAAGGAATTAGAGGGATTTGCTTTGAACTTTTTTGTTTTTGTTTATTTATGTGCGCTGATGTAATGCTATGTGATTGTGTTCTTTACAACCACCTTCCTGTATTTTCTGGTTGTAAATTGTATTTTGTGTTCATATGGGCCTGATGGCCTGCAAAAACTGAAATAAATTTATTATTATTATTATTATTATTATTATTTTTATTATTATTATTATTACACACACACACGCACACGCACACACACACACACACACACACACACACACACACACACACATGCCATTTGGCGCCCAAAAAAAGTTCTCTAGCAAGGTTTGCGTAGCTGGACATGACGTCATTTTTATCTTGTTACCACTTTGTCAGAATTTCTGCGCCGCACGTATTTTTTAAATACGGTAGACAAAAACAATCTTCTCATTAATAATCGCAGGATTTTTCGTATACGGTATTTACAGAAGCCTACAGTTTGTTTCATCTGTCGGGTACGATTAGGTCAATTGTGCCCTAGGTGTGAAAATCAGACAATTTTCGGCACCACTTTTTCGACGTCATTCGTAAAACAGCTAACATAACTTTTATTTTTCCTTTACGAAAAAAAAAATCTTCTCATTAATACCCGCATTATTTTTCATAAACGGTTTTGTTTTTTTTTTTTTTTTTTTTTGGGGGGGGGGGGGTAGTGGGGGGGTGGGGGGGCATAAGCCTGCTGTTTGTCCCGGTCCTGGGGTAGGATTAGGTCAAATTGTGACCTGTAAGCCCTAGGCGTGAAATCAGCAAGAAAATTGCAAAGTTGATTCTCTGATACGTCAAATGTTAGTACTGCGATGATGACGTATAACATCGAGTCGTCACTATGAACACAACGTCGTGAGACTAATGTTGCCATGAGGTGAAGCTTGAAGTGACGTCATTTCTCTGCTCGTGCTATTATTCTTAATAATAATAATACATAGTATTTATATGGCGCATTTCTCATATTTATAATATAACTCAATGCGCAGGACAGAGCCGCGAACTGAACCCAACAAGCAAGCTCTCGTGAATCACGCGCATTCCCTCACACACTGTACATAAACACAGAACATTCACGTGGTGCTAAGGGCAAGCTCAAGCGAGCTACTGCAATTTTGGAATTTTAAATCGTGTTTTATATTTTTGAAATTCGATTAAGTGGACTGAAATTAATACCGAATTTGTGGGGGAGGAAGGAGCCGGAGTACCCGGAGAAAGAACCCCTACGGTCCGCCCGAATTAATGGTGACACTAACTAGAGAAGAAAAGTCAGACGCCGAAACCGGGTATCGAACCTCGCACCTTTTGCATTGGTGGCAGGCGCTTTTACCGCTGCGTCACGGACTTCAGAATACCTATGCTACACCAGACCACAGAGCTAACTAATGGCGGGAATCGCCGTGTGTCCGTCTTATTTCTGTGTGCCAGTGTGTGTGAATCAGAGGGTGGGTTAGAGTAGAATGAGATCTATTCCTGTCGCTACACGAGCCCACAGAGCGTACTAATGACGAGAGATTCAAATTTCTTCATGGTGAACTGTAGTAGGAGACGACAACAGTCGGCACGAAATCTATATTGTTATAGAAGGTAGGTCTATATCAGTGCGAGATTTGAAAGGTCAAGGTCGATCTGGTTACACGCACTACGTTAAACCTGATTCTTTATTCGTTATTTCGACTTGACTTCCTTATTTGCGTTCATGTGACGTCACATGTGAATCGAAACAAACGAGTATACAACATAATCTGGCTGCTAAGAAAGATTAGTAGTGAATTGTTTTCCTTTTTGTATGGCCCATTTCACATTAGCCTTTTATTTCCAAACGTCAATTAATTTTGTTGTAATTGTCCTTTTAAGCGCGTTTCTTTCTTTGCTGTATTTCTCTTTGCATTTTTACGCTTCATTTTTGCATTTTATGTCTAGATTTTGCCCTCGATAATGGTACGTCAAAGAGTTAATTAAATCGATCTATTCCAGGGCGGGAATTGATTGCTAATAATCGCCGATAAACCGAGTTTTCAATGTTGTATTGTCTCAGCCAAGGCCGTTCTACCTGTCATTTCACAACCTATGTGTGAGCAAGCATACCCAACCGATGTTTCCTACTGACCCTAGTACGCCTCAATGGAACTCTCCTACGTACAAAGGAGAAAACGAGCAGAAAGACTGTCATATTTCGACATTGAAGCTTCAAAAGTTAAGTTAGTGCATTTGTGCTGCATTGTTGTAAGACATACTAAGAACATTAATAACAGAGAAATATCGAACTAGTTAACCTTTCGGGTGTCGGTTGCGGTTTTAGTCGCGAGGTGTCGGTTGCGGTTTTAGTCGCGATCATTCCTGAAGGAATCATCGCGACTAAAACCGCTAACGACACCTAAAGGATTAACTTATTCGCGGCCAGCTGCATCGGGATGCGCGGTATAAGCAGCGCATCCGGATGTAGCTGGCCTCGAATGAGTTACCCGTTGACTGCCGAGAAAAGGCCAGTACGACCTATCTGCAAAAAACAAAGATCCTCATCAGCTCCCGCAGTTGTGGAAGCTTAAGAGAATCTATGCTTCTTGCTAACACTGCTATGTGTCCATGTTCCTTGGAGAGATTGGTCTCTTTGGCGTTGACTTCACAAAGATTTCAAAAACACAATATGCGACCAGAGGCAGCAGGCTGTAAACAGGGGAACATGCAGCCTGTCCGGTAGTGCGGTGCACAGGAGCGAGTAGCAGTGAGGATGCTCTGTAATCTCCTTTTATTTCAGTCAACATCAAATGCATAGAACGTAAAAGGAAAGTCGTACAGCTATCATATGACGCATGTAATGTGCGAAGCAAGGGGGACATCTACTGGAGCTGGAAAAGCGATGAGAGGTTAGCACACACACATACACACACACACACACACACACACACACACACACACAAACACACACACCCACGCACACACAAACACACACATACATACACACACACACACACACACACACACACACACACACACACACACACACACACACACACATAAAACAATCCACACACAGGTGCACATGAACTAGCGCGCGCGCGCGCGCGAGAGAGAGAGAGAGAGAGAGAGAGAGAGAGAGAGAGAGAGAGAGAGAGAGTTAGTTATTTGGGTTTAACGCCGAGCAGGCAACTAAGGCCATCTCATGGCGGAGAGAGAGAGAGAGAGAGAGAGAGAGAGAGAGAGAGAGAGAGAGAGAGAACGAACGAAACTTTATTTGAGATATTAGGCGCGCAGGCCTTTTTTTAAATCTGTCAAAGGCAAATGGCGTAAAATGGCATGGTCTCCGATCGTGCTAACACCTCTACTGTTATAAACTTAAGTTTCATTGATCTCTCTCTCTCTCTCTCTCTCTCTCTCTCTCTCTCTCTCTCTCTCTCTCTCTCTCTCTCTCTCTCTCTCTCTCTCTCTCTCTCTCTCTCTTCAATTCAATGCCTTAAACATTATCCTGAGAAACTTCTAAACATCTCAGCATCGTCATCTTGAACTTCATCATCATCACATCATCATCATCTCTCTTATCATCATCATCATCAGAAAGAGAGACAGACAGACAGAGACAGACAGAGACAGACAGACAGACAGAGACACAGACAGACAGACAGAGATATGATGATGATGATGATGATGATGATAATGATGATGATGATAAGAGAGATGATGATGATTTGATGATGATGATGTTGATGATGATGTTGATGTTTATGGTATTGCTGAGACGTCTCTCAGGATAAAGTTTAAGGCATTGAATTGCTCTCTTTCAAACTGTCATGCTACAAATCACGCAACATAATTATCAGAGAGAGAGAGAGAGAGAGACAGACAGACAGACAGACAGACAGACAGACAGACAGACACAGAGAGAGGTGTTGGCACGATCAGAGACTCTGCCGTTTCACGTTTTTTGCCGTTAACTCATATGCGGCTGGCTGCGAATGAGTTAAGGAAAATGACAACCAACAACAACTGGTAAGGGTGGGGAGGGAGAACACACATATTTACACCAATACATGAAAGAGAAAAGAGAATGCAGCAGTAAAAAGATGTCCAGATTTTTTGGTTCAAATTCAGCCTGTCAAATAGCACTGAAAGTATGTATTCACACACACGCGCACGCATGCACGCATGCACGCACAAACACACACAGACACCAATTAAAAGTAAGCATTTACATTCTTGTATTCATTTTTGAGAGAAATACAGACACTTATGAATGTTATTAAAATTCACATGTTTACGTGCACGTATGCTTGCGCGCGCGCGTGTGTGTGTTTGTTTGTGTGTGTGTGTGTGTGTGTGTGTGTGTGTGTGTGTGTGTGTGTGTGTGTGTGTGTGTGTGTGTGTGTGTGTGTGTGTGTGTGTGTGTGTGTGTGTTCTCTCAGCGGCTATAAGGCCGTTTACAGGGCAAGACAAAAAAACTCCAAAATAGCTGGTCACGATTCACGGACGATTCCGAAAGACATCTACCAGCGTCTCGGTCAGGTAGGTTGAATATTTATCCCACTGCTAACAAATTATACGAGTATCTCTGAAAACACGAAGGTCAGTATCAGTCCACCAGAGTACAGCTGAGTCGGTGTATCGCGTCCCACACAGGGTATAAAATGGAGGCGGTGTTCTTCTTTCAGTGCCAATTTAAGAAAGTTGAGTTGAGAACTGGTATAGTGCAAGTGCAAGAGGTATAGATCCTCATGAGCCCTCGAAGTTGCGGGGGCTCATGAGGATCTATACCTCTTGCTGACGCCACTTTGAGTCCATGTTTCTGTAGCATCTTATGATGTTTTTGGGGGTCTTGAATTAACAAAGATTGCAGACTGGAAACACAGTCGGCATCAGTTGGCACTGAACGCGTTATCCCTAGCAGATTTGAGGCTAACGCTTTCTGAAGAGTTGGCGCCAAAGCTATCAGAGTTAGCTCATTGAACTCCGACATGCCACGGCAAGACATTGATCGAGCGTGATAGTTCAAGGGTTGTGCCAAAATAGCTTGGCGCCCATAGGCGCCAAGCTATTCTGTCACAACCCTTGAACTATCACGCTCGATCTGTTTTCAGAAGTGTAATACAGTCTTTAGGGGGCAACTTCAAAATTTGCTGATTTCGGTCCTGGAGCAGAATGTTTTAAGAAAAGCACTCGACCATACGAAGTCGATGCATCTCGGTCAAGATTAGGCATGCGATTATGCAATCTGATAGATGCTCGTGAACCCAGTCACGTAAGCTTGAGAAAGTAGTCTCTTGAGATCTCGAGGTCTGAGAGAACCTCAAGAGCCGATATTATCTATGAAATTGTACTTGGGAAATCTTCATGAACCTTATTGCTATAGAGATCTTAAAGCCCATTTGAACATACCATATTCATTTACCATGAAAGACCTTCTAAGAGTCCATGAACCGTAATACATTTATTTTCATGATCAAATACACACTTGCAATTTCAACTAAAATCTATTCATTATCACATTTTTTCCATTTAAAAGATCTTCAAGGGCTAGTTCACCATACTATAATCAAATTTCATGAGCAGGAAACGGGCAAAGAGGGTTTTTTTTGTTGTTTATTTTGTTGTTGTTGTTTTGTTTGTTTGTTTATTGTTGTTGTTGTTGTTGTTTGTTTGCTTGTTTGTTTGTTTTGTTTGTTTGTTTTGTTTGTTTGTTTTGTTTATTTATTTTGTTTGTTTGTTGTTTGTTGTTTGTTTTTTTGTTTTGTTTGTTTGTGTTTCTGTTTTGTTTGTTTGTTTGTTTGTTTGTGGGGGGACAAGAATTCCATGGCTTACGCACGGCCCCCAAATATATAAAACGTTGTGCAAATTTTCCTTTTTAATCTTCTATTTATAGAAGAAACTTTTTAGGACGGGTCACGGTGCCGCGAATTTAATAGCATGTCCGTGATGTCAGAGGCGGACGGGCTAAACCTCTCACAATTGAAGTAACAAGATAAAAATTACGTCATGTCTAGTTACGCTAACCTCGCTACTTAGCTTACATTTCGCGCGAAGCGCCACATGTGCATGTATGTATGTAAACAAGACAATTACCGATATTTATGTACACACAAGCTTGAAACTTTGCGAAATACTTTCTTAAAGAGGTGGCTAAGAGAGCCACCGAGCAAATTGTAATTGAATGTCTCATTGAAAACATAAACAACCGTTTATAGGAAGTCGGTTGACCCAGATTAGAGTCGTAATTTTTGTCATATTTACTTGAAATTTTGGATATAGCTAGTTTAGATAGAGACATTGGATAAGTTCGTTAGCCATCTTTGTATCCTTTCAAAAATTTCTTTTCAGAAAAAATTAAAACAGTAAAAAACCTTGACTTCTACAGAAAGTCAGACAGTGGTGGTGACGTAAAAGAGGCAATTCCGTCACCACGCAGACATTGACATAAAACTCTAACAGTGACAGTGACAGGTACAGTGACGTAAAAGAAGCAACTCCGTCACCAGCCATACATAGTCTAAATATGACGTAATTCTCTCTCTCTCTCTCTCTCTCTCTCTCTCTCTCTCTCTCTCTCTCTCTCTCTCTCTCTCTCTCTCTCTCTCTCTCTCTCTCTCTCTCTCTCTCTCTTTCGACATTCTTTGATAAAGTCCCACT
Organism: Semisulcospira habei; assembly: GCA_036245525.1. Lineage (NCBI taxonomy): Eukaryota > Metazoa > Mollusca > Gastropoda > Semisulcospiridae > Semisulcospira > Semisulcospira habei. Next base: position 50,612,694 of record BTPG01000007.1, read on the forward strand.
GTGCGCGTTTTGTGGACCAATTATTGACAGTAATTTCCGATCTGCTATTACCATTTCCCGATTTAAATATATTTTTTTCACTTAGCGATTTTTTAAAATATTATAGTTGTACCATTTTCTTAGACTTTAAATTTGTTTGTTTTTCTTTCTTCTTATTTTTAAGTCGTCAAATTAGCTTTGTGTATTATGAACTTTGTCGCAGGTGAACGTGCATAGTTCCTTGACAAGTCATTTTTTATTTGTTCTCTTTTATAGTTGCTGACTTTGTTATTTTTTGTTGACATAAGCAAGCAAGAAAACCGTAAACATTCTGCTGAACTTAGACTAAGCGCGTGATAAACATTGTGTTTCTTTGCCGTGTATTTTTTTTTATTGAGCTTATTTAAAGCATTCTATATAGATATTGATATTAGTTGATTTTTATTTTTTATTTTGTTGGATTATTTTTTGTGACCATATTAATTTTGTATTATATTTTTCGCTACATTTGTGTTTTTATCGACATGCAAAATCGTAATCTAAATACTGTTCCGAAACGAACAGACGAACTGAGAATTGGCCATCTTAACATATACCATCTAGTTAACAAGGTGCCCGATTTATCCGTGTTCCTAAACACGCCATTACATTTTCATATTTTTGGTGTGTCCGAGTCGAGGCTTAAAAGTTCAATAAGGGATAACTCCATTTCTGTCCCAAATTTCTCAGTACTCCGCAGAGATGCCTCAATCCCACAACACACTGGACTAGCTGTATATATACATAATTCAATACTTGGTAACGTCAAACGGCGACAAGACTTAGAGTCAGCTCAAGTGGAAAGCTTGTGGGTAGAAGTGAAGACATCTAAATCACCCCCCGTCCTCATTGGCTTTATTTATAGAAATCCCGCAGCCAGCTGGGACTGGTATGATGACTTCGTAGCAATGATGGATAGCGTAAATCAAAATAAAGCTGACGTTGTTCTTTTGGGCGATTTTAATATTGATCTTTCTAAATCTAAAGGGTCCAATGCTGCATGGGCGTCAACAACAGCACTATTTGGTTTAGAACAGTTAATTAAAACCCCCACTAGAACCACATGTACATCTTCAACCCTGATTGATCATATTTATGTGACAAATGATGATAAAATATCAAATGTACATGTTCCCTCCTTAGCTGTCAGTGACCATAACCCAGTATGTTGCACAGTCTCCATGAAACTAGACAAAGAGAACAAAAAGAGACATAAAACAATTAAATATCGTTCTTTCAAAACATTTAATAACGGCGACTTTCTGCGGGATCTGCGCAATACTCCTTTCAGGGACGTGTATAACCACACTTCTCCTGACAGTGCCCTGTCGTACTGGATGGATCTATTCCTTGGAGTCCTAAATAAGCATGCGCCCATACGAGAAAAACGAGTTAAGCACTCTACCCTGCCACCCTGGTTAACAGTAGATGTCAAACAGGCCATGTCATTTAGAGACAAACTTAAGAAAGAAAAACAGTTTGATGAATATAAGAAACAACGAAATCGTGTTAAATACTTAGTGAAAGCGTCAAAAAAACTGTTCTTCCAGGAAATGATTAGGGACAAAAAAGATACAGCATCGGTGTGGAAAGCCCTGAACGTTATAACAAAGGATAAATCAGCCCCTGAAATACCATCCCATTTGTCAGCTGATATATTAAATAAGCACTTCCTATCGACAGCTGAAACACTTGCTCAGTCAGCTGCAAGTAGTAACACAGAGTACCAAGTTCCTAGTGTACTGGAAAAATACTGTGAGGCCAAAAATATGCTGCAGACATTCATCATTCCTGATATTACCGTCGCTGAAGTCGGCAAATTCATCTCTAGCATGCCGAACAAAAAGTCCACCGGGATGGATGGTATAGACAACAAAATTCTGAAAATGTCACTACCATATACGGTAGAGGCACTCACTTATATCTTTAACCTCTGTATAAAACACAGCACGTTTCCAACTATTTTCAAAGAGGCCAAGGTAATTCCAATCCCTAAATCAAAAGATCTTGAAGATGTCAATAACTACCGTCCTATCTCACTTTTGTCAGCCCTGTCAAAGCCCCTTGAAAAACACATACAAAAACACCTCCTCGATTTTCTAGAAAAGGGTAATTTCATAAATATTCATCAGTCCGGCTTTAGACCGAAACACTCATGTCAGTCAGCACTGGCACACATTGTAGACAGCTGGCTGGAATCAATAAATAAAAACCTGATGTCTGGAGCTGTTTTCTTAGACCTACAAAAAGCATTTGATCTTGTCGACCATGACATTCTCTTAAAGAAGCTAGCAGCATACCATATAAGTGAAACTGCCATAGCATTTTTTAGATCATACCTAAAAGACAGAAAACAAAAGGTATATACTCATGGAAAATACTCTAAACAAGGACAAGTTAACTACGGTGTCCCCCAGGGGTCGATCTTGGGACCTCTTCTATTTATAATATTCATTAATGATTTGCCTTTGCATATTACTAACACTGATGTTAATTGCAACCTGTTTGCGGACGATACGAGCCTCCATGTTTCAGGTAAAAAAACAGCTGACATTACCATTAGCTTACAAAGTAGTCTCAGCGAGGTTTCCGACTGGTGTAGAGAGAATCATATGGTTCTTCATCCAGGAAAAACAAAGAGTATTTTAATCACTACACGACAAAAACACCAACGCCGACCACAGCCGTTACATTTACAACTGAACGCTAAACCGATAGAACAAGTCACAGAGCGTAAATTCTTGGGAATACACGTTGACGAACAATTATGTTGGGAGACGCATATAAATACAGTCTGTAAAACCATTGCTAAAAACACTTTCCTGTTGTCCCAGCTTAGACAAGTAACGGATACACATACTCGTAAACTGTTTTTTCATGCCCATATCAAGTCTCACGTTGATTATGTCTCCACAGTGTGGGACGGTTGTAGTGATGTTCACATGAACAGGTTAAACTCTATATATAAAAGAGCTGTCAAAATGATAGATACGCGGCCCATTCCTACCACAGACAAATTTAGACATCTAAACATTCTCGGCCTACGTCAACAACTTAGTTTCAACAAATGCATCCTCATGCACAAGATATTAAATAACATGACACCGCAGTATCTAACCACCAAATTTGTGCCACAGCAAGAACGCGAACGGTCCTCAAGGAACAATACTTTACCCCTACCTCTGCCTAGAATTGACCTCTTTAAAACTAGTTTATCCTTTTCTGGACCGTTTGTATGGAACACTATTCCTGCACATTTGAAGACTATAGCCTCACTTGGAATCTTTAAAACGAAACTTTTCGATTACCTGATGAGCCAAACATAGCAACACTGGGCATTTAAACAAACCGTGTTGGTTAATGCTTTTATGTAATATAATTATGCATTTATCTATATTGTTGGTGTGTGTGTGTGTGTGTGTGTGTGTATGTGTGTGTATGTGTGTGTGTGTGTGTGTGTGTGTGTGTGTGTGTGTGTGTGGTATAAGATGAATGTTAAGTGTTATTATTTTGTGTCATTTTTTAAAAAATTTTTATTGTTGCATGAAATAATATGTGTAAATATAATTCTTTATTATTATTATTATCTTTTAATCTATTTTATCTTGTAGATGTTAGCAACGGCAAGTTTGTAAAATGACGATTTGTTTCTGTCAAAACTTTTTACCGTTGATAAATAAAGTTTC
>BTPG01000007.1:50618897-50673897 GCA_036245525.1 Semisulcospira habei
TGTTTTTGACGAGTGGCGATTATCATAGATTTGGTTTTAATTGGATGAACAATCATAGAATTCCTGTGACACCATTCAGACACTTCATCAAGACTATGCTGCAAGTTGGAAGAAATTACTTGTATATCTTTGTTAGTCATATGAATGGACGTGTCATCAGCAAAAAGATCACATTGTACGTTCTTGCAAGTTATATGAAGTGGCAGGTCATTGATGAACAGACAAAATAATAAGGGACCAAGCACAGATCCTTGTGGAACTCCATACTTTATATCTTTTAGAGAAGAGTAAGATCCATTCATTAGAACTTTTTGTTTACGATCAGTTAGGTATGATCTAAAAAATGCAACTACTTCTGTACTATTCAAGTATTTCTGAATCTTTGTCATTAGAGTGGTGTGATCGATTAGGTCAAAGGCCTTTTTAAAGTCTAAGTAAACGACACCTGTTATCTGGGATTTGTTCATACCCTGGAGCCATGCGTCAACGAGGCGCGTGAGTGCAGTGTGGCACGAGTGTTGTGGGCGAAATCCGGATTGAAAGGGGTGCAGGAGGTGGCGGTTTTCTAAGTAGGCAAGCAGGTGTTTGTGGACATGCCTTTCAAGCGGCTTTGATAGAACTGGTAATAATGAAATCGGTCGATAGTTGTTAGGGTCAGAACGATCTTTAGTTTTTGGAAGTGGAATGACTTTAGCGTATTTTAGTTTGTTAGGGAAAGTATGTTGCTTGATACAAAGGTTGTAAATGTACGTAATAGACTCTACTATGTACGGCAGGGATAACTTAAGTATTTGCGGGCTTATGTCATCAGGCCCCGAAGACTTTTTATTTGGTAGTTTACTAATGAGCAAACCCACCTCATGAACTGCTAGCAAGGGAATGCTGAAGGGGTCTGTGTCCTCTGTTCTGTGTTTACAGAATTCAGAAAGCAAATTAGAACATTCATACTTACTGCTATTAATTGAGGCATTAGAGTTTCAGCGACTGAAAGAAAATGATTATTAAAAGTTTCTGCAGTAAGACTGCTGAGAATGGTTGTTGAAGTGCCAGGGGAGCCTTTAGTTAGAGTGTTTAATAGGCGCCAGATAGTGGAAGTATCCTTGCTGTCTTTCACTGTGTCGCGGATTAATCTTTTCCTTGCCTCTCTGATCATGTACTTAACACGGTTGCGTTGTTGCTTAAATTCAGGAAATAGTTTTTGACTACGCAGATCATCTCTGAGCGCCATCGCTTGCATTATTTCTGGGGTTAACCATGGAGGAAGAGTGTTTGATTTAACCCTTCTCTCACGAAGGGGTGCGTGTTTGTTTAATACAGTTAGAAAAAGAGTGTACCAAATAGAAAGGGCAGTGTCCGGGTCATTGGAGAGAAGTACATCGTTGAACGGAGTATTATTTAAATCAAATAGGAATTTATTATGGTTAAAGTTCTTGAATGATCGATATGTTATGGTTGTATGGCCGTTTTTCTTTGCTTTCGGAATCTTTTTTGACCATGAACAAACAACTGGATAGTGATCACTAACACTTAGATTTGAAACCTCAACATTACAGACGGCTTTGGGTTTATTAGTGTATATGTGGTCTATAAGTGAGGACGTATTCTGAGTAATTCTGGTGGGCGATTTTACTAACTGGACTAGACCAAACAATGAAGATATTGTATCCCACGCAGTGTGATTCTTAAGGAAGTCTATATTAAAATCTCCCATGAGAAGAAGGTCAGCCTTTCTTTTGCACGCTCTATCAAGGATCTGACTAAAATGGTCATACCATTCAAAAGTGGCGGCAGGGTTTCTGTAAAGGAATCCAACTAGTAGCGGTGTCGATTTAGGGCATTTCACTTCCAACCACAAACACTCTACGTCTGCTGTTTCCAAGTCCAAGCGTCTATGGACTAAATGCTGAATGGAGTTGTGAATGTAGACAGCGATGCCTGTTTGACCTGGGGACGAGGGGTCTCTCCTAGTCAAGGAAAAAGTAGGAATACTAATGGCTTCATCGCTCACACACGAGCTCAGGCGCGTCTCACTAAGCCCAAATAAATGAAACGGTGTGGGATTGCTAATGTAGACAGATATATCGGTTAGTTTATTGTACAAATGAAAAACATTGAGATGCCCTATTCGCATAACTTTCAAATTTATGTCTATTACGGAGAAAGGCAAATTTGTACAGAACAAACAACAACAACAACAAAATAGAATGTCAAAAGAAGTAAGTATACGTTGAGATTATTAAATGAAACAGCACAAATGCCTATGTATATATAAAGCTGGTAAATAGATAAGACACAATGAAATGATTTAGCAGACTAGTCGGCAGGGAAATAATCCAACTGCTCGAACATCAAAGTCCCGATAGCAAGTTCAGTTAGGCGTATCAGCCGCACACGAGCACAATACTGCCGGAGTTTGGTAATGCGCTTTCAGCCCGATACTGCTCAGCGAAGTAAAGCGGAGACACAGTTATCACTGGTGAATTGAAGCTTGATTGAATCGTCTTGATTCAATCGAGTTTCCTTCACGCTGATAGTCTGCTGGTATTCGAACAAGCACTGACTGACCTCGTATAAAACACACAGAGTACTCCGATACAGTGAGTAAACTAACGGATCAATGATATTCTAGACTCGGAGAGACTTTATCCACGACGAACGAACAAACGACACAGAAAATGATGATCGTAATTGTTCTTGGTCATCGCAAAATACATGACACTACAGTGGCACATTGATCACCAAAAGTTTTGCTTACTGCGCACTGTCCACAAGCTAACAAGAGTTCTTGAACAGTCAGAAATACAAATACATAAAATAAAAGTCCACAGGCACAGTCTCGAACGAATGCCTACAAGTAAAGTAATAGCGGTGTCAAATACACACGCGGTTTATCAAGGAATAGAAAAAGAAATGAACTGTCAATCGCTAGAATTAATGGAACGACGAAACACCACCGACCGTTGTTGTTTTTTGTTTTGTTGTTGTTGTAAAACAGGTTGTTTTTTAAACAATGAACTAAAAACCTGTTTGTTGACCGATATACCCCTGGATAAATGGCTGAAGCAGCTGCGCCAGAACGCGCATTACCTGCGAGTCGTTGCCTCCGGGGATAGCTGCAGGGGTCTCCCACCCCCTGGCCGGGGTACTTGCGGTTTTAGGAGCGGCCAGAGCCTGGAGAGCGCTGTTGATTCTCGAGTTGTCCTGAGGCGGGGGCGGCATGCGGGGAAACTCTTCCTCCGTCACTGTAAATGGCTTGGCGTGACCTGGCTGAGGACAGTACGCAGAGGGATGGCCAGGTTGCACACCTTTGGACATGGAGTGGGTGGGGCTGGCGTAGTTTGCAGGCAAGTGGCTGGCCTGGGAACTAGGGGATAGAGGGTGGCTGGTTGAGGGGCAATTTGTCTGGGAATGATGTTGGGAGAGGCTGGGTCGGGAGTAGTGGACGTGCGTAAACTTTGGCCCTCTGCCACTGCCCGACTGGTTGTGATGGTGTTGCTGAGACCAGTCATTCTGCTGTTGATGCTGCTGGTTGCGGCGATCTACGATGGGTCCGTCACCTGGTGCACGGCGCGGCACTCCAGCAAACCTGATGTTGAGTGCCAGTGTTCTGGTACCGGCAGGAGTCAGGTGGATCCGGTCTTTCTGGAACAAGGCCTTGCGCGGTGCCAGATTGTAAGTAATGAAGGCCGGCATATGGTCGATGTAAAAGACCTTCTCTTGCTCGCACGTTGCCCGCAAGTTGTCGTTGGAGGGGAACACGGCCTTCGACAGGTAGTGGTGGGCCCCTCCAGGAATGATGGAGGACGTAAACAAGGCGGCATTAGGAAAGGCTGCACGGAGTAAGCGGATAAGCTGAACCCATGACTGCTTGCTGACCACGCCCACTTTACAGCTGTTTATCCCCGCGTGTAAGGTCACACGGCGGATATTTGGCGACGGCGGTAGACTCCTTAGCCACTCAGCGACGTCACTCACTGTCAGTCCTGAAACCGACATGTTCTGGACCACGGCACCATTGACCGACATCCTCCGCTCGTCCACGTTCTTGAGGATGGAGTCGCCGATGAGGAGTGTGTTGACGTCTGGCCGGACCTGAAGACACTGGAGCTGGTGTAGGGGTGTGGGGCTGCGATTGCTGTCACTATCACCTCTGCCGTTACTACTGCTGCTGCCAGTACTTGTTTTGTCGATGGTGTTACCGTTATTAGCGCTGGGTGCTTGGGTGTTCTCATCTATGTCAGATAAAACAGAGAACCTGTTTTCTATATGCACCTGAGCGAGAACAGCACTCTTCGATGCGACATCTTGGGCTTCAGAGGGTTTGAGAGGCTGAGGCGGGAGTGTGGGGTCAGCGGGGATTTTCACCTCAGTTTGATCAGTGGTATGATGCGTCTGTTTTACCACGGCCTCAACTTGCTTTCTGAGTTCCTTCAGCTTACCGGCTTGGTTGTCCCTGCTGTTGGTAAGCTGGAGCACCTTTTCACTGAGAGCAGCATGGCTGGTGGATAGGTCGTCGACAGCCGAATTGACACCCTCAGCATACTCTTCCGCTGCCTTCACGCTGTTCTTGGCTTTAGTTTCGTTGTCACGGACGACGCTGTCAACACGCGCCAGTTCCTCATCATGCGCAGCGCACTGGCTCTTAACGTCGGAGAGCTCAGTGCGCACTTTCTGCAGCTCGGCTTGCAGGCTATCGATGGTTGCAGCATTCAGCACTAGTTGTTGCTGCATCTGAACCATGCACTGGTTTAGCGCCGAGACTTGTGCCGCTACAGAGAGAGGAGGGGGCACACAGTTGATGAGTGGGACGGTGTTTGTGTGGGGCGTGACCTGGGCCGAGGACATATCAGGCGGTATGTCAGCCTCGGCTGGCGGAGAATTGTCGCCCTTGTCCCCATCAAGGCTTACTGGAGCAATTTCACAACTGCTTGCATGGGAAATAGTAACGTTGGAGTTGGCAGGGGGTTCACTGGTGATGTCGTCTGTCCCCGTGGCGAGTACGCTGTTTGGTTCGAGAGTGGCGAGAAGGGCTTCGCTGTCGGCGAGTACACTAATCCCATCAGCGCACTCAATCATAGAGTCGCCATTGTGGACGTCAGGGGATGCTGGTTGTGAGGATGTATCCATCCTGTTTATAGTGTCTTTTAATAGTTCGAACTCATCGTTCACCCAGTCTTGGCAGCAGTTGCCCTGTACACAAACAGTCCCGGTAGTATAGTATATTGTTATGGTAATAAGTTTCTTTGAGTCATTCTTGAGCTGAATTATTGTTTCAAAAAGTTCACTTGGGTAGGGAGGGTCGATGGGAACTACACTACTCAGTTCATCTTGGTTTTTGTCCCTATCTTGCCAGTGCAGTGTCACGCCAGGGGGCATAGACTCTCGTGCGTATATGGTGTATAGAGCATGTCTCCACAGGGGTACACGTGTTGAAATACTTTCAAAGGTCACTTGTATAGGGTCTCTTGTTTTTGTAATTTTCTCAAGGGAGAGACGTGAATTCGCTGCAGTGGAGCGGGTTATCGGGCCCATTGTATAGAGATGGTGGTGTCGCCATTTTCACTTTACTCGAAGCGGGTCAGCATGATTGCTGAACAACTAGAGTATTTCACCCGTAACGCCGAGAAGCGGCGTCAAAAGACCACTCTATCAGAGTGATATTATGCAGCGCCTCGCTAGGCGCGGCGGCTGTTTGGCCCAGGCACTAGTACTGCATACTTAGTTCCACTGAGGCGAGCCGAGAAACTGGGTCACAACTGGTACCGGCGCGCTGAGGCACAAGCCTCCCCCAGCCAGCAGCTAGGCCGGCTGACAAGCCGGTGGCCTTCTAACAAGCGCAGTACAGCAGGGGGAAAAAAAATGCTGCCCTCTGCGAAATATGAAGTTGACAGTCCTGAAACTACACCATTGCAGAGTCCTCACCAAGCACAAACACTCTGCCAAGAATCACACTTGCAGAGCAAACTTTGCCAGCACAGCATCCAAATGAATGGAGAGAATCTTACACGCGATGCGCACACCAGCAAGATGGCGCCAAGAGAGGGGAGGAGAGAGAGAGAGAGAGAGAGAGAGAGAGAGAGAGAGAGAGAGAGAGAGAGAGAGAGCACATATATACATATTTGCCTTTGCTGTATGAATTCTAATGTACTTAATGATTTTCTGTGTATTGCTTTACTTTGCATTTTTACTCATTTTATATTTTTGTGCGTACGCGTTATGCGCGTACGTATGTCTGGAGTGCGTGTCCGAGAGGTGTGTGTATATGTGTGCGTGTGTGTCTAAGTGCGTGCGTGTGCAAGTTTGTGTTTGTGTGTGTGTGAGCGTGCGTGTGCGTGCGTATGTGCGGGCGTGCGTGCGTGAGCGAGTGCATACATGCGTCAGTGTGTGGTATGTGTATGTTTACATGTCTATGTCATTTATGTAGTAGATGTAGCAACGGCAAGTTTGAAAACTGGTCCTGTTACCAATAACTTCTACCGTTGGAAAATAAAGGTTCATTGTTCATTGTTCATTGTTCATTGTTCTCTCTCTCTCTCTCTCTCTCTCTCTCTCTCTCTCTCTCTCTCTCTCTCTCTCTCTCTCTCTCTCTCTCTCTCTCTCTCTCTCTCTCACACACACACATATGCTTGCATCTCCAAGAGGCACAAATCCTCATGTGCCCAGAGGGCACATGAACATCTATGCCTCTTGAAGATGTTTGGAGCGCGCGCATGCAAGTACGCATACGCACACGCATACACACACATCGACGCGCTTTCAGAAGAGCATGCAGGTGTACTTAGTATAGAATATAGCGAGGTAAAGTCACCCTGATTTAACACAAATTATAGCAAGACTGAAATTGTACCGTGACATTCTAGTTTTGTCACCATTTTTCCCAAGTCTTGAAGCGGAAGGGACATATCACGTTAAATATAAAATTACGTCACAAAAAAAAGTGTCATGACAAATGACGTTTGACAAACCAATGACGCGTATGTGCTGCGCGCGCCCCTTCTAGAGTTCACTATGACGCATTGGCACATCTGCGAGTTTTTATTTTCAAAAGGAGATATTTCAACATCAGATTCAAGTCAAAGACAAAAGGTAGAGACCCTTGACAGCGAAGATACTCTCATTTAGAAGGGACTTTGTGGCTTATGGTTCATCCCATCTTGTTTAGTTTTAAAACCCTCCTCTATGGAGACCCCCCATCTCACCCCTAACCCCGCCCCTACATTCCCCCCTCCCTCCTCTCCTCTGTGGTTAAACATTTCATCTAATGATCAAAGGTTCCTAACGTCCTTGACCCACCTTCGACCAAAGAATAGAAAAATGGATTTTATGCATCCTAACATGGTGGCACTTGAAAAAGCCGAATATGCTACACATTTTACATGGAGAAAATGAACCTTAACCCCTGAACTGCCAAGGAAAAGCGAACGCTACCCAGCTGCAAGAGACATAAATCCTCATGAGCCCCCGTGACCGCGGGGGATCATGAGGATTTATGTCTCTTGTGGCTCTGTCTAAGCCTATTTTTGGTCACAATTTCACCTGTTTCTTCACGCGAATGTCGATCAGCGTGCATTAATTCCGGACGCGAAATTCGTGATATCTTGCAGCGAATGTGTTAAGTGAACCCAGCTTTCCTTTTCCCGCTAGAGCCGCCACGGCAACTGAATAATGTAGACAGTGACAGTGATGAGGTTTGCCCCCTCGGAAAAATGGGTACATTTTTTATGATTACCTCGGTGGAGAATTGGGGGGGGGGGGGGGCTCAAACTTTCTGTTTGTGACCTTCAACCTGACACAAAAGGCCTTACCGACGCTACACCTTCTTCCAATGGCCGAAAAATCAAACAACACAACGGAGGGGAGCGGGGGGGGGGGGGGGGCGCTGGGGAGGGGTGGGGGGGAGAGAGATAGATAGAGGGCGCGCATGTCTGTCAACTCTCACCACTCGCCAATAATCAAACAAAGGGGGGAGGGGGGGGGGTCCAAACACCCCAAACAGGCACTTTCTTAAAGCATTTTAAACAATTAGGTGCAGGTGGGGGGGGGGGGGGCGTTCCGGAACTCCTGCAATCCCCCCCCCCCCTCCCCCTCCTAGATCTGCCCCTATGGTATATTCGGCACGAGTTAACACTGGGCTCCCTGGTTTCAGCAAGAACTGAGCGCTATATACTTTGCAATTGGTACATTTTTATATCCTGTAGAGGGCGCAGCAGGCTTCAGACCAGGGCACAGCACAACTGAGCAGATCTTCAACCTGAGAGTTCTATGTGAGAGGTACCTCCAGCACTAGAAAGACCTCTATCATGTCTTTGTTGATTTTAAGAAGGCGTTTGACAGGCTGTGGCATGCAGCCCTTTGGTCCACCATGAAGTTGTACAACATCAATGCCAACCTGATCAAAGTCATAGCAAACGTTTACAACAAGGCCACTAGCGCAGTCTGCTTCAACGGCAAAATAGGAAATTGGTTTAGGACAACAGTCGGAGTCAGACAAGGCTGCTTGCTCTCACCTACTCTTTTCAACATCTTCATGGAAAGAATCATGACGGACGCTCTGAAAGATCATGAAGGAACTATCAGTATTGAAGGCAGAACAATCAAGAACTTGCGCTTCGCGGACGACATTGATGGCCTTGAAGGAACAGAGGAGGAGCTAGTTCAGCTGGTGGTAAATCTGGACAGTACAGTCATTGCGTTTGGGATGGAAATCAGTGCAGAGAAGACCAAACTGATGACCAATAACGCCAGTGGCATTGGCACTGAAATCATGGTTGGAGGCCAAAAGCTGGAAACAGTTAAGAAATTCAAATACTTAGGAGCCATTGTGACAGATGAGGGATCAAAACCAGAAATACTGTCCAGGATTGCGCAGAAAACAGCGCTGACAAAACAGAACACCATATGGAAGGACAGAAACATCACACTCTGCTCCAAAATCAGACTGATGCGCTTCTTAGTCATCTCAGTGTTCTTATATGCCTATGAGTCATGGACACTCACAGCAGACCTCGAAAGGAGGATACAAGCCACTGAAATGAGATGTTTTCGAAGGCTGCATGGCATTTCGTACAGAGATCACATCACGAACGAGGAAGTGGGAAGCAGAATCAGGCAAGCCATCGGGCCCTAAGAAGACCTATTAGCCATTGTGAAAAAAACGCAAACTGAAGTGGTATGGGCATGTCACGCGATCAGCAGGGCTTGCCAAGACAATCCTGCAAAGCACTGTGCAAGGAGAGCGAAGGAGAGGAAGACAGAGAAAAAGATGGGAGGACAATATCTCAGAGTGGACAGGACTGAAGATGAGCGACACACTAAGAATGGCAGAGAACAGAGTGGAATGGACGGGGTTGCCAAGTCATCAGTGGTGCCCCAACGGTCGGCAAGACTACAGGAAAGATAGATAGATAGATAGATAGATAGATAGATAGATAGATAGATAGATAGATAGATAGATAGATAGATAGATAGATAGATAGATAGATAGATAGATAGATAGATAGATAGATAGATAGATAGATAGATAGATAGATAGATAGATAGATAGATAGATAGAGGGCGCTGTGTACCAGTTAAGCCATTTAGCCCCAAGTTCCTACATAATTCAAGGGTAGTGACAGATTAGCTTGGAGCCTTCAGGCGCCAAGCTAATCTGCCACTACCCTTGAATATCATGGTCGGTCCATCTCCTGCAACTGGTACATAGTCGTTAGGCAACACCTCCAAAATTTGAGAAATGAGACCTTGGGGCTAAGTGAATATGATCCACTGAATAGGGCCTAGACATGAATGGTGCTGGAAAATTCAGATGCGCCCTCGCGTCTGCTATGGTTCATGAGGATCTATGTCTCTTGCAGTTTGAAATAGGTTAACCCGTTCGGTGCCGATAAAAATTTAAACACCAGCCAACTGCACGAGGCATAGATCCTCATGAGCCCCGTGGTTGCCGGGGCGTATGCAGATCTGTGCCTCTTGCTGACACCACTTTGAATCTATGTCCCTGGGACAGCTTAGGCACTGACTGGTTTAGGCCACGCACTACCCAATGCGCAACAGATCATCGGGCCGACGTCGGCCCGACGGCCTTTTGCGCGTTGGATACGCTTACATACTTTTCTTCCATTCAGTCACTTAGGAATGTAATAGCGGATGTAAACATTTTATTTTTCACTTTCCCTCCTGTATGTTTCAGCCAAGCACGACAAAGAGCGGAAGAAGCTTCGTCGTTACCATGTCGAGGCCTGCTGACGTCAGTATTCAGGCGTTCTTTGAATAAACCCGACCCGTCCCTTTTCACCGTCAGTCTCTTCCGTTCATATCTGCTCAAGCCATGGATTCTTATCAGGTTTCTGACAGACACGAGTTTCTAAAAACTACGCTTTTGTGTGCGCGTGTGTGGGGTGTGTGTGTGTGGGGGGGGGGGGGGGAGATCCGTTTTGTGGTGTAGAGCTTATTTGGCAAATTGTCTCGTTTGGGACCTAGTTCGGACACCAGAAGTAGGTCAGAACTGCACGTGTTTCGACGCAAGCGGTAGTTTAACCCGTTCAGTGCCAAGTAAATCTGAACGCCACCCAACTGCAAGAGGTATCGATCCTCATAAGCCCCCGTAGTTACGGGGGCATCATGAGGATCTATTTTTCTTGTTGACACCGCGTTGTATTCATGTTGCTGGGGATTTTGGGTGTTGAATTAACAAAGATTGCAGAAACACAGTCTTCAACTAAAACTGAACGGGTTAAGAACCCTGACAACCATGCAAAATTTCACTGCAACCCAGCTACCCCCCCCCCCCTGCCCCTCTCCCCCCTGAACTCCCCCCTCCCCCTCCCTTCCCCCTCCACACACACACCGCTGTTCGATCAGGATTGTAGTAGTTACATTCTTGAGTGTATAGGATAACCAGAGGCCGTGAAACGTGTTTTCACAAAGCCCATTAACTCATTCAGCCCGACGCACGTATTTCCCAAATTTGGGAGGAGTCATCTAATGACTATGTACCAATCGCAGGAGATGGATCGACCATGATAATTCAAGGGCAGTGCCATATTAGCTTGGCGCCGACAGGCGCCAAGCTAATCTGGCACTACCCTTGAATTATCATGGTCGACCCATCTCCTGCTGTAGTGCGTCAGGGCTGAATGGGTTAACGTTCAGTATCGATCTCTTGTTTTCTCTGACAGTACACACAACAGATCGATACTGTACGAACCTGGATATAATTATATACCGACGAGACAAATAAATGCGACGTGTTTGGAATCATCGGAAACACTTTAGTTTGATCCGAATGTCGCATTTTTTTTTTTTTTACATGTCAGTATACATCGTGTAACGCGTTTCTCGATTGACCCCTTTACTGCCGAGAAAAAGTGAACGCGATCCAACTGCAAAAAGGCATAGATCCTCATGAGCTCCCGCCACTGCGTGAGGGGGGTGTCATGAGGATCTATGCCTCTTGCTGAGACCAATGCGTGTCCATGCTGTTTGGACAGTTCCGGCCATTGGTCGTTCAATAAACACAGTTTTCAGAAACACAGTGCACGTCTTTTGGCAGTGAAGGGGTTAAAGTTAATCATGACAACATTCGGGTTGATTTATTGATTATCATTTATTTATCGACTTTTAATAAAGCTGTTCCTTCACATGTACAGGTTTTAACCAGATGTAAAGTGTTTGACACTGAAAAATATATTAAAAGTTATTGGACGGAGGGGTTCGCTACAGAGACCTTTGTAGGCCTGAGAGAGGTCAAAGGAATCATTGTACCCCGAAGGCCGAAGGCCTGAGGGGTACAGTGATTCCTTTGACCTCCCGAAGGCCTACAAGGGTCCGTGCAGCGAACCCCTCCGACCAATAAAGTATTTGTTTTCATTCCTCAACTATTTTCGTAAAAGAAATCAAGAAGTCATCTTGCGACCTGGATCACGCCAGACATGATTGACGTCAAAGGAATATACATTTATACATAAGACTTATGACGTAATTTAAAATATGTCATGACGTTGCCGTCTCCAGTACTGAGTGTGCTTGTTGTTTCGAACAACACTAAGTAGCATTGTACTTTAGAACGTTTAGCGATCTTTTATAGAACAAAACTGGCATCCAAGATGCGTCATCGAGAGGGCTACAAAACGTCCGCCATTGTTCGCTACAGGGGTTTTTATATCACGGTCACATGGTATGGTTTGCGCTAAAGTGACTGGTCGTGTGACGTAGGGAGGAAAACACATATGTATATCGCTCGTTATTTATTTTTTGTGAGTTTTTAATTTGAAAATGTGATATTTTTCTTGCATGTATAGAGAGTTATCCCTTTGAATGTGAACTGAACTATACACAGACATATTTCTTGCATCCAGGTGAGCAGTAGGCATACTGACAAGCAGAAGAAATGCGACAGCATGGGGTCATCGGAAATACTGAAATGTTTCCGATGACCCCATGATGTCGCATTTCTTCTGCTTGTCAGTATTTTTCAGAATATAAATTAACTATTAACTCATTCTGCCCCTGACACACCACAGCAAGATATGGATCGACCAAGGTAGTTTAAGGGTGATGCTAGAATAGCTTGGCGTCCATGGGCGCCAGTCTACTCTAGCATCACCCTTGAACTATCATGGTCGATCTGTGCCCTGCACTGCAATGCAGTCTTCAGAGGACAACGGCAAAATTTGGAGATTTCGGCCTTAGGGTACAATGAGTTAAATGTGGTGTATTCAAGTTTGCAGGTTTTTAAAAAAAAATATAAACGCGTACTGTGATATCATTTGTCTGTGTGTCCTTTTAACCTGCTGGTTATTCAGACCTTGTATTTGCTTCATATGTACGAAAGAAAAAAAGCTCTGTTGTGATAATATATCTTTTCCGTTAACTCATTCAGCCCGACGGCCGTAATGACTATGCACCAGTTGCTGGAGATGGATCGACCATGATAATTCAAGGGCAGTGTCAGATTAGCTTGGCGCCGACATTAAATTATCATGGTCGACCCATCTCCTGCTGTAGTGCGTCAGGGCTGAATGAGTTAAATGCTATGTGTATATTGCTTTTAAACGAATTTCGTCTTTCTGTTTGCTTGCAACCAGGCATTCTTGTCAAAGAGTGCATTATATATATATATATATATATATATATATATATATATATATATATATATATATATATATATATATATATATATATATATATATATACATACATATATATATATATATATATATATATATATATATATATATATATATATATATATATATATATATATTCATATAGTACACGCGCGCACGCACGCAGACACACGCACACACACACACACACACACACACATCCAGTCACACACATTCACACTGTTCTACATGTGCATTTCCATGACAAGTTTTTACTCAATTATATTATTTTTCTGCTGCTTTAAAAAACAACAACACATGATACTGACAACAATAAATGCTTTTTACTTGAAACTTCCAGTGTGCCTGTAGTAGTTTTTAGTTGCTTCTTTTCATCTCAGAAGAAGCATGTTGTGAACCTGTGGCCAGCTGCATGAGCGAGCTTAGTCCTGCACCAGCCACTAAGCAAGGAGCGCCGCTGTAGCCGGTTTAGTGGCTGGTGCATGACTAAGCTCTTTCACGCAACTGGCCCCTGACCACATCTAAAAGCAGAAGGCATGCCACAGATCTTGACGCCATCATACTTGAACTAGTGGCACAGTTACAGGCCAATGATTTCGACTGTTCTTGAACTGTTATGTTTATAGCCGTCAACTTAACCCCTCCGCCGCCGGGACACAGTAGACGACATTCAAATATCAGAGGCATAGACGCAGGCGCTCATGAGGATCTATGCCTCTTGCTGGTCCTATTCATTGATGTCTGTGTTTCTCAGGCCTAACCCGTTCAGTGCTGCAAAAATGTGAATACCACACAACTGCAAGAGGTTGCAGTTGCGGGGGCTCATGAGGATCTATGCCTCTTGCTGACACCATTTTGAATCCATGTTCCTGGGACATCTAGGTTTTTTGAAGTTGAATTAAGGAAGATTGCAGAAACAGTGTGCGTCAGCTGGCACAGAACGGAGAAAAGCTCCCCGAACACACGATGGATTTTGCTCAAGTAAACTGAATTCTAAATGACCCCAACCCTCCACTTTTCCGAGGAGACAATTTGGCACAACCATTTTTCGAACTTGCCGTTGCTAATCTAATCTACAAATAATGCACAAAGTGTAAAAATATTATATTGAAAAAAAATAGTGATAAATGATATAAAAACAAAACAGAACAACAACAATAACAACAAAAACGTGCACACACACACACACACACGCATACACACACACACACACACACACACACACACACACACACACACACACAAACACGCGCATGCACGCACACACTGAGTAATATAGGGTCGCAGTGAAAGTATTAAGATAATGACTGCTCTAAAATACGAAAGGGTTGTTGATGTTGTAACTTTCCTAGGCAAAGTGTTCCACAGGCTATGGCATGAAAACGCTAAACTTGTCTTGTAGAGATCGATTCTAGGTCGTGGTACAATAATGAATTGCCTTGATCTTGAGTACGTTGGGGATGGAAAAAAAATAGTTTCTTAATATAATCAGGCATTTTGCTATTCAATGCTTTGAACATAATTATTCCCTTATTGTACATTAAATGATTTTTTTCAGGCGAACAATCTCCAAGGTTTTCAATTTATGATCGGTAGTTGAGTTAGGGTCAGGTAGGATAAGTTTTGCGGCTCTACGATGAAGAGAGTTAAGTCTCTTTAATTGGACCACGCTTGCTTCATCCCACACCGTAGAAGCATAGTCGATATGTGACCTGATGTGGGCGTTAAAGAACAGTTTACGTGTTTCTACATCAGTGATATATTTTAATTTGGCTAGAATGTAAAGTTTCTTTGATATTATGTTGCATATGTTAGTAATATGACACTGCCATTTAAACTGGTTATCTACAGTAACACCGAGAAGACGATGTTCTGTTACTTGACTGATGGGTTTTCCTTGAAGAGACAAGCTGAGTGAGAGAGAGCCGAGCTGGTGCTTTTGACGGGTACTTAATACCATACATTCAGTCTTCGCTGGGTTTAGGATCATGGAATTGTTACTACACCAGTTGTCAATGTCTTGTAGTGCGTTTTGTAGGCGTGTATCAATAATAGATAAATCCTCGTCGGGCGCGTGTATTGCAGCATCATCCGCGAACATATCGCATGAAACATTATGATCGCTAATTGTGAGTGGAAGGTCGTTAATGAACTAACACAATAGAAGAGTGCCTAAAATAGAGCCCTGGGGCACGCCATGCTTGACAAAGCGGTGATTAGAATATGTACCATTTTCTTTATCAGTATATAAATCAGTATATAATAGTTTACTAAATCAAAAGCTTTACGGAAGTCTAAAAAGACTACACCTGTTAGTTTGGATTCATTGATAGATGCTAACCAGGTGTTTGTCATCCTAATCAGCGCGGTATGGCAGGAATGGTTTGGTCTGAAACCTGACTGCAATGAATGGATAAGATTTCGGTTTTCTAAATACTCAGATAGATGTTTATGAATATACCTCTCTGGTAGTTTTGAAATGGGACGAAAATTATTAATTTCGTTTAGATCTTTTGATTTTGGTAGTGGGATTACTTTTGCATCTTTAAATGCATCCGGAAAACAGTTTTGTTTTATACAAAGATTGTAGATGTATGTGAGACTCTCAACGATATATGGAAGAGATGTCTTGAGTATTTTTGAGCTGATCTCATCAGGACCTGATGACTTTTTATTTTTTATCGAGGTAATTAATCTGCCCACTTAATGAACCGCTACAGGCGGTATGATGAAAAGTTCGTTGTTTTTATTTTTCTGATTACATTCGTCTAGTAGTTTGTCTGGACAAATATACTCATGTGAGTTATTTCCCAGTGGCATTAGTGATTCCGCCACAGAGACAAAATGATCGTTAAAACTGTTTGCAGTGAGGTGGGGTGGTAAAGACGCACTACTTTTATTTGTACCTTTGGTTATTAAATTTATGGCACGCCATACAGTGGAGGAGTCTTTACTTTGCTTAACTACCTTACTGAAGAGAGAGAGAGAGAGAGAGAGAGAGAGAGAGAGAGAGAGAGAGAGAGAGAGAGAGAGAGAGAGAGAGAGAGAGAGAGAGAGAGAGAGAGAGAGAGAGAGAGAGAGATCAAACAACCGGGAATTTGGCGGTGATGGGGGTAGTCCTGCCTCGTGAGGAATGAAACATATAACAATCAACATCTTTCCAGATTTGTCTTCTTCGAGATCTTTTTTGTTTTCCAAATAGCAAATATAAATAAACAATTTTAATATTACTTGTCCAAAATCTGTTCTTTTAAAATTTGTTTTCTCACAAAGAAAGGGGTGAGGGCGGGGAGGGTGGGTAGGGGATTGGAGGGGTAGAGGACTCTGACTCCCGTAATTTTCTATTGGGAGAGTCATGCCTCCCTCCTCCCCGCCTCCCCGGATGTCTTTAAAATCACAGAGGATGAATCTCTGTGTCAAAATCTGTCCACAAGGGTAAAGCCGAGTTGTTATATCTCACCCTGCGCATGGTTTACATGAACTTAACGCAAATGGAGGTCATATAAAGAAAATTCTTCAGGAGCCCCTGCAAATATTTTTTATAGATTCACACATGACGTCACCTGAGCGTAAAGAAGGAAGGCAGATGATGACTAAGTCACCATGTTGAATGACCTCCGTACTTTGACGGCCTTCGCCTTTCAGAAGCGCATTGATATCTAGGGCCTACTTTTTAAAACAAAATTATTAATAGTTCTGCGGCGAGTGCTAATATTGTCGTCTGCTTCGCGTTCCGCCGACACCATGAAGCGATTCGCTTCTCTTTCGTCATTAAGAATAAACAAAACAAAAGCGTATACTCATTCCAGAGATAACGAACAGTGCGACAGGCAGTAGCTAGGTTATTTCTATCTTACTTTGAGTAATACGCACACGTGTAACTCATAGTCATTAAATGCAGAGACACAACCTTCATGGTGTAACTCAACCTCCCTGTCACTGTGAATGGAACTTTCCAGCACATGTAACAACGCAAAGCGAGCGCATTGGTCTGAGACAAAAATCCAGGAAGACAAACACACAAAAACTGATGCGTAACTGAAATTTTGAAACTTTTAAATGACATATCGACCTTCCTTTTCAATGAAAGTCCAGATGAGCAGTTTAGTAGACGTTCTCCAAAACCAGTCAACTCGAAAGTATGGGGAAAGTTCCTAATAATATACCCGACTGTACGAAACCATGGATATGGACTTTATCCTGATTTTGGACTACTGCGTGTCTTCATAAACGGAAGGTTCCATTTTTATAAGTACGGTCATAAATATATTACAAAAGTAATAGACTTATGGTACACTCCAAGGTGGATTTTATTTTTATTTTATTTTTTTTATTATTTTTTTTTTCATTCAGCGTTGGAGTGTGTAGGCCTCCAGATAGGCAGTGAACATCCTTCCCCCTTCCGACCCCGCCCCTCCCCCCTCCTCCTCCCGAAGGGAATTGGAGAACACATTTTTTCGGAAGCCTATCACCTATGAAGACCAACCGTAGGTGTTTACCCAAAATAAATACCGTATTGAATATAGGAGGACATGTTTATAGTCATATTTTACTTCTTTGGGCCCTATATTGTGCTTTTGGGGGTAGGGTTGGTGTTAACGATGCAGTTCCCGTAAAAGAGCACACAGAAACTAATTAACTGGTATCTTTGACAACAAAATATATTTATCTACCTTTTGCAATGATTCAATTTCTAAAAGGCAAAATGGTGACGTCATCGCGGCGCCATCGTTTTTACTTTCATTATCCGTGAAATAGCAATTTTCCCAGAACAATAGGTGCCCAATCTTTCACATACTATGATGAAAACATATATACCAACGTTTTGACGTATCATCAACGGAAACGTTAGCGACTTCGACCCGTGACCTTGAAAGGTGTTATTTAAAGATCAAGGTCACCTAAAGTTCACTTTATGACAAAAAAAAATATATATATATTTTTGAAAATATGATAACAAACTTACTAAAAGTGATAACATCTAAGGAATTGCTATGAATAGTTCATAAAAGATTAGGCGTCAAGGTCGTCGTTTTCGAAGAGTTCGTAAGAATATTCAGATCACTATAGGGCCAAACATTTGCTCCGATGTCAGGAAGATCTGCTCACAACACATAAATGATGTCTTACTAATGAATCATATTCTGTTAAGTTGAGATGAGCAGAAACATAATTATATAGATACCTTTTATAATTAAAGTCAAGGTCACAAAATGCGCAATTGCGCATTTAATCTCATAAGTTAACTGCTCCATTGGCCTGAAACTCATTCATTCCATTTATTCTCTCTCTCTCTCTCTCTCTCTCTCTCTCTCTCTCTCTCTCTCTCTCTCTCTCTCTCTCTCTCTCTCTCTCTCTCTCTCTCTCTCTCTCTCTCTCTCTCTCTCTCTCTCTCTCTCTCTCTCTCTCTCTCTCTCTCTCCCCCCCTCAACTCTCAAGCTATCACGTAAACTGATGTCCCTTCACTAGCTGTCAGTGACCACTTTCCCATCACCTGTACATGGTCATGTTATGTTCCTAAACAGAGCGGAACCCAACATCTATACATTACTTACAGATGTTTTAGAAAAATAGATAGAGATAGTTTCCTTTATGATCTCAGTTTTTTGCCGTTCCATCGAAGTTTACAATCACAATGACCCTGATGTAGCGCTCTCACTGTGGCTTGAGCTGTTCC
Source organism: Semisulcospira habei (assembly GCA_036245525.1). Taxonomy (NCBI): domain Eukaryota; kingdom Metazoa; phylum Mollusca; class Gastropoda; family Semisulcospiridae; genus Semisulcospira; species Semisulcospira habei. The sequence goes on from BTPG01000007.1 coordinate 50,637,702, forward strand.
TCGAAGTGCTAAATAAGCATGACCCTTTAAAAAGGAAACGAGTCCGGTGCCGTGAGCCCCCCACCTGGATTACGGAGGAGATTAAACAAACCATGGAAGCCAGAAATCGAGCCAAGCGGGACAAAGATTTTATTGAGTTCAAAAGGTTACGTAACAGAGTAAAATACCTTATCCGGGAGGCACAAAAAGCACTGGTAGAGAAAACCATACGTGGCGGGAATCCGTCTTCAATATGGAAAGTTTTAAACTTACTAACCAACTCTAGTAAAAATCATTCTGCAAATACGACTGCCAACCTTACAGCCGATGCTTTTAACGACCACTTCATTTTAGCCCCGAAATCTTTACTACATGCTGAAGGTTTGGATCTGGTGGAACATGTCGCATCGCAGAAGCTTACTGACTTTTGTAAGCAAAGACTGGCCGCGGGCGATGCTTTTAATATCCCCTTCATCGCTGTACATAAAGTGGGCAGATTTATTTCTAGTCTCAAGAACAAAAATTCAGCTGGCATTGAAGGTATCAATAGTTTTATCCTCGAACTTTCTCTTCCATACATTGTGGAAAGCTTAACCTATATTTACAACCTATGTATTAAAAATAATATTTTTCCGGCGGCTTTCAAAAAATCTAAAGTGGTACCTATACCCAAAACAAAAGACACATCTGATCCAAATTATTTTCGGCCTATATCCATATCTGGTTTTTGCCCTAAACATTCGTGTCACACTGTCTTGGTTCATATGATTGACACTTGGTTGCTCAACATCAACAGAAACAAAATGTCTGGTGCTGTCTTTCTAGACCTAAAAAAGCGTTCGACCTTATAAACCACGAAATTTTATTAGAGAAACTAGACTGCTACTTTAACAATAACAGCCCAGGGACATTCTCATTCTTTTGTTCATATATCATAGGGAGAATTCAAACTGTGTACATCAATGCTACCTTCTCTTCTGAAAAGCGTGTTGCGCATGGCGTGCCCCAGGGATCTATGCTAAGACGGTTACTTTTCTTTTTTTTTTTTTATAAATGATCTTCCACTTCAAATATCAAATCCAAATACCGAATGTGACATGTTTGCCGATGATTCAACTTTTCACGCTGGCGGGAAAACTGTACCTGAAATATCAAGCAATCTTCAGCTTAGTCTTCAGGAGGTCTCACTGTGGTGCAAAAATAATCAATTGCTTGTTAATCCATCCAAAAGGAAAAGCATGCTAATCACAACACGCCAAAAGCATCAGCTCCGCCCCCATTCACTTAGCCTCTCTTTTGATTCAGTTCCCATTGAGCAAGTCAAGGAATATCGCCTCCTCGGGGTAATTGTTGATGACCAACTGTGCTGGTTGCCCCATCTAACACAACTAGGGAAAACATTATCAAAGAAGCTATTTTTACTGTCAAGATTAAAATCTATCATTTATACTAAGACACGAAAGCTATTTTTCAACTCCTGCACAAAACCTCACATTGACTAGGCATCTACTATTTGGGAAGGCTGTAGTAAGGCTAACCTTAAGCGGATTAATGCTCTATACAATCGCGCAGTTAAACTGATCCTCCCAATCCCCTCTCTAACTTTGGAGGAAAGGTTTCAGGCAACAGGGCTCCTTCCTTTACATCAACACCTTACGTTAAATAAGTGCGTACTTATGCACAAAGCACTGAACGGGAAAGCCCCCGCTACCTGGCTAAGCTTTTCACTGAGAGCTTAAGGGTTTACAACACTTTGAGGAACATCATCATCATCATCAGTCCCTTGCCCGAACTGGGCGTTGGGGGGACTGAAAGGCAGCAGCAACAGACAGTGCTCTCCACTGAGTTCTATTTTGGGCGGTGGCAAGCAAGTCTGGCATCTCGAGTTCGGTCCATTCTTTTATGTTTGCGACCCAACTCTTTCTCTGACGACCTCGCCGACGACTTCCTTCGAGAGTGCCTTGGAGGATAGTCTTGGACAAGGTGTTGTGTCGGGTCACGTGGCCAAACCAAGCAAGCTTGCGCCGTTTCACGGTTGCCAGAAGGGGTTCATGTGGGCCCACCAGGGAAGTGACGATGCTCCGTACATATTCGTTGGTCTTGTGCTCGCGGTACGAGATGCGGAGCAACTTCCTCAGGCACTTGTTCTCAAAGGCCTGGATTTTCTTTTCTGAGTCTGCAAGCAGTGTCCAAGTCTCACAGCCGTAGAGTAGAATAGACACTACGAGGGACTTGTAAAGCCTGTACTTGATGGTGAAGCTGATGGAGTTACTTCGCCATATCCTGTCCAGCCTGGCCATTGCGGATGTTGCTGTACCTATCCTGATACGGATCTCTGCTATGCAACTACCGTCTTTGGACAGGGTGGCTCCCAAGTACTTGAAGCTATTGACCTCTTCTAGCTTCTGGCCGTTCATGTGAATGTTGCTGCTGCTGTCGCTTGTGGTGTTGATCATCACTTTGCTTTTATCCGTACTGATCTCCATGCCATAAGACCCTGCGCTACTTGAAAGTTTGTCTGTCAGGTTTTGGAGCTCACTATTGCTGCCTGCCATGAGGTCAATGTCGTCTGCGAATCGAAGATTGCACAGGGATCTGCCACCAATAGAGATTGAAGTATGGTGGTCGTGGAGGGTTTTCTGCATGATCTTCTCCAGGAATATGTTGAAAAGGACAGGAGAGAGCAGGCATCCTTGACGGACACCGATCGTCGTCCTGGAGGAACAGTCTCGTCATTGAACGGCCCCGAATTTACTTGTTTAATTCCAGCCTTTCGTACGTGGGTGCCTATTTATGGAACTCACTTCCTCCACAAATACAACAAACGAGACATCTTCCATTGTTTAGGACGAAAGCTTTTAAATACATCTCTGAACAAACTTGAAAGAAACGTAGATAATATGTCCAAAAGAGCCATGTCAATGATTTCCTGTGGTCCTCCGTTTTGCACTTGTTAACTTTTAACACAATATCTCTCTTTATCGTAGTGTTATGCCTGCTCACTAAAATCCTACACATGAGTAGCTGTATCATAAGCGTGCAGTCGCTTTCTATAAACACACTTTACATCGCACCTTCCCCCCCCCCACCCCCACCCCCACCCCCACCCCCGAAGACCCTGTCATTTTACTGTGTATGTGTGTAATATTCAGCGACTTTGGAACTTGTATCGGAATGTAACACAAGTGACCTTGTTGTGTGCTGTTAACATATTGTTTTAATGTTGCTTTTAATGTTGTAGTTTAGCAAGGCCAAACATAAAAAGAGGCCTGTGCGCCTATTGTTTCCATCCTTGAGAAATAAAGTATCATTCATTCATTCATTCATTCACTCTCTCTCTCTCTCTCTCTCTCTCTCTCTCTCTCTCTCTCTCTCTCTCTCTCTCTCTCTCTCTCTCTCTCTCTCTCTCTCTCTCTCTCTCTCTCTCTCTCTTTTAATTATTATTCTTGACTACGATTCAATCTTGACTACGATTCAACCCGCAATCCGCGAGCCACGGACAATAGAGTGTGTTCCTATGTGCTTAGGTGTGTGAGCCCTTGTATAGGTTGTGTGGACTTAATTTGAAATAATAACAGAAACGTTTGAATTTCTGTGCATGTGTTTTAACAAGTGCTGTGGCACTTAGACATTTTTATTTAGTTTTATACCGTGTTACGTAAATAGTGATTAATTTCTGGTAATCGGAACTGCGAAATATTACAGACTGTTTTGACTTTGGCTGTTTGTTTGCCTTTGAGGCAGCACACTGAGAACTGTTTGACTACGGAAGTCACAGTGACCTTTTGGCCTTTAGCCAGTGAATTGTCTTTTCTTGTTTTCTTTGATGGACTCCAAGTTCTCTTGGCACAATAGACTTAACCGTACTGTGTGTGTATGTCACTGATCCCATTTTGAGATCATCGTGCATTTTTTGTGTATGTGATCCCATTTTGAGATCATAGAGGCTTTTTACAGTGACTTTGACCTTACCGCGAACTGACAAAAAGCGATGCCGAAAGCTTCAATTAGCGTACAATCACTTGGACTGAAAATCGGACACCTTAATATTTTTCACCTGTTTCACAAGGTCCCCGATATTCGTTTATTTTTAAATGAGCCATCGCACTTCCATCTCTTTGGTCTCACGGAATCACGTCTGGGCCCAAACATCAGTGATGCTAGCTTACTTATTCCTAACTTTTCTCTAATCCGGCGTGACCCAGGCTACCCTGGACACACTGGAATAGCTGTCTACATAGCTCTATCCGAAATATGGTACGCAGACGTGACGACCTTGAGTCCAGAGAGCTAGAGTGTGTATGGCTGGAGGTGAAATACCACATTCCTCTCTCATCCTTATCGCCTTTATGTACAGAAATCCAGCTGCTACTGCTGACTGGTATGACGACTTTGTACAAGTGATGGATAAAGTGAATGACACGGGTAAAAATGTTCTCATTCTGGGAGACTTTAACATCGATATGCTGAAACCCAAGCCTACATGGCAATCAGCGATCACTCTTTTCGGGCTAAAGCAGATGATTAAATCTCCAACGCGAGTATCACGCTCTGCTGCCACCATCATCGACCACATTTACACTAATAACCCAACAGCAATAGCGGAAACTAATTGTTTCTTTATTAGCCGTCAGTGACCACTTTCCCATCGCCTGTACATGGTCGTGCAATCTGCCCGCAAAACAAAGTCGGGACCAGCACTCGTACATAACGTGCAGATCATTTAAAAAGCTCAATACGAATGCTTTCTTACATGATCTAAGCTATGCAGGATTTGATCAAGTGTATAACTGCACTGACCCTGATAATGCGCTCACTATATGGCTTGATCTGTTCCTCGGGGTGCTGAATAAACACGCGCCGCTAAGAAGGAAGCGAGTCCGACGCCGCGAGCCTCCCTCTTGGATAACGGAGGAAATCAAACAAACTATGGAGGCACGAAATACCGCTAAACGAGAAAAGAACTTCCCTGAGTTTAAACGTTTGCGTAACAAAGTTAAGTACTTAGTTCGAGAAGCTCAAAAGTCATTTGTTGAAAAGACAATTGACAACGAAAAATCTCCTGCATCTGTTTGGACTGCTTTGAATACTCAAACAAGCAACACGCGCATTCCACACGAATTCTCTGCGGAAAGCATAAACAATTGTTTTCTCTCAGCTCCAGAACAGCTACTTGCTTCCAACAGCCCTGAACCGTCAGCGTATGTAATATCGGATCAACTGTCCATGTTTTGCCAGGAACGATTATCGTCCGATGATACGTTTGGTATCCCCTTTATCGCTGTTCTTTTTACCCATCCCGCCGTGAGATGGCCTTAGTCGCCTGCTCGGCGTTAAACCCAAATAACTAACTAACGAAATTTATCGCTGTTAACGAAGTCGGGCGTTATATAACGTGCCTTAAGAACAAGACATCTGCTGGTGTGGACGGTATAAATGGTTATATACTCCACATATCACTGCCTTATATTGTTGAACCCCACACTTACATTTTTAACTTATGCATACAGTATAATACTTTTCCTGTGGCGTTTAAAAAAGCAAAAGTTGTTCTTATACCCAAGACCAAAGATATTACTGATGTAAATAACCTTCGTCCCATTTCTCTTCTGTCTGTTTTATCAAAGCCACTTGAGAAGCATATTCAAAAGCATCTTCTCCAGTACCTCGAAGAACGGTCTTGTTAAATAAGTTCCAGTCCGTGTTTAGACCCAAATACTCATGCCGCTCAGCATTTGTACGTATGGTTGATTCATGGCTAGATAACATCAACAATAACAAAATGACTGGCACGGTATTCTTGGACCTGAAAAAAGCGTTCGATCTGATAAATCATGAAATCTTGCTGAGGAAACGTAATGTTTATTTTAACAACAACAGCCCGTCAGCCCTTTCATTCTTTAAATCTTATCTTTCTGCGAGAACACAAGCTGTCTATGTAAATGGTAACTATTCCACAGAGGGTAAGGTAGAGCTTGGTGTTCCTCAGGGTTCGGTTCTGGGCCCATTGTTATTCTGTATCTTTATTAATGATTTACCACTAAACATCACATGTGCTAGTGCTGAGTGTGACATGTTTGCTGACGATTCGACGCTACATGCATCCGGTAAAACTGTAGCTGACATAACCAGCAGCCTCCAGCAGAGCCTACAAGAAGTCTCTGAATGGTGCAGTAGAAATAGAATGATAGTCAATCCAGCTAAAACAAAAAGCATGCTAGTCACAACACGTAAGAAACATCAGCTGCAACCCGCGCCTCTAAACCTCTCATTTGAAGCTGTCCCCGTAGAGCAAGTACAACAACACCGTTTACTAGGGGTAATTGTAGATAACCAACTTAGTTGGCAGCCTCATCTCATACACATCGGAAAGACAATTTCAAAGAAATTATTTGTACTGTCTAAACTGAACGCGGTCATTAATCTGAACACGCGTAAACTATTTTTCAATGGATACATCAAGCCCCACATTGATTATGCCTCAACAGTTTGGGATGGCTGCAGCGAGGTCAAGGTCAAAAAAATAAATTCGCTATACAGGAGAGCAGCCAAACTTATTATTCCTAGCTCATCTCTACCCACTGAGGTGAGGCTCGAGGCAGCTGGACTCCTTCCTCTTGACAAACACTTAGTATTTAACAAGTGCGTACTAGTGCACAAATCTCTTAACGGTAAGGCACCCGGCTACTTATCGGAACTCTTTTCTCTTACTGAGAAGAGATACAGCACCTCTCGGAGCAACCTGAGCGTAAAACGGCCCCGAATTGATTTGTATAAATCCAGTTTGTCATACTCAGGTGGTTTCCAATGGAATTCCCTTCCTCTGCATCTACAACAAGTTAATTCCCTAGCTGCGTTTACAGCAAAACTGCACAAGCACTTATCCAAGGCAACGTAAATTTAATTATCTCGTGTTGTCTAAACATAATAATTATATTTTACTGCCCAATTTCTTTTTATGCAACTATTATTTTTTATCATACCATTTGCGCTCACGTGCCGTTTGTGGGGGTGCTTCCCGTATAGACCTGGTCAGGGGATGCAGTGCCGGTGCCACGATGTGCTTAGCATGTCATTCGAGTGAAAGTATACTTGTGGCGTGCCCCCCGGGTGGGAGTGTCTGGGGAGGGCTCCCGCAAACGGATATTATACACGTGCTAAAATCTTCGTATGGATACCTGTGTGTTTTGTGAAATCATTGTTGCTGTTTGTAGTGTTGTAATTTGCATTACTTTAGATGTTGTTTGTGAGTGTAATGTAGCTTTGCTTGTTATTATATGTCAGTAGATGTAGCAAGGACAGATTGGAATAAAGGCCTGTGCGCCTAATATCTCAATCCTTGATAAATAAGTTTCAGTCAGTCAGTCAGTCAGTCAGTCAGTCTCTCTCTCTCTCTCTCTCTCTCTCTCTCTCTCTCTCTCTCTCATCTCGCGTGAGTGCGAGTAAGTCGCATAGTCACATCGCTCCGTCTCCAGTGACAATTGTGTTGGCTGTGTTTGGTTGTGATATGTGATTTTTAGCCTCATTGACTTGTGATAGTGACTTCTATTGGAATGTGAGTTTTCCATTTGTGTAACATTCATTTTGCCAGTGTTATTAACGTTTCTTTTTTCTTCATCACTGTTCTGTTGAATACTTCGGGCAGTGGAACATGGACTCTCCCGTTTCTGTGTCGCTTGGCGCCAGAGTGGCCGGCGTGCCTACTACAGTCGTATTAAGCAGTCAGTCTCCAGATCCGAGTCTGCCGTGAACCTATACAGAGATCCTATGGTGCCCGCAGATGCGAAAGCTCATGAGAATCCTGGCTGCGCGAGTAGATTCAGTGACTGCTTCCATCGAGTATTAGACGTGTTCATAAACAGACCGCGCTCCGCTAGTGCCAGCTCACATCCCAGCTTATCAACTGATGATTAGTAAGGCATTTCGGAGTCTGAGCCGTTAGAATTCTCTTCTATTGCAGATGTGTGAAAAAAAGTGACGTTAGCCCCAGTGCTTGACAGTTGCTGCCGCGTCACTTGAGCGCAGCAGTGAGCTATCATGGCAATCGGCATGACTACGAGGCTGGCTTCAGCTGTGTAATCTGCCAACCACACCCGCTCTCCTCCATGGGCCCCTCCACCCGCGCCAACCACGTCAGATAATTAACTATCCCACCATCTTCCCTCCACCACCACACCCTCCCCTCAGTCCACCTTAAGTTTCACCATGGGCTGCTAGCTTTATGCTGGCACTTCATGTGTAGCATACCACCACCCCTTCCCTCTACCACCGCCGCCCCCACCCCTATCCCTCCACCACCACCATGGGCCCTATCACCCGATCTGCAAATGCCAAGCACGCCATGGACACATCCATTGAGAAAATTCGCCATACAATGGATCCTATTCAAAAGACTTTCACTAGCGATAAACTCCCGCTATGGAGATACATACTCCACACACGGTACGTCGCCGGGTGTCCAGCCGCCATTACCGCCGACTGGTTCGACTACGAGCAAACCAGCAATCAGCTCAGCATCATCACCATCCCCACTCCAATGTGCAACCCTTCTCCTCCTAATCTTTACAAGACATTTCTCCAACTCTACCTCGAATCGAGCAAGCTCATCACTATCACCCTCTACCATACTACAGGCACTGTGCTTGTGCAGGGGACCGCATGCCGACAGTGGGTGGATGAGGAGTTTGACAAGATGAAAACAATAGTGAGCACAATGTCTGATGAGACTACCCCTGCCATTGAACCCCCGATATATAAATCCTCGTCGGAACACCCACTGAGTACCCCGTCAATACCTGCCATTGAACCCCCCTCATCTGACTCCTCAACTTCACCCTCCCAATCCCCACTCGCATCTCAGCCCGGCCATCCAGTCTTAAGCGCTGTAATCGCCACTAGCGCTGCCCCCTTCTATACCCCTCCCCTCCCTGCTGATTCTTCTAGTCCCCAACACATACCGGAATCAGAACCCCTCATTGACACCATGACGTCATGTGTCAATCATCATTTCATGGCCATCGAGTCAGCAGATGAGAGGAGCGTGGCGATGTGCAGTGAAAAACACCCCAGCCCCTTGGACACTGCTACCTCCTGTGCCCCGCTCTGCAACCACACCGCAACTGCTGTTGTGCCTAATCCCCCATCGCCCCACCTTCCGTCTCAAACACCCGTGACTGTGACCAACATATCTGCAGCCAGCATCGATCCAGCCAACCATGAAGTCTCCAGCGCCCGGATTACTCTCCCCTACCAAGCTAGCGAACTCGCCCAGGGCGTGTCCTCAGCTGAGGTTAACACAGTTGTAGCGGACACACCAAACACACCGAATACTACTTCACCATCGTCAACCTCACTCGTTCCTGTATCTGACAGCACGGCCATGAGACTAATCATCGCTCTACAGCACCAACTGGCTGAGTCCTCAGCCACCATCACCACTCTCCACTCAGAGCTTCGCCAGTGCCGTGCTGAGCTGCAGGGAGTCAAGAATGAGTTTGCTGACCTCAAACAGGGTCACGACACCTTGACCTCGCTTGTCCTGGACAGTGAGGTGAAGGCCAAGAATGAGATCAAGGCTGTGGAAACGAGTGTGAGGGAAAACATCGACAAAACTGCAGAGGCGCTGAGAAAGAGTCAAACAACGCTCAGTGAGAAAATCAGCAAGCTTTATTCCTCTAGAGACTCTCACGCTGGGAAATTAGAGGAAATCTGCAAGCGGCTAGATACATGGACCCCATCACAAACCACGAGTGGGAGAGTTAGTACGACAGAACATTCACCCACCAATCTGTCCTCGCAAAATAAACCACCTTCTCCGCCAGCCTCCGGTAATACGCCTCATCCACATCGGTTCCACTCTACCAATAGCAGAGTAGGGCCAACTATTCCTGTTGCTAACAGGTACCAAGCGTTAAACCCGGAGCAAGAACTTGACTCTCCTGGTTGTTCACCCATCCCCAAGAACAATGACGGAAGACCTGCCAGTCAACTCGGATGCGACAATGAAAACCTGACACCGCTGGAGAGACTCCGTGCCATGAAAATCCGCCCTGAGGTCAACACTCTTCTCATTGGGGACTCCGTCACTAAATACATCGATGAGAAGAGAATGTCTACTCATGAGTTGATCATGCAGAACTTGTCGGTGTCTGATCTCAGGGTGGATCATCTGACGCAGTGGCTGAACACACAGCCCCACAACCCCAACATCCGTACCGTCACCGTTCACATCGGCATCAACAGCTGCTGGCATGGGCCTATCAGCCAGCAGACCTGGTTGAAGCTGTGCCGCATGCTGGTAGTGTGTTTCCCCAAAGCCAGACTGCAGATGTCAACCCTCCTCCCAACTCGCGGCCGCTACCACCCTCTCCACAAACCTGCCTACGAATCAAACAAAGCCCTGCAAGCAGTTTGCAAACAGGAAAAGATCACGCTGATCGACCACACGTCATCTTTCCTGTCCACTAGAGGCGCCCCAAAGCAGGCTATGTACTTTGACAAACTGCACCCTAGCGAACATGGCGTGCATGCGCTGGAGTGCAATATGAACCGTTTCGTCAGATCGCCCTTGTCCTCGGGTGAGGAATCGCAGGGTACGAGGCGTTACGATCACCGGGCCGTAAATCGTCGTCGTCGCTCCGAGTCACCGTCCGTAGGAGGCGAAGAGGATCACCCTCGCCACTCAGCCACCTCGCGTCACGCCATCAGACCACCGCCTAACACCCGTAATGACATGCAATTTCCTCCCTTGCAGCCGATCAGCTCTCCGACCATTTTGGCTCCAAGAAACAGAGGGTGGGAGAAAAGCGGATTAGCCACCCCGTCCTCTCCTTTGGACAACATTCAAGCACTGAGTGTCAGCATCGCACAGGCGATTGCGCAATTTTACAGTTAATAGTAAGGAGAAGTAGCCTCCGTCAGCCAGCCTGCTCAGTTAGCAGGAGGAATACATTATCATGAGTCCCTTCGGATGAAGGAGCTCGTGACAATGTATGTCTCTTGTTGGAATTGGATTATGGGACATAATTAGTTCGCGGACCGTCTTCAATCATTTCAACTTTTGTCACCGTCACCCGTCATTATGTGACCCTTTATCGTACCTTCGTCCAGCTTTATTTACCTATTCTTGACCCATTCACTCCTGATAGTGCGGGGGAGGCGCCCAATGGCGTGATGCCCAGAGTGCCAGGCTATTCTTGATCTGTCACGGTTTATCTGTCTCCTTTATCGTGGTGGACAAAAGACGTTAAGCCCTAAACATTTAACATGTATTTTCTGTCTCCTTTACTGTAATATGGTCCGTAGATCATAATTACTGTTTTGGGGTATTTTAGCCTCGAGGCTCAATGAGTCAATCAACGCGGTGACTACATAATATTCCTGATTTTGTGGTGAGATAATATTCTTGATGTTGTGGTAGTTGCTACACATGTAGCCAGTTTAAGCTTGTGTATTACGTTATTTTGTTTGCAGTCAACGGACTGTACTCTTCTGGGGTTGGTTACCACCAGCCTTATTATGAAATTTTGTCTAAATAGTTTTGTGGATCTCTGCATCATCTCAGTGACAATCCAACGCCGGATAACTGTGCCTGAGTGTGTTGCGCAATGTTTTCTCTGACCAGCACTTTAATGAAATCTGGACAGTTGTACTTTCATATTGATGCTTCATAATTAAGCCGCACGCTGTGTGGACTGCGATCGTGTGGACTGTGGGAGGAACTTGTACTAAGCTATTTTATGAGTACTATACGGTCAGCCTCAGCAACCACATACAATTTTTTTTTTTTTTTTTTTTTCCCCACCTTTATATGTTCATAAACTCTCATTTCGAAAACGTTTTCGCCGACTGAATACTGGTTCTACTTTTTCTGCTACTGCAACATCATAACTTTTGTTCTTCTTAAAAATTACAGTTCTTCTTCATTACTTTTAAGCCTAACCTTTGTTTGCTTTGATTCAATATCATTGTCCCTCTCATTGTTTGGTTTTATTATTATTTGTGTTTGTGTACTGATTACTGTACTTCAATAGCTTTATTACATTAAGTGTACTTATTGTTATTTTCTTTTTTGCCTCCTTCGTTTCTTTCTCATTTGTCACGATGAATCAAGCAGACGTGAACGTAAAAGATCTCCGCATTGGGCATTTAAATGTGTACCATCTATATGCCAAACTTGCTGATATTTCCGTTTACCTGAATGACTCAAACCCATTTCATATTTTTGGATTATCTGAGACACGTCTTGGTTCTAATGTATCTGATGAATCAATTCAGGTTCCTGGCTTTTCTGTCCTGAGACGTGATCCAACGGCCCACGGACAGACTGGATTAGCTGCTTATATTCACACGTCTGTTCAAGCTCTTACACGTAGACGACATGACTTACAAACTGAGCAAGTTGAGTGTATGTGGCTTGAGCTAAAGGCCCCCCAATCACCTACATTTCTTATCGGTTTTCTGTACCGCAACCCTGCTGCAACCTTTGAGTGGTACGATAATTTTCTTAGTATGTTTGATAAAGCCTGTAAACCTAATTCTAATGTCATACTTATGGGAGATTTTAACATAGACATGTTAAAGTCGCATCATGCATGGGACTCTACGATGACGTTGCTGGGTCTTAAACAGTTAGTCACTTCGCCAACACGAATAACACCAACAACATCTACACTCATAGACCACATCTATACCACACAGCCGGAGTCTGTTCATAATGTGTCTGTCGGTAACCTTGGTAACAGTGATCACTTTCCCATCAGCTGTACGTGGTCCACTAAGTTCCCAAAAGCAAAGAAAGGATGTCATAAGTATATCACCTATCGTTCTTTTAAAAAAATTAGTGAGAGCGACTTTTTATCTGACCTTAATAATGCACCTTTTGATCACGTGCTTAGTGAAACTGACCCAGACAGCGCTCTGTCTGTCTGGTATAGCATTTTTCTTACTATTTTAAATAAACATGCGCCTGTGCGGAGGAGGCGAGTCAAACACGCATCACTCCCGCCGTGGCTGACTCAAGACATCATTCAGGCCATGAGGGTGAGAGATGATCTGAGAAAACAGAAGAGCTTTGCTGAATTTAAACGTGAGCGCAATCGTGTCAAATGTCTAGTGCGGCAGGCTAAAAAATCTTTCATTGATCGTTTGATTAAACAAGACAAAGATATGTCTACGCTCTGGCGCGCTATGGCCGTAGTGACTGGAGGCAAAAGTAGTAAAACCACTGTAATCCCGTCTACCCTGACTGCCGATACATTTAACGAACATTTCCTTTCAATTGCTGAGTCCCTGGTCCCTTCTAAAACAAACTCTCGGCCCTATACCTGTCCTGAAACCCTGACTGATTTCTGTAGAACGCGAACTGCGAAATTTGATCCTTTTGCTATTCCACCTCTGGCAGTTCACGAGGTTGGTAAAACAATTAGTTCCATGAAGAATAAAAAATCTTCCGGGCCAGATGAAATAAGCCCCAAAATATTGAAACTATCACTTCCCTATGTTGTAGAAACAATAACTTATGTCTACAATTTATGCATCCAGAAAAATGTTTTCCCAAAAGAACTAAAAAAGGCTAAAGTTATTCCTCTACCTAAAACAAAAGATCTGTCCGATGTTAACAATTATCGCCCCATTTCACTTTTGTCTGTCTTAAGTAAACCCCTTGAACGACACATTCATAAGCATCTGTTACAATACCTGGGAAAACGCAAATTAATCCACCCCCTCCAATCAGGTTTTCGCCCGAAGCATAGTTGTCATACAGCCTTAACGCGACTTACAGACGCGTGGCTAAGTTCAATGAACCAAGGCGAATTTACAGGTGCTGTTTTCATAGACCTTCGGAAAGCTTTCGACCTGGTAGATCATGACATTCTCCTTTCCAAGCTCAGTATATATCTGGATGGTTCATTTTCAAGTAACTGTTTTCATACCTCAGACGCCAGTTCTCAGGCATCTTTTCATTCCTTGAGAACAACCTCGTTTTTCGCTTCCTATCTTACAGACAGACAGCAGCGCGTGATGGTCAATGGATCTTACTCTTCAAGTGGTTTAGTAACAAGAGGAGTGCCCCAGGGCTCTGTCCTGGGACCTCTTCTCTTTTGCATATTTATCAATGACCTACCACTACATTTCACGAATGACAGAATTGCATGTGATTTGTTTGCCGATGACGCAACAATCCACACCCCCGATAAGTGTCTTGAGTCTTTAAATGGTCGTTTGCAACAGGGACTGAGCGAAATTTCCAAATGGTGTGAAAATAATGCAATGATCCTTAATCCCACCAAAACCGAATGTATGACGATAGCAACCCGTCAGAAGCATCAGCTCAAGCCACTTTCGCTTAGTCTGGAAATCCAAGACCACACCATTACACAAGTGACTGAACATCGCCTACTTGGAGTTATTGTTGATAACCAGATGAAATGGCAATCTCACATCAATGCTGTCTGTAAAACTGTGTCCAGAAATGTTTTTATGCTGTCTAAGCTAAAATATCTTATTGATGTCGACGCTCGCAAACTATTTTACAATGCCCATGTCAAATCCCACATCGATTATGCCTCCACGACATGGGACGGCAGCGGGGACATACACTTGAAGAGGCTTAACTCCTTGCATCGCAGGGCAGTGAAGCAGATCCTGCCTGATCCAGCCCTTTCTACTGACCAAAAATTTGAAAAACTGAAGATGCTTCCTCTCGACAGGCACCATCTCTTTAACATATCAGTCATGTATAAAATCTGGAATGAAATCCACCCAGAATACTTGTGTAAGTTCTTCACCAAGGCAGCTTCAGGCTATTCAACATCAAGGCGTAACTTCATCACACCACGTCCGAGGATAGATTATTTAAAACCACCCTCTCATTCTCGGGCGCCTCGTTTTGGAATAAACTGCCAGCGCACATAACACACACTGGTTCACTCCCCTCTTTCAAGGAAAGCCTCTTCAAGTACCTGCTATCTAACAGCTCACTCACTGGTTCGGGTATCCCCATCGCCTAAAGCCTTGAAATTAACCTCCGCGCGCACGTGTGCGTGTATGTGTGTGTGTTTGTGTGTGTGTGTTTGTGTGTGTGTGTGGGGGGGGGGTGCGGCAAGAGTGTGCGCGCGTGTTTTGATTTCAGTGAAAGAAGGAATTTTGAAGAATTTTTTTTTTTGTTTTTGCCATTCACATTATTAGCAATCATAATTGGTGCCCTCCATTTTGCCTTATCCATTTTTTTTTTGAACGATTTGTTATATTATGTGCACTTGTATCTTAGTAGCTTCGTACCTTTGTATGTTAGTAGCCTTGTACCTTTAGCAGAGTTGTACCTTTGTAGATTAGCAACGGCAAGCGTGAAAAATGGCACATGTGCTAACTGCTTCTTCCGTTCAGAAATAAAGTTTCATTTCATAAAGTTTCATTTCATTTCATTTCATTCATTTCTCTCTCTCTCTCTCTCTCTCTCTCTCTCTCTCTCTCTCTCTCTCTCTCTCCTCTCTCTCTCTCTCTCTCTCTCTCTCTCTCTCTCTCTCTCTCTCTCTCTCTCTCTCTCTCTCTCTCTCTCTCTCTCTCTCTCTCTCTCTCCCTTCTTTCTCTGACTGCCACACAGACGGGCGGCCAAAATAATATGCCCTAATCCACACCTAACCACAGAAGAAAAGCTCACAAAAGCAGTTCTCCTGCCTCTTCAGGATCATTTCAAATATAACGAAGCAATTTTTATGTTCGAAGTGTGGAAGCGCAAAACACCTGAGTACATCTCCACTTTTTTTCCGCAAGTCAGAGTCCAAGCTTGGAAACATCGGAAAGCTATTCATAGTCCCAAAACTAAGGATCGATCTATATAAAACCAGCTTATCTTTCTGAGGGAAAAAAATCTGGAATGCGCTTCCCGACCATGTAAAATCCGCCTCTTCACTAGCCTGTTTTAAAATGGGTCTCTGCAAGTATTTCGTGGATCACTCCTAGGGCCTAGGTATGCTTTATGTATTATATGTTTCTTTCTATGCTGGGTCCAATGTAAGCAATCCAGATCAATTTATTCGCAATTAAGCCTGTTATCCTTTTCATTTATCATTTGAAATGCTTAGCTCTCTCTCTGTGTGTGTGTGTGTGTGTGTGTGTGTGTGTGTGTGTGTGTGTGTGTGTGTGTGTGTGTATGTATGTGTGTGTGTGTGTGTGTGTGTGTGTGTGTGTGTGTGTGGAGGGGGAGGGGTGGCGAGAGTCTATGAGTATGTCTGCCTATGTGAATAGTGTTGTCAATTGTCTGTAAGTATTATGTTTTACTTATATGTATGTGCATGTGTAGATAGTCTTGTAGTTGTTAGCAACGGCAGGTTTGTAAAATGGCTGTGTCAATGACGCTGTCAAATAAAGTTTCATTGATTCACTGATTCATTGATTCATTGATTCTCTCTCTCTCTCTCTCTCTCTCTCTCTCTCTCTCCTCTCTCTCTCTCTCTCTCTCTCTCTCTCTCTCTCTCTCTCTCTCTCTCTCCCCCCCCCACACACACACACACACACACACACAAAGATAAATGTGGGAGGGGTTGGGGGGGGGGTAGTTCTAGGGGCCCCTCGCTCCCGCCCCCCACCCCCGTCCGCCCCCAAACCAAATATTCATTAAAAGGTTGTCCCGTGTACATTTTGACGAACAGTGAGAGTCCCGACACGTGTCCCCATCCCACTCCCCCTACCTTGTTGTTTGATATTTCGGCAACTGGAGAAAGTTTTTGGCCAGTGAAAGTAAAGTGTAGCGTCGGGAGACGTTTTGTACCAGCGGGTTGAAGGTCCCAAACCAAAGTTTGCCCCCCCCCCCCCCTCCCAAAAAAAAAAAAAAAAAACTGCTCAGTCCCTGGTGTGTGTGTGTGTGTGTGTGTGTGTGTGTGTGTGTGTGTGTGTGTGTGTGTGTGTGTGTGTGTGTGTGTGTGTGTGTGTGTGTGTGTGTGTGTGTGTGTGTGTGTGTGTGTGTGTGTGTGTTCCCTAGCGGCAACAGTTTTACTACACTGCACGGACTGCTTGTTTAAATAGTTATGTTCATACAGATAGAAACAATAACAGTAGAGAAGAAATCTATGAAAGATCATCCTCGGATGAGGCGGTAAACTCATTTGGTAGAAAGTTAGTTGATCTATGTCAGATGTTTGACTGTTCAATATTAAATGGAGCCGACTTTTTCAACGCTGAGGGTAGTAGGACATTTATTTCTCAAATGGGAAGCAGGCTCATCGACTATTTTAATACATCGAACGAACTGTGTTCCCAGAATGTGTTTCAATTTCGTTGAACGTGGAAACAGACTTGAATCTGACCACCTGGCAGTCTCACTGACAGTTTGCATGACACAAACAGACCGAGAGCGCCCATGTGAAAGGAAAGAGTGTGTGGAGAAAATAGTCTGGGACGGGGAATAAGTACCACTATATTTAGATGCACCAAATTCCGATGAATTCCTTTCGAAACTTGCACAAGCTACAGTGGAAATAGAATGTGACTTTAACCGGGCACTCGGTTTGTTTGTGAAATGTTTACAGTCGGCTGCAGACTGCATGAGAAAGAAAGTGTTAACAGAGACCCCCAAAAGACAGAACGAATGGTTTAACTCTGAGTGCGCACAATTTAAAAAGAAGACGAAGTCCACACTGCGCGCCTTTCGTCGGAAGAGAACCGATCACAATCGCCAACATTTTGTGGAGGTCAGGCGCCAGTATTTGAGGTTACTGATAGACAAAAAACGGGCTCACAAAAAAAGCAAAAGCAGAACTGTTAGCAAATGAAATAATCCAAAAAATGTTTTGGAAAGAATAAATACCTGCTTAGATAAAAAAGAAATAATAATAATCAAGCAGCTAGTCAGGCAATTACGAACGATGATGGTTTAACCATTTCAAAGAGGTGTTCAAGTGTGATGAAACTCCGTTGGACGTATCGGAAACCCCCGATATTGGCGCCTTACCCGGGATAGAGGAGCTCGATGAACCAATTACCGAAGAGAAGGTGCGATCAGCATTGAGACGTTTAAATGTCGGTAAAGCCAGCGGTACGGATGGCATATCAGCAGAGATGCTTAAATCAGCGTCAGAACTATTGATCAGTTTTCTCACAATATACTTTAACACTTTATTTAAAAATGGTACATACCCAAGTATGTGGAAGGAGGCTATAATAATACCCATTCACAAAAACGGCGATCGCGAGTCCCCTCAGAACTATAGGGTATCTCCCTCCTTAGCCTGATTGAGAAGTGTTATGCATCCATCCTTAATGACCGACTGTACTGCTGGCTTGAAGACAACCATATGATCTCTGAAACACAGGCAGGCTTCAGAAAAGGCTATAGTACAACAGACCATATATTCTCACTTTACGTTGCTACCCAGAAATAAGATAAGATAAGATAAGATAAACTTATTGCCATATGCTTAAACATTAGGAATTTTTGCGGCATAGCTGACGAGCGTCCATATGACCATCAACACATAAAACATACATGCATCACAATCAAGCAGACTAAAATAACAAAACACGCATATGTATAAAAAATCAAATAATCCAGACCAAAAAGGTGACTGCCAAGCGTGTGAAATGCAAAGAAGTACCCAACGGAAAAAGAAACACGTTTAGAAAAAACGGTTCAATACAATTTATTAATATTTCGGGTAAATACCCTTTGTCAAAATAGACAAACAAACAGAGACATTAGCCGCTACTTATCTTCATATGCAGAAGGAATGTGGCATATGTATAGCATTACTTGAGTAAACCTGCAAAGTTGTATGCTTGCTTCGTGGATCTGAAGCGTGCCTATGATTCAGTGAGTCATTCGACCCTTTTGAGAGCTTTAATGAAATCAGGCGCTTCAAGCACCTTTGTTAAAGCTGTTATGGCCATATACGATTGTTTGAAAGCACGTGTAGGTGTACGAGATGGTCTTACTGACTGTTTTAACTGTCCCTAGGTTTTAAGACAAAGCTGCGTGGCCAGTACGACATTTTTTTCTCGCTCGTTATCAACGAGCTAGCTGAACAAGTATCTATATATGGAAAACATAGCATTCAATTGTGGTCAGGACTAGCGGAATTGTTTTACTTTTTGCCGACGATTTAGTGTTACTTTCATGTTCACCATCTGGTCTGCAAAATCAGATTAATTGTCTTGTTAGTGCTTGTTGTAAACTAGGCCTGCAAATCAACTACTATGATGACAAAACTAAAGTCATGGTCTTCAGAAAAGGCAGAGGTAAAAAATGGTTATTGGAAGCGAACAACTTGAAATAGTAAACAGTTACGTTTATTTAGGTGTCAATTTCACAACCTTAATGAGTACCTTCCAGAGCGCAAAACAGTTAGTCTTTGAGGGAAAGAGAGCGACCGCCGATATCATAAGAGCCCTTCGGCGCATTGATGGTGTGACAAAAGAAACCTTTATCAAACACTTTGATTCAGTCGTACAATCAACACTCTTGTATGCTTCTGAAATATGGGGCCTCCTCCACGACGATAGTCCCACCACTGAGAAAATACACTTATACGCCTGTAAAAGGGTTTCTTTCTGTTCCTTCCGAACCACCATAAACATGATATACGGCAAGCTTGTAAGATACCCACTGCTGGTGAATTGTATGAAAACTATACGTTTTTGGCTTAAGATCATCAAGATGGATACCGATCCTATACCAAATCAAGCATATCTGTTGCTGTCAAATTTAGATAACAATGGAAAGCTAAATTGGGTATCAAATGTACGAGCCACCCTACAGAATACAGGGTTTAACTTTACTTGGATGAATCAAGGAGTAGGAAATGAAAGGCGATTTTTTTTTTTATCTGAGTTTAAACAGAGGTTTGTCGATGTTGTTCGTCAAAAATGGTTTGCCGGCTTCAGGGACAGTTTTCGGCTGTAAAGAACGTATAAGTTCACTCTGGAGCCTGAATCGTATTTTAAAGATATTCGAATAAAATGTTTCAGAGATAGTTCGTTGTAGGTTGGTTGTACATTGCTTAACGTCCCGACAGCAACAAGACTTTTTCAGGACGTGCCTGCACTGCTCGTCAAAAAAAAAACTTAACAGAATATTGAATGTGTAAATCTAAGACCATTTAGCAACACATATCCAATATCAAGAGTTTTAGGCAGCGCAGACAGTAGGGAGAGTTTAAAAAAAGAAAATACAGGTGAATGGACCAAGGGTAGACAGAAACCCATGCCCCATAATAGAGAGGAAAACCCACCCTGTGGGGCTGACCAGGGTGACCTTGGGAACTAAAAACTAGTTAACCTCACCCAAGTCCCCCAGGGCAGACCCGGGTGGGGGTTTCAGAAATGTCCTGGTGCGCTTTAGGCTCGGAGTAAGGGATATCCAGACCAGGGCCGGATCAATCAGTTTTTAAGGGGGGGGGGGGGTGCTGAACGACACTATAAAAACGGTATACTGATCAGGAGCGAAAGGCGCGGGCTTCCAGGGTCCGACAAAATCAAACAGCGGAGGGTACGGGGGGGGGGGGGGGGAGGCGCTTCCTGGGTCCGAAAAAATCAAACAGCGGGGGTGGAGGGGTGGGGGGGGGAGGGGGAGAGAGAAAGGGCGCTTACTTCGGAACTTACAAGAGGGGCAGGGGGGTGGGTGCTGTAATAACATTAAACCACCCCCCTCCTGCTCGGACCATGATGTGACCTGGTAGTAAATGACTTAGGGGTTTTTTTTTGTTGTTGTTTTTTAGGCCGAGGGGGGGGGGGTGCTGTAGTATCAAGCACCCCCTAGATCCGGCCCTGATCCAGACACACAGGTATCGTTTTATTAGAAGCGTTTCTGATGGAATGAACGACTGTCCCTTTTGCCCGCAAACTATCGAGGACGAAGCTTACGTTGTTTTTCACTGTCCGAAGTATAGAGGCTTGCATCTGGATGTTTTTGCAACTGTAGATAACAGCTGTGAATGAGTTTTACATACTCAGTTGTTATCCTGTGAAAATGCATCTAGAACGAGACAGTTTGCATGGTTTCTTTTCAAATGTTTCGAGAGACGAAAAAGAGAAACAACGACATGTTCCAATGATTGATTAATTACTTCTGTACCACGTGATACTGTCTTTTATGAAAATTGTCATTTCAACTAAGAATCTCAATATACGCTAGGTTATGTTTGTAACGCACGCAGACTCGCCCCTGTCGCAAGTACAGACTCTCGCACAACAGACGCATACACCGCCACTGACTCAGTCAGGCGCATTCACGCGGTATAACACAAACGCTAGTTCTCTTTCTCCTGTGGGCTTTTATAAAATTAAACAACAAACACTCAAAAAAATACTCTTACACTATAAACTTCTCCAATCTAACACATCAACACCGCATACATATACACAACGTAAAAGCCAGGCTAGGTAATGGTCTCTCATAATCCAACCTGTTTCATTTTAGGTACCTTACGTAACCTGGCTGATACAAATAACTCACACGTTCAACATACATACGAAATGAAAGGTAAATTAGAGATATTTAATCGTCATTGGTCTCTGTATTTAGAAATTACCTCATAATTGTATTATTTTATTACTGAATTTCTTGCATCCTCTCTCTCTCCTTCCCTCTCCCTCTCTCTCTCTCTCTCTCTCTCTCTCTCTCTCTCTCTCTCTCTCTCTCTCTCTCTCTCTCTCTCTCTCTCTCTCTCTCTCTCTCTCTCTCTCTCTCATCATACTCCGTATATTGTAGATTACAAGTAAACATTATGTGTTTCTTATTAGGGTTGAAAGTTATGTGTAGTACATTGTATTGGATCTGTAACTTTGCATTTTGTAATTTTGGTTGTGTTACGTGTATGTGTGTGTGTGTGTGTTATGCAAATAAAAAAGTTTTTAAAAAAAATATAAAAAATAACTCACACGTTCATTCACACACATGTGCTTCAAACACGAACTACTTCACAACATACCATAACTCTTCCACTACATTGAAACAAACTATAACCTGACACTCTCGCCATACATTATTTCATACATTGGAAAAGACTGTACTTAAACCAACCACGTACTATCTTCATAAACGACTTGGGCATACACACCTCACATTCCTTAGTTATCCATCTCGGTAAATAACTACCTAGGAACATGACCGGTTATCTCAACAAATTCCAAACCCACATAACTGAACCAAATCAACGCTAGACAACCGAATTAACTCTTATTAACGCATACTATCTTTAACTCAGTAGCTCTTGATACTACATATATAACATACCTATATTCTAGGTTGCAGTCTTGGAATACGGGCTAGGGTATCTTGCACACGTCTGTCCTCACTTACAGTATAGCCCCTTACTAACTATCCAGACCTCGCCTAAAACTCCGTGCAAAACGCTCTCCCTATGATTTCAAGTGGCCTCGTGCATACACGGAATATTTGTCACAAGACAAACCGCTGATAAGACCGCACTATACAAAAACTCTGTGTGAACTCTGTGCATGGGCATAGAGCTTCATCACAATGTTCTTGTGATATTGAACTGATATATGCATACGCTCTCCATGTGAAAATGGCCGATGTGCCAACATCAATAAAAACTCTTTGACTTGACACACGCACACACACACACACACACACACACACACACACACACACACACGCACACACACACACACACACACACACACACACACACACGCATGCACGCACGCACACACACACACACACACACACACACACACACACACACACACACACACACACACGCACATTGGTCAACAAATGATCGCGATTGTATTGAAACTGGTATTAGAATCCCCTCATTCATCCGCCGGTTTGTCACTGACGTAAGGAAGATAGATGTTTATGCAGCTCGTATTACAGGCCCCAGTTGGCTATCCGCGGTCAACGGGCATCTTCTCCTGCGGTCAGAAAACAAGTAAAAACAACGGATCCACTCTAATGACGACCACGACCGGACTCAACGTAGCATGCTGGAACATCCGAACCATGCTTGACACAGCAGACACCGGACGCCTTGAACGTCGCTCCGCCCTCATTTCCCATGAATTGCGGAGGTTAAACATCGACATCGCTGAGCTCAGCGAAGTACGCCTACCGGACGAAGGCAGTCTCCAAGAACTTGGCGCTGGCTACATCCTCTACTGGTCAGGCAAGTCTGCATCAGAAAGACGGCTCTCAGGCATGGGCTTCATGGTCAAGACCTCCATTGCGACTAAGCTGGAAAATCTACCAACCGGTCACTCAGACCGCATCATGTCTATGCGCCTCCCACTGAGACACCAGCAACACGTCACCCTTCTCAGTGTGTACTCCCCAACCCTCCTGGCAGAGCCCGCAGAAAAGGACAAGATCTACACTGACCTGCGCAGCCTCCTACAGAGCACCCCTGCAGACGACAAAGTCATCATCCTTGGCGACTTCAACGCCAGAGTGGGCCAGGACTCTGAAGCCTGGAAAAGAGTCCTCGGCAAGCATGGCGTCGGGAACTGCAATGACAATGATCGCCTACTGTTGGAGTTCTGTGCAGAGCAGCAGCTTGTCATTGTCACACCAGGGAGGAAGAATAAATACCACACGGAATTTTTGGATATTTAGTTCGATTTTAATAATTTGATATTTTCATTCACACGACAAACAATAGACAAGACGTATACAAACCTACACAATATACACTCAATTCATACATGCACCTGTAACATAGGCACACCGTTAACCATTCGTACAATGTTCAGAGTACTAATCACAGTTCACACACTCATTGTTCCACAACGATGTCACTTCTCATTTGTCTGTTGAAAATAACTGACACTAATTAAGTCGATGCTTAGATTCCTCAAACGATACACAGTTTAATTATCCGACCGTGAATGAAGATCGATGTTGCGTCGCTGCTCGTTGATTCAGCCTCGCCACTCGTCGGACAATCAGACTATCTCTCGCGATGGCCCGTCTAAGCTCCGCTGCACACCGCCTGGATCAACTTGACTATCTCGAACACCACGTTGACCATGTTCCCACTTGACTCTCGCATACACCACGTTGACTACATTCCCACTTGACTCTCACGTACATTCATCCCACGTCACAGCTGAAGAGAGGGAGCATCTATACAACATATAAGAAATCCGCCATTGCTCAAAAGTTATTTCTGCCGGAATGACGACATCGTAGCGATGACGACTGCTAACGGCTTCCGGACGTTGTCGCCGATTCCCGATCGTTTCCGACATCGAATAAAATATCGTAATAACAATCAATTCGAAATACCATGCACACACACGAATACGACATATTCCCGCACAACACATAACCTCTCACCACGATCCGAATCATTCATTTCAAAATCAACAGGCTCAACGAAACGATTCGCGATCATTCGACACATCCCCGCGTCGGATCGGCAAACGATACCACAAACCCGCCGATATGCGCCCGAATGTTATAAGGTTTCCAATTCAGAGCCAAACAACTAATACACTTCCCGAATCTACTACTAAATAAACAAATACATACCCAAAGATGCGTGAAAGTTTACCGGTCGAGTGTCCTTGCACCTGTCTTAGCGCCCAACAGGGCCGTTGACAAAGTCACTGTTATAGTTAGCCGGTTACATTCGTAGTTTTACAACTACTTACTGTGTTTTACACAACCTACGATGAGCATTTAGCTCCACTAACATTCTATCCTACGATAGATCACCATGAGGCACACCACACCGCCTCAATTCCTCACAAAAACTATCTTTTAACTCGAGAGCAAAATCTCTCATGACTGACTGTCTTCCAAACGATTCACAGTGAGGTAACTCTTCAAACCAACATCTTACGTCACATGTTCCAAACACACGTCTTACGTCACATGTTATTGACGTCACTAAAAAAGAACACACCTCATCCAACATAACAGTAGAGCAAACATCTCTCCAAAACAAAATACTGCATAATGTTTAAAATAAATTGTGACAGTCATCACCAACACTACTTTCCAGCAAAAGGACAGTCGAAAGACCACAAGGATGCATCCTCGCTCCAAACACTGGCACCTTATCGACTATGTCCTAGTGCGTCAGAGGGACCGCAGTGATGTCCTCCTCACCAGAGTGATGCCCAGCGCAGAGTGCCACACTGACCACCGCCTTGTCCGCTGCAAACTCAGGCTCCACTTCAAGCCAAAACCCAAGAAAGGGGGGCCCCCTAAGAAAAAGCTTGATGTTGCCAGCTTTCAGCGTGACGACGTAAAAGCTGCCTTTCAGACAGATTTACAGCGCAGGCTCACAGACACAGCTGACCCAGCAGACTCCTCCCCTGAAACACTCTGGGAACGGCTGAAAACTGCTATCGCAAAATCCTATGCAGAAGTCTTGGGTTTCGCTAGAAAAAGGAACAAAAACTGGTTTGACGAAAACGACGTAGAGATCCAGAAACTCCTAGCAAAAAAAAAAGAGCCGCCCATCAGACCCACCTAGTCCAGCCTTCCTGCCCTGTGAAGAAGTCTGCCTTCCGCCTCGTCTGCAGCAGTCTCCAGCGCAAGCTCAGAGATCTCCAGAACGAGTGCTGGACTAGACTCGCACAGAGGACCCAGCTTTGTGCTGACAACGGTGACTACAGGGGCTTCTACTAAGCACTGAAAGCAGTGTATGACCCCAGGCACCTGATACAAAATCCCCTGCGAAGCGCTGATGGACAGGCACTCCTCACAGATAATAATTCCATCTTGAACCGCTGGTCGGAATACTTTCAGGACCTCTTCAGCGCTGAGCGCACTGTTCAAGAAGCAGTCATCCTCCAAATACCACACCTCCCAGTAAAGGTTGAATTGGACGAACCACCCACTGCTGAAGAGACCCTCACAGCCATCCACCAGCTCAAGAGTGGCAAAGCAGCAGGCATTGACGGAATCCCACCAGAGATCTGGAAACATGGAGGCCCAGCACTGCACAACAAGCTCCATGACCTCTTTTTCTGCTGCTGGGAGGAAGGAACACTACCAAAGGATCTCCGCGATGCAGTCGTCATCACCCTGTACAAGAACAAAGGAGATAAGTCTGCCTGCTCCAACTACCGTGGAATTACCCTGCTGTCCATTGCCGAGAAAATACTCGCAAAGCTGCTCTTAAATCGGCTGGTACCTGCCATTGCAGAAGACCACCTCCCAGAGGGCCAGTGTGGTTTCAGAGCCGACGGGAGCACCACCGACATGGTCTTTGTGCTGAGACAGCTTCAGGAGAAGTGCCGCGAGCAGAACAAAAGGCTGTGAGTAACGTTTATCGACCTAACAAAAGCGTTCGACACTGTGAGCAGGCAAGGCATGTGGCAGAACCTGGAGCGACTTGGCTGTCCCGCAAAGTTCCTCAGCATGATCATCCAGCTACACGAGGCCCAGCAAGGCCAGGTCAGACTCAACAATGACCTCTCAGAACCATTCCCCATTCTCAACGGTGTGAAGCAGGGCTGTGTGCTGGCACCGACCCTTTTCACCATCTTTTTTAGCATGATGTTGAAGCAGGCCACAGTGGACCTCAACGATGACGACGCAGTGTACATCAGGTATCGTCTCGATGGCAGCCTCTTCAACCTCAGACGACTGCAGGCCCACAGCTTTACCCTAGACCAACTGATTTGTGAGCTGCTCTTTGCTGATGACGCTGCCCTCGTTGCACACACAGAGAGAGCCCTGCAGCGCATCACATCCTGCTTCGCAGACGCTGCCCAGCTCTTTGGACTCGAGGTCAGTCTGAAAAAGACAGAGGTTCTCCATCAGCCGGCACCCAAGGTAGAGCATCGCCCTCACCACATCACCATCGGCGAGTCTGAACTGAAGTCAGTGCACCAGTTTACCTACCTTGGCTGCATCATCACGTCAGACGCCAAGCTGGTCAAGGAGCTGGACAGCAGGCTGGCAAAAGCAAACAGCGCTTTCAGGCGTCTATACAAGCGGGTGTGGCATAATCAACAGCTGAAAACAGGCACCAAGATCAGTGTGTACAGAGCTGTCGTCCTCACCACCCTGTTGTATGGTTCCGAGTCCTGGGCCCTCTACCGCAGCCAACTACGACTCCTCGAACGCTTCCACCAGCGCTGCCTGCGTACAATCCTTGGCATTCACTGGAGTGACTATGTCACAAACGTCGAGGTCCTTGAACAGGCAGAAACTGTGAGCATCGAGGCTTTGCTGCTGCGGACACAGCTCCGCTGGGCTGGGCACGTCTCCATGATGGAGGATCATCGCCTACCCAAGATCACCCTGTTCGGCGAGCTCGCCACTGGACACAGAGACAGAGGCTGTCCTGTAAACAAAAGAGAACACAACAGGAAAAGTAACATAGCATGCAAATAATAATAATAATAATAATAATAATAATAATAATAATAATAATAATAATAATAATAATAATAATAATAATAATAATAATAATAATAATAATAATAATAATAAGATGAGGAAGCAAAACTACGGAAAAAAACACAATAGGGGAATCATCGAAAGGAGGAAAAAAATGACAATAGAGAATTTGTAACTGCCTCCGATGCAAAAAGCAAGAGAACGAAACGCGTGCATAGCATTAATATTATACTCATCTAAGACAGTGTCATAGAATCAGCAGCATCAATAGCGTATAGTGACACCGACAAGACAATAGATGATCAGGTAGCAAATGTATGGAGAAAAAGAAAATATTTTACGTGTACGTGTTATCAGCAGTATTATTCTTATATGGCAAACTGTGAAGTCACGCTGATTGGAAGTGAGTGTGCAATGCACGTTTAAAATGGGTTTTATCGGAAAATGATTTAATGTTTAATGGCAATAAGTTCCAGACAGAACTGCCTGAAAATAGAAGGCTCGACTTGTAGAGATCTATCCGTGGGCGGGGTAAGTGAAGCAAGTCTTTCCTCATATGTAGTGGATGCCGAGGGCTGAAGTTAAATATCATGCACAGATATTCCGGGGCTTGATAATGAAATATTTTGTGCATGAGGACGCATTTGTTGAATTTGAGTTGTTCCTTCAGTGTAAGCAGGCCAAGGGATTTTATTTTCTCGTCCGTGGAAGTAGGGTTAGGAATAATTAACTTAACTGAACGACGATACAGCGAGTTTAGTTTTTTAAAATGAAGTTGACTGCATTCGTCCCACAAAAAGGACGCATAGTCGCAGTGGCTTTTAATGTGTGCGTGAAAAAACAATGTACAGCACTTTGTACTAAGAATCTGTCTAAGTTTAGAGAGCAGAAATACATCCCTGGACAAGGTTTTGCACAAACTGTCGATATGCGGCGACCAGTTCAGCTGGTCGTCAATTTTACAACTCCCAGTAGGGACTCAGGATGGTCACCAGAAACTCCAAAATTGGAGGTCGAATCGTCAGGGTGGAGACTGAGGACGTCGACGTCAATAGCCTCCGGAACCTGTCGAGAAGAACGCTGAATATCCCGGGAGGAAGGTGAATGCAGTAAACTAGAGAGGCGAGAGCGGCGCCGAGAGGACTGCTAGCCTGAACGATGTACGCGCGGCACAGAGAGAGAGAGAGAGAGAGAGAGAGAGAGAGAGAGAGAGAGAGAGAGAGAGAGAGAGAGAGAGAGAGAGAGAGAGAGAGAGAGAGAGAGATTACAGGCCCCATGCTAGTCTAAACGCTTATTCTTTCATTTTATTCCGATTTGGGCAGCACAACTGTCGTGAGACATAATTGTAGCCTCTAATTAGAAACATACTGTACGCTCTATGTGTGTGCGTTTGTTCATTGCCCCTTGCATCCCCCCCACCCCCACCTGCTTCCATTTTTATTTATGCGCAGCTTAGACATAGTACTCACACTCTTAGCATAAACTGACCAATTTTCACCACACTTCAAAGTCTGAAAACTTACAAGAACTTTAGCTATAAAAATTCGTATTCTGAAAAGGTATTAATTCTACTTTAGGATCACTGTACTATTATATGACGTCATCAGATTTTACAAACTGCGTAAATATATTACTGGAAATGTATTAGCATATAAAAAGTCTTTTATGTGCGTTTAATTCCTTTACTCATGGAAGAAGTGTATCAGAACACCGCACCAAAAAATGGTGCCATATTTATAGAGTCTAAATATGGAATGCTGTGACGTCATCACATAGTTAAAAAGAATGTGATAAAGTTTATTATTTTGTGAATGCCCGATAACGGACGAACACGCCGATACCAAATAATAAGTATTTTCTTGTAGTTATCATAGGTGGGTTCGGTCAAACTCTGTGGTATCTTCGATACGGTGTTTATTTTTGGCAAACACCAAGGAAGCTACGTGGCTTGGGATAGACTTGCAGAAAAACATAGTCTTCGATCCGCCGTAAAAGGGTGGGCGGGGGTGGGTGGGGGGGTAGGGCCAAATGTCTACCTAGCCTGCTGTTTGTGTGGAGGAAGGAAGGATGGCGTCATATTTAAAGCGCAGTGTGTTCTGTGTTGTGTCATATTTCCGAACCAAACTGAATAAGTAAAATTGTCATCAGTGTGGCCTCAAATCCATTGTACGAAAACGTTTATCAACAGAGGGAGAAAAACACACAAAGGTGAACAAAGACTTAACGGATTGGGTGCTTTTTAAGTGCTTGAG
This sequence comes from Semisulcospira habei, assembly GCA_036245525.1. Classification (NCBI taxonomy): domain Eukaryota; kingdom Metazoa; phylum Mollusca; class Gastropoda; family Semisulcospiridae; genus Semisulcospira; species Semisulcospira habei. The sequence continues at coordinate 50,667,252 of BTPG01000007.1, forward strand.
TGGTTTGGAGGCGTGCTTCTGTGTTCCAAATGCTTGCGCTGATGTGCATGACGTACATGTTTGTGTCAAGCTGTCTCGGCACCAAGACATGTCCGACAGTCTCAAGTAAGGGTCGCTTTTGTTTTCGAAATGACTTATGACATCCTACTGGTTTTACCAACAGGGTATTGACGGCTAGCTGTGTCCGAAATACGGTGCCGGTAAGCTGGATTTGCAGGATAATGCACTTTTCATTGCGGTACTTCCTACACTATAACGATCGAGCCTTCACGTCTGTGGTAGTCCATTGGGATCTATGTCTCTTGTAGCTAGAAAAGAGTTAAGTTAACGCGTTACACTTACAAATAAAAAGTACTATAACTGTTACATTCAATCACCAAATAATAAAGACAGTTTGGACATGTGATCACTTACTATTTTTAACTCTCATCTTGTGTGTTTCAGCATTCAACCAGTCTCGAAAACAAAAGTACCTTTGTTGTCAGAATGTCGAAGCCTAAGGACGTCAGTATCCAGCAATACTTCGGATAATTCTGACCCCTTCACCGACGGGTCCCTTCCGTCTATATTTGCACGAGGCATAGCTTTAAAAAAATGTCAAAACAAACATCGTGTTGTGTTTCTCACAGACACTAAGAGTTGAATATGTTCTGTGTAAAAGGTAAATTTAGAAGACACGTTTTGGTGTGTGTCTCTTTTGATTTGGGAACAGGCTTTGGGGGGAAATCAGGAGTAGGTCAACAATTGCACGTGTTTAACCACCTCGCTGACTGTAATTTTGCGTCTGACACCACTGTAAACTGAATGACAATAACGTAAATAACACAGATTTAAATGGGGCAAAAATAGGCATTAAGACGTCGTGCAACAAGAGGCATACATTCTCATGAGCCCCGCAGCAGTCTCTTGCAGCTAGGTAGCGTTCCCCCCCCCCCTTGCCCCCGCAGTTAAAGCTAATACAAAAACAGCAAATTAACCCCTTCCCTGCCACTGTACGTACGCCGCAGTGCATTTCTGTTTCTGAAATCTTGGTTCATTCCACGAACAAAAGCCAACACCGTCCAAGAAACATGGAAAAACATTGGTATCAGCAAAATGGTTCAAAATGGTCTCAGCAAGAGGCATAGATCCTCATGAGCCCCCGCAATCGCGGGGGCTCATGAGGATCTATGCCTTCCGCAGTTGGGTCGTCCTGACATTTTTCTCGGCAGTGAAGGTGTTAAAAGCCCGGATAAACATCCGATATCGCATGATTGTACGAAGCGGTTTCGAGACATCGACAGAACAGCCCGCGCAAGTCGCTTTTATGATTGTGTGTTTCGATTCGTCCGAATTTCCGGTACCGAATTTCACATCTGACTGCAAAACGAACATGACACGATTGTTTGTTCACCCAGGGGAACCATATATTTTTCGAAAATATGACATAAACTGTGTCATAAGTCGCACGCTGTCGCACCACTCTGATTTTTGCATCGTATCAGTGGTTCCTACAAATGCGGAATTCAGATGTCGCACGTTTTATATTGAAACACGCGTTCCACGAAATTGAAACAAAACTTGCATTGCCGCGTAGGGTTCGGATCGTTATCGTATCGGTTTCGTGTTTATGGAAAGGTAGCTATACACCCACATTCGTGAAAAGCTACATTTCCATAAACACGATTCCGATCCGAATCAGAACAGTTGGTACAAGTCGGTTTTATGATTGTGTGTTTTCATTTTCCGATGCTGTGCCAAATTTTGCATCTGACCGCGAAACGAACATGACGCGTTTGTTTTCTTCTTTTTGTCTCCCGTATTGAAAATACTGTAGACTTTGAGATGGGGCTGGACGGAGCACGTTTCGTAGCATGTAAATGACGAACATAGGCGGGCACACATCAGACTCTGACAGCGAAGCAACACGATAAACATTACGTCATGCCTAGCTACGCCGAACCGCGCTGTTGAACGTACATTTGGCGGGAAAGGCCGTGTGTATGTATGTATGTGTGTGTGTGTGTGTGTGTGTGTGTGTGTGTGTGTGTGTGTGTGTGTGTGTGTGTGTGTGTGTGTGTGTGTGTGTGTGTGTGTGTGTGAGAGAGAGAGAGAGAGAGAGAGAGAGAGATGATGATGACGATGTTGATGATGATGATGCGAGATGATGATGGTGTTGATGATGATAGTGTTGATGATGAAGCGAGACGTTTCTCAGGATAAAGTTAAGGCATTGATATTGCCCCTCTTCCAAACCGCCCTGCTACAAATCACGCAACATAAAAGGCGGGCAGGAAAACCTCTAACAATTTAAGTAACAAGACAAAAATTACGTCATGTCTAGTTACGCTAACCTCGCTGCTGAACGTATATTTGGCGCGAAGCGCCGTATGTACGTATATATGTACGTGCGTATGTATGTATGTGTGTGCGTATGTGTGTAAACAAGAGAATCTCCGAAATTTCTGTACACACAAGCTTGAAACTTGGCGAAATACTTTCTTAAGTCCGCCGTGAGATGGCCTTAGTCGCCTACTCGGTGTTAAAACCAAATAACTAACTAACTTCCTTAAGTCGGTGTCTAAGAGAGCCTCCGAGCATATTGTAATTAAATGTCTCATTGAAGACATAAACAACCATCTATAGGAAGTCGGTTGACACAGATTACAGTCCATAACGTTTGTCATATTTACTTGAACCTTTGCATATATGCTAGTTTAAGAAAGACATTGAATGAGTTCGTTAGCCAGCTTTGTATCCTTTCAACATCTTTAGTAAAAATTAATTATTTTCAGAAAAGAATTAAAACACTAAAAAACCTTTACGTCTAGAGAAGCGTGACGTGAAAGAGGCAACTCCGTCACCACGCAGACACTGACATAATATTTTAAATATGACGTCATTCTCTCTCGCGCGCGCGACTTTCTCTTTCTCTCTCACACAAACATGCGCGCAGTTCCAGGAGGAATAGATCCTCATGCGCCCTCCAGGCGCATGAGGATCTATGCCTCTTGGAGATGTTTGGAGCGCGCGCGCGCGCACGCACTAACACGCAAACACACATCATGCAGGTGACCCGTGTACTTAGTATATCATGTAGCCAGGTACAGTCAACCTGCTTTCACACAAATTATAGCAAGACACACTGAACTTGTACCGTGAAGTTCTAAGTTTGTCACCATTTTCTCAAGCCTATGAAGCGAAAGTAAAACTCATAGCACGTAAAAAATATATAAAATTACGTAAAAACTAACACTTACGTCATGAGAAAGGACGTTTGACAAATCAATAACGCGTATGTCCTGCGCCACTTATAGAACTCACCGATGCATTAGCAGGTCTGCGAGACTTTTTCAATAGGAGATAATTCAACATCAGAATCAGGTGAAAGATGATGAAACTTGATGATGATGAAACTTTATTTATCAACGGTAAAACGTTTTGACAGAAACAAATCGTCATTTTACAAACTTGCCGTTACTAACATCTACAACATAAAATAGATTTTTTTAAAATAATAATAAAGACATTATATTTACACACATTATTTCATGCAACAATAATGTTTAAAAACATACAAACAAAATAATAATAACATTAAAACAATTATATACACAAAATAATATTAACACTCAACATTCTTCTTATACCACACACACACACACACACACACACACACACACACACACACACACACACACAAATACACACACACACACACACACACACACACAAACACTATTCATAAATGCATGTATTACATGAAAGTGTTAACCATCAGGTTTTGTTTAAATAAGTGCCCAGTGATGTTATTTTTGACTCATCAGGTAATCGAAAAGTTTCGTTTTAAAGATTCCAAGCGAGGCTATAGTCTTCAAATGTGCAGGAATAGTGTTCCATACAAACGGTTGTGAAAATGATAAACTAGTTTTAAAGAGGTCAATTCTAGGCAGAGGTAGGGGTAAAGTATTGTTCTTTATTGTTCGCGTTCTTGCTGTGGCATAAATTTGGTGGTTAGATACTGCGTTGTCATGTTATTTAATATCTTGTGCATGAGGATGCATTTGTTAAAATTAAGTTGTTGACTCAGGCCAAGAATGTTTAAATGTCTAAATCTGTCTGTGGTAGGAATGGGCCGCGTATCTATCATTTTGACAGCTATTTTATATATAGAGTTTAACCTGTTCATGTGAACATCACTACAACCGTCCCACACTGTGGAGACATAATCAACGTGAGACTTGATATGGGCATGAAAAAACAGTTTACGAGTATGTGTATCCGTTACTTGTCTAAGCTGGGGCAACAGGAAAGTGTTTTTACCAATGGTTTTACAGACTGTATTTATATGCGTCTCTCAACATAATTGTTCGTCAACGTGTATTCTCAAGAATTTACGCTCTGTGACTTGTTCTATCGGTTTAGCGTTCAGTTGTAAATGTAACGGCTGTGGTCGGCGTTGGTGTTTTTGTCGTGTAGTGATTAAATATTCTTTGATTTTCCTGAATAAAGAACCATATGATTCACTCTACACCAGTCGGAAACCTCGCTGAGACTGCTTTGTAAGCTAAGGTTAATGTCAGCTGTGTTGTTGGTTTTTTTTTAGCCGAAACATGGAGGCTCGTATCGTCCGCAGACAGGTTGCAGTTGACATCAATGTTAGTAATATGCAAAGGCAAATCATTAATGAATATTATAAATAGAGGAGGTCCCAAGAACGACCCCTGGGGGACACCGTAGCTAAATTGTCTTGTTTAGAGTATTTTCCATGGGTATATACCTTTTATTTTCTGTCTTTTAGGTATGATATAAAGAATGTTATGGCTGTTTCACTTATATGGTATGCTGCTAGCTTCTCTAAGAGAATGTCATGGTCGACAAGATCATATGCTTTTTGTAGGTCTAAGAAAACAGCTCCAAACATCAGGTTATTATTTATTGATTCCAGCCAGTTGTCTACAATGTGTGTCAGTGCTGAATAACAAGAGTGTTTCGGTCTAAAGCCGGACTGATGAATATTTATGAAATTGCCCTTTTCTAGAAATCAAGGAGGTGTTTACATGTGTTTTTTACGGGGATTTGACAGTGCCCCAAAAGTGAGATAGGACGGTAGTTATTGACATCTTCTAGATCTTTTGATTTAGGGAATGGAATTACCTTGGCCTCTTTGAAAATAGTTGGAAACGTGCTGTTTTTATACAGAGGTTAAAGATATAAGTGAGTGCCTCTACCGTATATGGTAGTGACATTTTTAGAATTTTGTTGTCGATACTATCCATCCCGGTGGACGTTTTGTTTGGCATGCTAGAAATAAATTTGCCAACATCAGCGACGGTAATATCAGGAATTATGAATGTCTGCAGTATATTTTTGGCCTCACAGTATTTTTCCATTACACTAGGAACTTTGTACTCTGCGTTACTACTTGCAGCTGACTGAGCAAGTGTTTCAGCTGTCGATAGGAAGTGGTTATTTAATATATCAGCTGACAAATGGGATGGAATTTCAGGGGCTGATTTAGCCTTCGTTATAACGTTCAGGGCTTTTCAAACCGATACTGTATCTTTTTTTCGCTAATCATTACCTGGAAGAACAGTTTTTTTTTACGCTAAAAGAGATAAAAGGTAGAGACCATTGAAAGCGAAGACAGCTCTCATATAGAAGGGACTTGGTGGGTTATGATTCATCCCTTCTTGTTTTAGTTTTAAAACTCTCCTCTATGGAGCATAGACAGTGTGGAAACCCTCCTCTCACCCCTAACCCGGCCTCTGCATGCCCCCCTCCCCCCCCCCCTGCCCCCTCTCCCCTGAGGTTAAACATTTCAACTAATGATCAAACGTTTCTAACCTCCTCGACCCCCCTTCGACCAAAGATTAGAAAAATGGAGTGTATGCATCCTAACATGATGGAGCTTGACAATGCCAAATATATTACACATTTTTACCTGGGGAAAATGTACTTTAACCCCTGAACTGCCAAGGACAAACGAACGCTAACAATCTGCAAAAGACATAAATCCTCATGAACCCTCGCGACCGCGAAGCTCATAAGAATTTATGTATCTTGTTGCTCTGTTTATGCCTTTTTTGGGTCCCAATTTCACCTGTTTCTTCACAGAATGCTGGTCAGCGTGCATTAATTCCGGACCCAAAATTCGTGATCACTGGCAGCGAAGGGGTTAAGTGAAACCCAGCTCTCCTTTTCCCGCTTAAGCCACCACGACAACTGAATAATGTAATGATCAGTTCTGCCCCCTCAGAAAAATGGGTTCATTTTTTTTTCATGGTACAGGGGCGGATCAGTTACCTCGAGGGGGCGGGTGGTGGTTCCAACTTCCTGTATGTGACCCTCAACCTGACACAAAAGGCCTTCCCGACGCTAGACCTTCTTCCAATGGCCGAAAATCAAACACCGGGGGGAATGGGGGTGGGGGATGGGGGTGGGGGGTGGGGTCAAAACTCTCACCACTCGCCAAAAATAATATCAAACAAAAGTGGGGGGAGATCCAAACACCACAAACAGGGACTTTCTTAAAGCATTTAAACGAATTTTGGGTCGGGGGTGAGGGGTGGATGGTGGAGGGGGGGAGGGTCCGAAACTCCTGCAACCCCCCTCCCCCTCCTAGACTCGCCTCTGTGGTATATTCGGCACGATTTAACACTGGGAT
>BTPG01000007.1:50678897-50741844 GCA_036245525.1 Semisulcospira habei
GAGAGGAAAACTCACCCTGTGGGGCTGACTAGGGTGACCCTGGGAACTAAAAAGTACCTAACCCCACCCAAGTCCCCCAGGGCAGACCCGGGTGGGGGAAAAAAGCCTGGAAAGGAGTCCTCGGCAAGCATGGCGTTGGGAACTGCAATGACAATGGTCGCCTACTGTTGGAGCTCTGTGCAGAGCAGCAACTTGTCATCACCAACACTACTTTTCAGCAAAAGGACAGTCGAAAGACCACCTGGATGCATCCTCGCTCCAAGCACTGGCACCTTATCGACTATGTCCTAGTGCGTCAGAGGGACCGCAGTGACGTCCTCCTCACCAGAGTGATGCCCAGCGCAGAGTGCCACACTGACCACCGCCTTGTTCGCTGCAAACTCAGGCTCCGCCTCAAGCTGAAACCCAAGAAAGGCCCCCCCCCCCCCCCCCCAAGAAAAAGCTTGATGTTGCCAGCCTTCAGCGTGACAAGTAAGCTGCCCTTCAGGCCGATTTACAGCGCATGCTCAAAGACACAGTTGATCCAGCAGACTCATCCCCTGAAACACTCTGGGAACAACTGAAAACTTCTATCGTAAAATCCTCTGTGGAAGTCTTGGGCTTTGCTAGAAAGAGGAACAAAGACTGGTTTGACGAAAACGACGTAGAGATCCAGGAACTGCTAGCAAAAAAAAAAGAGCCGCCCACCAGGCCCACCTAGCCCAGCCTTCCTGCCCTGTGAAGAAGTCTGCCTCCCGCCTCATCTGCAGCAGTCTCCAGCTCAAGCTTAGAGAGCTCCAGAACGAGTGGTGGTCCAGACTCGCACAGAGGACCCAGCTCTGCGCTGACAACGGTGACTACAGGGGCTTCTACGAAGCACTGAAAGCAGTGTATGGCCCTAGGCACCTGGTACAAAGTCCCCTGCGAAGCGCTGATGGACAGGCACTCCTCACAGATAATACCTCCATCTTGAACCGCTGGTCGGAATACTTTCAGGACCTCTTCGGCGCTAAGCGCACTGTTCAAGAAACAGTCATCCTACAAATCCCACACCTTCCACTAAAGGTTGAATTGGACGAACCGCCCACCGCCGAAGAGACCCTCACAGCCATCCACCAGCTCAAGAGTGGCAAAGCAGCAGGCATTGACGGAATCCCGCCAGAGATCTGGAAACATGGAGGCCCAGCACTGCACAACAAGCTCCACGACCTCTTTCTCTGCTGCTGGGAAAAAGGAACACTACCAAAGGATCTCCGTGATGCAGTTATCATCACCCTGTACAAGAACAACGGAGAGAAGTCTGCCTGCTCTAATTATCGTGGAATTACCCTGCTGTCCATTGCCGGGAAAATTCTCGCAAGGTTGCTCCTGAATCGGCTGGTACCTGCCATCGCTGAAGACCACCTCCCAGAGGGCCAGTGTGGCTTCAGAGCCAACAGGAGTACCACCGACATGGTCTTTGTGCCGAGACAGCTTCAGGAGAAGTGCCGCGAGCAGAACAAAGGGCTGTACGTAACGTTTGTCGACCTAACAAAAGCGTTTGACACTGTGAGCAGGCAAGGTATGTGGCAGATCCTGGAGCGACTAGGTTGTCCCCCAAAGTTCCTCAACATGATCGTCCAGCTCCACGAGGACCAGCAAGGCCAGGTCAGACTAAACAGTGACCTCTCAGAACCATTCCCCATTCGCAACGGCGTGAAGCAAGGCTGCGTGCTGGCACCGACCCTCTTCACCATCTTCTTCAGCATGATGTTGAAGCAGGCCACAGTGGACCTCGACGATGACGACGCAGTGTACATCAGGTATCGTCTCGATGGCAGCCTATTCAACCTCAGACGACTGCAGGCCCACACGAAAACCCTATACCAACTGATTCGTGAGCTGCTCTTTGCTGATGACGCTGCCCTCGTTGCACACACAGAGAGAGCCTTGCAGCGCATTACGTCCCGCTTCGCAGATGCCGCCCAGCTCTTTGGACTCGAGGTCAGTCTGAAAAAGACAGAGGTCCTTCATCAGCCGGCACCCAAGGAAGAGCATCGCCCTCCCCACATCACCATCGGCGAGTCCGAACTGAAGTCTGTACACCAGTTTACCTACCTTGGCTGCATCATCACGTCAGACGCCAAGCTGGACAAGGAGCTGGACAACAGGCTGGCAAAAGCGAACAGTGCTTTCGGGCGACTATTCAAGCGGGTGTGGCACAATCAACAGCTGAAAAAAGGCACCAAGATCATCGTGTACAGAGCTGTCGTCCTCACCACCCTGCTGTACGGTTCCGAGTCCTGGGCTCTCTACCGCAGCCAACTACGACTCCTCGAACGCTTTCACCAGCGCTGCCTGCGTACCATCCTCAGCATTCACTGGAGTGACTATGTCACCAACGTCGAGGTCCTTGAACAGGCGGAAACTGTGAGCATCGAGGCTTTGCTTCTACGGACACAGCTTCGCTGGGCGGGGCACGTCTCCAGGATGGAGGATCATCGCCTACCCAAGATCACTCTGTTCGGCGAGCTCGCCACTGGACACAGAGACAGAGGGGCACCAAAGAAGAGATACAAAGACGGTCTCAAGAAGTCACTTAGTGCCTGCCAAATCGACCACCGCCAGTGGTCTTCGCTTGCTGCGGACCGTGACACCTGGCGCTCCACCATTCACAAGGCAGCCGTCTCCTTTGAGGACTCTCGCAGAGCTAACCTTAAGGACAAGCGGCTCAGAAGAAAAAACAGAGTTGTCGTAACTCAGAACCCTGACCAGACCTTCCCCTGCAGCCACTGCGGTCGAACCTGCCTGTCCCGGATTGGCCTCCGCAGCCACGAAAATGCCTGCAGACGACGTGGGCAAACCCTATAGAATCTTCGTTCGCGAAGTCAAGCCAAGAATATATCTCTATCTCTATCTCTATATATCTATATCTATATCTATATCTATATCTATATATAATCGCTCGTTATTTAATTTATTATGAGTTTTTAATTTGAAAATATATTTTTCTTGGATGTGTAGAGAGTTATCCCTTTGAATGTGAACTGAACTGTACACAGACATTACTTACATCCAGGTGAGCAGTAGGCATACTGACAAGCAGAAGAAATGCGACAGCTTGGGGTCATCGGAAACGCTGAAATGTTTCCGACGACCCCGTGATGTCGCATTTTTTCTGCTTGTCAGTATTTTTCAGAATATAAAATAACAATTAACTCATTTTGCCGCTGACACCACAGCAAGATATGGATCGACCATGATAGTTCAAGGGTGATGCTAGAATAGCTTTGGCGCCTATGGGCGCCAAGCTATTCTAGCATCACACTTGAACTGTCATGGTCGATCCGTGTCCTGCACTGCAATGCAGTCTTCAGAAGACGACAAAATTTGGAGATTTCGTCCTTGGGGTACAATGAGTTAAATGAGGTGTATTCAGGGCTGAACGAGTTAAATGCTACGTGTATATTGCTTGTAAACGAATTTCGTCTTTCTGTTTGCATGCAACCAGGCATACTTGTCAAAGAGTGCATTCTATATTTATATTTATTCATATAGTACACGCGCGCACGCACGCACGCACACACTCAGGGCAGACACACACGCACACGCAGTCACACACATTCACACTGTTCTAATATGCATTTCCATGACAGATTTGTTATTGCATTATGTTATTTTTCTGCTGCTTTAAAAATAAAATGATACCGACAAGAAAAAAATGTACTTGAAACTTCCAGTGTGCCTCTAGTACTTTTTAGTTGCATCATTTCCAATCAGAGGAAGCATGTTGTGAATCGGGGGCCAATAGCCACTAAGCGGTGCACCTTGCTTAGTGGCTCGTGCAGGACTAAGCTTGCTCATGCAACTGGCCCCTGACCACATCTGATTGATTGATTGGACATTGCTTAACGTCCCGACAGCAACAAGGCTTTCTCAGGACGTGCCTGCACTGCTTGTGAAAAAAAACAACTAAACAGAACATTGAATGTATGTCGCCAGCCGGTCAAATACATTAAATAAACCTAACACATGGGGCATAAATAAAGCTAAGACCATTTAGCAACACACATCCAATATCAAGAGCTACAGGCAGTGCAGACAGTAGGGAGAGTTTTAAAAAGGCAAATACAGGTGAATGGACAAAGGGTAGACAGAAACACATGCCCCAGAATAGAGAGAAAAACCCACCCTGTGGGGCTGACCAGGGTGACCCTGGGAACTAAAAAATACCTAACCCCACCCAAGTCCCCCAGGGCAGACCCGGGTGGGGGGCTGACCACATCTGAACGCAGCAAGCATGCCATAGATGTACTTGGGGCGGCCATGATACTTAGGGGCGCAGTTGCATGCCTATGATTTCGACTGTTCTTGAATTGTTCTGGTCAGAGCCGTCATTTTAACCCCTCCACTGCCGGGACACAGTAAACGACATCCAATCATCAGAGGCATAGACGCAGAGGCTCATGATGATCTAATCCTCTTGCTGGTCCTATTCGTGTATATCTGCGTTTCTCAGGCCTAACACGTACAGTGCCGAAAAATGTGAATGCCACTCAATTAAAAGAGGTATAGATCCTCATGAGCCCCCGCAGTCACGGGGCTCATGATGATTTATGCCACTTGCTGACACCACATAGAATCCATGCTCCTGGGACAGCTAGGGGTTTTTGGCTTTGAATTAATGACGATTGCAGAAACACAGTCGGCGCCAGCTGGCACACTAAAGCGCGCCGAACACTTGACAGATTTTGCTCAGGAAAACTAAAATCTAAATGACCCCAACCCGCCACTTTTCAGAGGAGACAATTTCATTAATTGGAGAGGGGAAGGGGGAAGGGATCCGATGTTGGCTGTCTGTTTTCATTCGTTCTGATTTTATTTTTTTTCGCCGCGGTGGTTATTGTTGATGGGTAACGGGGAAAGGGTTGGGCGCATTAACCCATTACATCATGAGGTTGATTTTTTTTTAAATTGGCTTTTGTTCTATGAAGGCTATATTACAGATTAGGAGATAGTTGACTATGATAATTCAAGGGTGGTGCCAGAATAGCTTGGCGCCACAGAAGCCAAGCTATTTCGGCACCACCCCTGAACTGTCATAGTCAAATTTATTTCAAGCAATAGGTGTATCAGGATGAAACGGGTTAAGGGGATGTCAAGCAGCTAACAGTCAGCATTAGTTCTAGATAGACATTCTTTATCACCCACAGCGAAGGGGATAAAATGACATACAGTCCTACCTACCGACCGACCAACTAACCAACCAACCAATCGACTAAACTACCAACTAACCCAGCGGTTCAGTAAGTTCAATCAATCAATCAGCATGTGCTCCATAACTGTCTACAGCATCGCTCCATTATTTTCTAGAGCGAAGCTTATACTTCTATGTTGCTTCGTTAGCAGTTCAAACGCACAACAAGGAATGACACGAAAAGATATCATCCCAGTGAGCAGGAGGTGTTCGAGCTGACTAGGGCTGATATGTTTCCTTTTGCTTCCTTGGATGTATTATTAGGCGTAAAATAATCTTCAAAAATTCAGTTTTGTGTTGCTTTGGGTCACTTTCTAAAAAGTGAATTTCTGGAAAGGAAGACTTCATGACTATAGAGATAAGGATGTTTCCTCACCCAACCCTTTCATTATGTAGTGCATAAAAACTCGTCTTTATTTCTTCTAAACGTGTCACCGGTCCTTTTAGGAGCTCACGCATGTCTGAACCTGTGTGTCAACTGCCTCTTCCAATAGGTCCGAATTCTCCAAGCAGACCTGTTGTTTGGACAGTACGGAGCCTTTCACGATGCCTTGGACATTGAAAACTGCTTCCTTGCCGTTGTTTTCATTAGTGGTGTACTTTCCATTGAAGATTGGCACGAGAGTGTTTATCTGTCCCGTGCCCACTCTCTCCCCGTACTTGTTTTTGATGTACACCACGGCTTTGTCACACGGCATCGTCATTCTTACTCTCACCTGCGATAAAAAGTTAACCCTTTTAGACCCCAGATCCATATAGCAGAAAATGGTTTGACCATGATAGTTCAAGGGTAGTGCCAGATTAGCTTGGCGCCTTCAGGCAGGCGCCAAGCTAATCTTGCACTACCTTTGAATTATCATGGTCAAGCCATCTCCTGCAACTGGTACATAGTCGTTAAGAACACCTCCTAAATTTGATTGATTGATTGATTGTACATTGCTTAACGTCCCGACAGCAACAAGGCTTTCTCAGGACGTGCCTGCACTGCTTGTGAAAAAAAAAAAAAACCTAAACAGAACATTGAATGTATGTCGCCAGCCGGTCCAATACGTTAAATAAACCTAAGACATGGGGCCTAAATAAAGCTAAGACCATTTAGCAACACACATCCAATATCAAGAGCTACAGGCAGTGCAGACAGTAGAGAGAGTTTTAAAAAGGAAAATACAGGTGAAAGGACAAAGGGTAGACAGAAACACATGCCCCAGAATAGAGAGGAAAACCCACCCTGTGGGGCTGACCAAGGTGACCCTGGGAACTAAAAAGTAGTTAACCCCACCCAAGTCCCCCAGGGCAGACCCGGGCGGGGCTCCTAAATTTGAGAAATGGGACCTTGGGACTAAAAGGGTTAAACATCACAAGCACACCGGGAGGGGTGGGGTGTGGGTAGGGGACACTCTGCGCTTGGGGTCATTAGAACAGTAGACCTTTCAAGGTCTGCTGTTCTAATGACCTCAATAGCTGAGTCCCCCCCCCCCTCCCCCGCTCCACCCCCATAAATATCCTTTAATGGACAATACATTTCTTGAATCTTGAATAACCCCCTCCCCTAAAAGGTCACCTCAAGCACCTAGTGGAAAAAATGGCAGTGTTCATCACAGTTAACAATACACGTTACAGTTTTCGCAGTTCCCAGGGACCACATAAAACCCGGCACATCAGGGCTCACGCCTCAGTCAAGTACGAAATGACAAATTTTAAAGTGTAACGTCATAAAATTTGAATTTCTGCACTGTTGTGCAACAGCTTACACCTTTGGGTATTGTATTACGCAATCTCTAAGTACCGAGCCTTGGTTAATCTTGATAACTACACCAGTAGTTGAAGAAAATTTCCAGAGAGCGTGGGCGATAGCCCGGTTGCTCGATTGGATAGTCTCTCTGAAAGGAAGTATTATGACCATAACGGGAAGGTACATATACCCGTTCTCTCCAAGAATTCCCGCTTGGCGTAATACGAGACTAGCACAACAGCAAATACATTAAAGCTAAATAACAACAATGCGATACTAAAGTGTAAGCTGTTGCACAACAGTGCAAAAATTCTAATTTTATGACGTTCCACTTTAAATTTTGTCAATTTCTCCACATATGTGCAACAGTCTACATCTTTGGGTGACTGTAAGGCCGTCGCATTGTTACTGAAGAGTGCATCACTTAACTTAAAAATCAGGACCGAGAAGAGGTCGAAAAAGCAATGAAAACACCGACCTTAAAGCAACAAAACCGCATCCTGAATACTTTTCCCATCCACTGCTTGCAGTGTCTCAGGTGGAAGAATCCGCAGGTAGTGACAAAAAGGAGTGTCCTTACGTGACCAGTCCGCCGAGTTCATCACCTGTTGCAGAGGCTAATCCTGTAACAAGGCACAACTGGTGACTGGCTCGGGTAGATCCTGCTCTACCTACCTCCCTGCTTCATTCAGCACCCGTATAATCCATCGCCGCACAGTTCCTATCTTCACCGGTCTGCGAGGGGGGAAAGGAGATGAGTAGCTGAGTCGAGTCCTGACGCAAAGGCTCCGTCCGACGCAGGTACTCCTGAAAGCAACTCATCGGACATAACCTTTCATCCTCGCTCCGTCTTAGCTTAACTGGTAGCTCTGTGTGACGGGTGATCAGTCTTGGAACCAAACTCCGTTTGTGGAATAACCGGGTTACTTCCGATATGACAATTCATTCTTGACTGAGAATAACATCAGGTCACTCACTCGCCTGGCAGTGTAAGCTACCAGAAGAAAGGTGAGTTTCAGCGTGTGTCTTTGTAGCGATATATCCCTGGCGGGATGCCACTCTGTAAGGAACATCATCACCTGACCAATATCCCAGGTAGGATTCACACGGACATGCGGTGGTCTCATTAAATGTGCCATGCACAAATCTACACACAAGAGGGTGTTGTCCCACTGGGAAAGGCTTATAATAATAATACCGGTTATTGTATATGCGCTTTATCCCAATTCGGCGAATGGGCTCAAAGCGCCGCGAACTGAACCCAACACGCACGCTCACGTGACACACACGCATTTACTCTGAAGACAAACACAGTACAAGACAGACACAGAACATTCACGTGGTGCGAAGGGTCAGCTCAGCTACTGAGGTTTCGGAAATTTTGATCGCTTGTATTTGAAATTTATAAAGTGGTCTGAAACCGGTACCAAAGTGGAGGGAGTGGAAGAGCCGGAGTACCCGGAGAAAGAACCCCCGACGGTCCGTCCGAATTAAAGGCGACACTTACTAGAGGAAAAAAATCCGACGCCGAAACCCGGTATCGAACCTCGCACCATTAGCATTGGTGGCAGGCGCCTTAACCACTGCGCCACGGACCGCCCCGGTTCTAATGGGCTCGAGATACACGACCCGTGAACATTGATACTTCTCCAGGCCATTCCCTTATGAAAAAGGTGTAGCAGGTACTCCAGAAACTGTAGTTGGGTCCATATGCTTGTCGGTACACCAGGAGATTCACGATTTCCACACAGACTGATATTGGCGTCTGGTACTCGACCGCCAACCACTCTGAAGAATTTGGAAAGCTTCCGGTTGTAGCTGCAGACATGTGGCCTCACGCAGAGTGGCCAGACTGTCAATCGCAGATGTTCTACGTCCCTGACCGGATAGCCTGTCACTGTGTTGATCAGTAGATTCTGGCAGGTCTTGATCCGTCTCGCGGTGTCGTACAGAAGTTGCATCATGAGCGGGAGCCACGGGGCATCGTTCCAGCATGGGGCTATCAGTAGTAGTCGATGAGGAAGCCCCCGCAGCTTGTTCAGCACCGCAGGTACTAGAGTCGGTGGTGGAAAGGCGTACAGCAGAGGAAAGGTCCACTCCTGTGACAGAGCATCGACAGCATAAGCTTGTCTGTCGGACCTTGGTCCGTCGGGACGCAAACAGGTCTAGGTAGGGCCCGCCGAAAGAAATATCTGATTCACTACGCGAGGGCGAAGAAACCACTCTATGTCCTTCTGCCGTGATAGTGAGTCGGCCACAGAGTTGGCGATTCCCTTCACGTACACTGCCTGTAATGTAATCCTCCTCTGCTGGCACCACAATAAGAGCTGGCATGCTAGGTCTGACAGTTCCTTGGTGATATATGCCACTGTTCTGTTGTCGATCTGAATGCACACGGTTCGATGTAGAAGTTGTGATTCGAAATGACGTAGGGTTGGTTGGACTGCTTTCATTTCCAGAAAGATGCTATGCTTCCTGCGGAAGTGCGTTGACCATCTGCTGTGAGCCGTGCCGGGCTGTAGGCTTCCCCCCCCCCCCCCCGCCCCCCCCCCCCCCCCGCCCTTTTTTTTTTTTTGCTGGCGTCCGTGGTCATAATCAGGTCGGGCTGCAAGTTGCGGAGGGGGCGGGGGGAGGGCTGTATGTTTGTCCAGAACTGTAGGTCCTTCTCTGCGCGCGGGTCGAAGGTCACCGACATGTGCAGATGGGAGGGCTGTTTGTAAACCGCTCTCAGTGCCGCTTAAAGTTGCCTGCTTGCCGAGCCAGTGAGGTTGTGTAAGCGGCGAAGGTCAGCTTCCCTAAGAGGTTCAGGCGGGTACGGCAGGTGACTGTTTTCTTTTGTAGTGCCACAGCTGCCAATCGTCGTATATCCTCCGCCTTGTCTAGGGGGAGTTTGACAGACAGGTCGCGACTCGACCAGTCCAAGCCCAGGTAAGTGAATTCCTGACTGGGTGACAACTCGGATTTGTCGTGATTGACGCTGAAGCCCAGGCTGCGGAGGAGGGACATCACCTGTCTTGAGTGGCGTAGGGTCATGTGTCTGCTGGACGCAAGAATCAAAATATCGTCCTGGAGCGAAGGACGTGCATAATAGATCTTGTCACTCTTGTAAACACACGAGGGCTGGTGGCCAGGCCAAAGGGAAGGCACCTAAACTGATAGCATTTCCCCCGCCAGATGAAGAGTAGAAAGCACCGGTGACGCTGGTTTACCGGCACGTGAAAATAGGCGTCCTTCAGGTCGATAGAAACTGCGTAATCTCCCCTTTGCAGCGACTGGAACACGTCCTTGATGGTAGTCATGGAGAAGGGGGTAGGTGGAATTTCTGTAGAGCCGGAATTGTTGCGAAAGGGTTGACCTCTGATACCATGTGTCACCCTTCTCGGAATCACTTATTTTCTCATAGTCAGACCACTCACTGACCTGAGGAGCGCGGGTATGTGTACGCTGCCGTGGGAGAGTGCTGAGGTACCTCAAAAGAGGTTGCGGGCTGAAGAGCGGCCGCTGTGGTTGGCGCGCGAGGCTGGCCGCGCAGCCAGGGGTGCGAGGCCTGGCGCCGCGCGGTAGCCGGGGGCCGAGGCAGGTTTGGATTGGTCGGGACTGACATTGGTAGCGGAAAATCCCCAAGGTCGGAGGACCGTTGGCACAGGTGGGGGGTACAAGGCCCGGTATCCTGTAGCGTAGGGCGCTGCCGACAAAAGCCAAAAGATAGAAACATGAAGCACTCCAAACATTGCCGCCGGCAAATGACAACATCCGAACACGGAGGGGTGTCATAGCACGACTGTGGCTCCACGAGGTCTGACTTACGTCAGCGACACGGCCAGAAGAGGCGGGGGTCGAGGCTGCAGGCGTTTACTCAGGGGGTACAAAGAACCGAGCCCGGAAAACGCAAAGCAACTTACCGTAAGTTTCTGAACGCGGACGTTGCATTGAGACGGGTGTCAGCAACGGTGAAAGTTGTAAAATCAGAGTTGCCAATTCCTGCAGTTATTGGTTAGGGATCAGGTTGGCTGGGCCGGTGCCAGGCTCGCTGTACCGGTCTTGCTCTCGGTTATCCGATATTCTTTCGGTATGGCGAGTATTACAAAAGCGGGAATTCTTGGAAGGAACGGGTTATGGTCATAATACTTCCTCACTTCCAGAGAGACTGTCCAATCGAGCAAGCGGGCCGCTATCGCCCACGCTTTCTGGAAATCTTCAACTACTCGCGTAGGTATCAAGGCTCGGGTACTTAGAGATTGAGTATTGCAATACCCAAAGGTGTAAGCTGTTGCACATATGTGCAGAAAAAAGCTCAGGCGGGTAAGCGTCGGAACAAGAGAGCGAATTAATCGCCGGGTTGTGGGTTCGAGTCCCCGTTCCGGCCCCATAGCTGGCCTCGCAATCCAGGGAGCAAAAACGGGCATGTTCCATAGTATGTGCGTTGAAAGGACATGTTAAATCAAAGTAGCACGGTCGCATTGCGCTTAAAATTATCAGTGTTCAGGTCGTACTCATAGGCAATAGATTTTCTTGTCCCCCATAACCCGCCCATCAGGGTCGTCCATTATACGTTAAACTCCGAACTAACCTCAAGTCTCAGTTCACTGCCAGCAAACCAGGTGAGCGAATCGCTGTTGTATGTATTACAGTGCTCATCAAGCTCAACAGGCACTAAGTACTATTTTTACAAGTAACAACAGCGCAGACTTTAGTATAGGCTGCAATGCATATCGATCGCTTTACACGAGCAGCTGGCAATTAAATGAAGCGTGATCACTGGTGTGTCGGGCTTTCTTGGGCCTCTTGGGACTTTGAAACTATTATGCGTAAACTGTAGACCGGACTATGCACGGTCAACTGAAGCAAGAACATATTTTTCTCGAGGTCAGGGCTGAATATGTTAAACACAAACAAAGAAAAAACAGATGAAATTTGGCGTAAGTTCGGTGTTTTGACACCACCTTTGCACTGTAATGTTTAATCTACATTCAAGAGAAAAAGAAATGCGACATTTCTAAAATCACCAGAAACACAAAAGTGTTTCCGATGATTCCAAAAATGTCGCAGTTCGTTTGCTCGTCAGTAGGGTTGAATAGATTGATCACAACCAGCCAAGCAAACAGCCAACCACACGACCGACCCAGACCAAACAACGAAAGAAAGAAAGATACAATCAACGACAAACAAACAAACAAACGGACCAACAAATAAACACTGACATCAAAGGCGGTTTGAATTCGGTGTTCCTCCATCACCACCACGGCGGTCCGTGCAGAATGGGGCTTGACTTTCACATTGCTCTTCACAGGCGTGCTCACAGACTCCTCAAATACTTGACCAGACGCTTTCGTCACCTGACAAGAGATAGGACCACAGTCAGGTGTATGGTGTATCGATGGTGCAAGGCAAGGTAAGGTAAAGTAAGGAAGGGACACAGACGCGCATACAACAAGTGGCCAACATACGGCAAAGAATCTCGTAAACTCCCGCAGACCTACCTACCTACCTCATCTATCTATATCTATATCTATATCTATATCTATATCTATATCTATATCTATATCTTAATCTAATCTATCTACCTATCTATATCCCGTAGTCTTGCTGACCGTTGGGGTACCACTGATGACTTGGCAACCAGCTCCCTCCATTCCTCTCTCTTCTCTGCCATTCTCAGTGTATCGCCCAACTTCAGTCCTGTCCACTCTGAGATATTGTCCTCCCATCTTTTCCTCTGTCTTCCTCTCCTTCGTCATCCTTGCACAGTGCCTTGCAGGATTGTTTTGGCAAGCCCTGCTGAACGCGAGACATGTCCATACCACTTCAGTTTGCGTTTTTCACAATGGCTAATAAGTCTTCATAGGGCCCGATGGCTTGCCTGATTCTGCTTTCCACTTCCTCGTTTGTGATGTGATCTCTGTATGAGATGCCAAGCAGCCTTCGAAAACATCTCATTTCAGTGGCTTGTATCCTCCGTTCGAGGTCTGCTGTGAGGGTCCATGACTCGCAGGCATACAAGAACACTGAGATGACTAAGGAACGCATCAGTCTGATCTTGGAGCAGAGTGTGATGTTTCCTTCCATATGGTCTTCAATCTTGTCAGTGCTGTTGTTGTCTGCGCAATCCTGGACAGTATTTCTGGTTTTGATCCCTCATCTGTCACAATGGCTTCTAAGTATTTGAATTTCTTAACTGTTTCCAGTTTTTGGCCTCCAACCATGATTTCAGTGCCAATGCCACTGGCGTTATTGGTCACCAGTGTGGTCTTCTCTGCACCGATTTCCATCCCATACGCAATGGCTGTACTATCCAGCTTTCCCACCAACTGAGCTAGCTCCTTCTCTGTTCCTGCAAGGCCATCAATGTCGTCCGCAAAGCGCAAGTTCGTGATTGTTCTGCCTCCAATACTGACAGTTCCTTCATGATCTTTCAGAGCGTCCGTCATGATTCTTTCCAGGAAGATGTTGAAAAGAGTAGGTGAGAGCAAGCAGCCTTGTCTGACTCCAACTGTAGTCCTAAACCAGTTTCCTATTTTGCCGTTGAAGCATACTGCGCTAGTGGCCTTGTTGTAAAGGTTTGCTATGACTTTGATCAGGTTGGCATTGATGTTGTATAGCTTCATGGTGGACCAGAGGACTGCATGCCACACCCTGTCAAACGCTTTCTTAAAATCCACAAAGACATGATAGAGGTCCTGCTGGTGCTGGAGGTATTTCTCACATAGAACTCTCAGGGAAGACCTGCTCAGTTGTGCTGCGCCCTGGTCTGAAGCCTGCCTGTTCCTCAGCTATGATTTCCTCTGCCTGTGGCTTCAGCCTGTTCTGTAGGATCTTTAACATGACTTTGCTTGGGTGGGATATAAGACTGATCGTGCGATAGTTCTGGCATTAATATAAGTTGCCTTTTTGGGGGAGAGTTATTATGAGTGATTGGGTCCATGGTGTGGGCCAATCCCCTGACTGCCAGATCTTATTGCAGATTGTTAGTAAGGCGCGTATCGTGTCTTCTCCCCCTTCTTGGACTAGCTCTGCAGAGATGTTGTCTGCTCCTGCTGCCTTCCCTTTTTTCAGCGACTTCACTGCAGCCTCTACTTCTTCTCGGAGGATGGGATAGTTGCCATTGTTGGTCACGGATGGGTTGACAAGTATGCCTGGGTCCCCTGCAGCTTGGTGGTTGTACAAATCTGAGCAGTACTCTGTACATCTCTTCAGTATGTCTTGGTCTTCCGCAAGACAGTTCCCTTCACTATCTTGAATGATCGAGGATCGTTCTTGTTTTACACTGGTCAGGTCTTTCACCAGCTGGTATGCTTTTTAGCTATTATTTTTGTTTAGATTTTCTTCTACGTGTTTACACTGATCTTCAATCCACTTATTTGCCTTTTTCATGCTTTTCTTGATATCCTGGTTAATTTCCCTGTATTGTTTAGCTCCTTCTACCTCCGATTTCTTTTTCTTTAATTCTCGACGCTTGTCACAGAGAACAAAGATTTCAGCTGTAACCCAAGGTTTCTTTGCTTGTCGGTGTTTGCCAAGTATCTCACTGGCCGTTTGGGTTACAACAGTGTTAAATGTGTCAATCAGTGTGTCCACGTCCGTGTCTTCTGCACCTAGAAGTAGCAGTGGTGCGAATTTTCCTCCTATCTTTGCCTGAAAGGTTTCCGCTACCTCTGGGTCTTTCAGCTTCTCGAGGTCAAACTTGATTCTGGTGGGACCCTGCTTGTTGACCTTTAGGCGGAGTCGGAAGGTCATCATCACTAAGTCATGGTGGCTTCCAATGTCTGCTCCTGGAAAACTTCTTGTCTTGGAAATGTTCACACTGGTTTGGAAGCGTCTCTTCACCATGATGTAGTCAATTTGGTTATGGTGCTCTCCGTTCGGGCTGTGCCATGTCCACCTTCTGGATGCTTTGTGTGGGCCAAACGTTCATCAGCTTTAGATCATTTGAACTGGCAAATTCCAGGAGCCTTAAGCCTCTGTCGTTGGTCTCTGCATTGCAGTAGCGTCCGCATGTGCCTTTCCAGTTCCTAGCAGCATCCTCTCCTATTTTGGCAATCCAGTCTCCCTGCACCACAAGAATGTCTTTTTTGGGGGTCTGGTCCAGAATTTCTTGCAGTTGGTCATAGAAGTCTTCTATTTCCTCATCGCCATAGTCTGTTGTTGGGGCATAAACTGTACAATGGTGATATTAAATGGGGTTGCCCTCAAGCGTATGGTGATAAGCCTACTGGAGATTGGCCGACAACTCATGACGGTGTTCACGATGTCTTTGTGGACAAGAAATCCGACACCCTGTTCGTGTTTGTCTTCTCTGCCACTGTAGTACAGTTTGTGATTTTCCTGGGTTGATGTTTCCCCAAGGTTCTTCAATCGTACTTCGCAAAGTCCTAGGATGGTCCAATGGTATCTGTTCATTTCATGTGTCAGTTCCTCTACCTTTCCAGGCGTTCTTAATGTTCTGACGTTCCAAGTGCCAATGCTGATGTTTCTGGCACGGAGTTTTGATGGTGGTGGTGCACCAGTAACACACTTAACACCTCTGCCCTGGCGCAAGACAGAAGGCGCGGTCCTTGTTCTGGGCGACGACCGATCCGGTATGGATTGAGATAAGGTTGTCATTTCATGTGGTGTGTCTTGGGCAAAAGAACCTGGCGGAGCCCATCCCTCTCCAGGCTG
This sequence comes from Semisulcospira habei, assembly GCA_036245525.1. Classification (NCBI taxonomy): domain Eukaryota; kingdom Metazoa; phylum Mollusca; class Gastropoda; family Semisulcospiridae; genus Semisulcospira; species Semisulcospira habei. The sequence goes on from BTPG01000007.1 coordinate 50,694,503, forward strand.
TTAACCACAACCGAAACTCGACATAACTTGTGGCTTGCCTTGGTCCTGGACACGTGGCCGATGAGACCCTCATGGGACTCTTTCGCCCTGAGTGGTGACTTCATCAAGGAAGTTCATACACCCAATCAGGTACCGTGTCAGCACCCTAGCCTTTGGTTATCCAAAACCTAGCCTGCAAGGCCGCAGGGGACTCGTGGAGGGCGGGGTCGTTTATGTCCCGTGCAGATGTGAACATCTGCCCACTGCCCACCCCGCAGACCTAGTGGCTCGTGAATTCCTTTACCTCTTGCCGCCGTCGGCTGGTGTTTGCATTTTATCGGCAGTGAATGGATTACAAACCTAGTACTCAAAAGGTTATCGCGGCCGACGTCTGCCCGATAGTCTTATTGCTTATTGGGTAAAGCTCACCTCATAGCGAGCTTCGATTTCCAAGCCTGGTACGTGAGCAAAGTTCAGAGGGAACTTCCCGCCGATGGAGAATCCCTCATGGTAGTTGACGCTGACGGACGCTGTCCTCGTCTTCTCGAAGCTGAACTCGTACACCTGCTCGTCTTCAGTCTTGTTCACGAACCTGTTTTGAAGGCGGTAGACCAGAGGCTTTGTTTTGCTCTGAAATTACACACGCAAACATGCATGCATGCACACACGCATGAATACATAGGACAGACATGAAGCACATTTTCACAAAAAAATATCTTTCATAGTATTTCATATTCCTGACTATAAATACTGTTTCTCAAGTGATAATGTGCCTTTGGTTTGACATAATTATAAAATATTTGAAAACCGACAACAACAAAACAACAACAGCAGCAACAACAAAACTTATCAGTTAACTCATTCACCCCAACGGCCGTATTTCCCAAATATTGGAGGCGTCATCTAACGACTATGCACCTGTTGTAGGAGATAGATCGATCATAATAATTTAAGGGTAGTGCCAGATTAGCTTGGCGCCGACAGGGAAAACGCCACAAAACGTGGACACGTTTGTTCAAAGGAGATGCTCAAGTGTACTTCTATTCAAATGAGATGCTAAGCACCTCATTTGAATAGAAATGTATTTGTGGCGTACTGCCCGAGCACTCGCGCAAACGGTACTAGTACATTCGCGAAAATGCAGCTTTATCATGTTCAGTATGACTAAAGCAGTTTTGTATGTTGATTAACTCATTGTCCCGAGGTACGAAATACCACGAACGCGAAGTTAACAGTCTTTATAAAAACATACAAAATACACATATATGTGATACACAAAACATTAAAAGGAACATATGTTCCGAACGAGAAGCGTCCACTTAAAGTTTTAATGGCCTAAAACGCGAGCGCGAGACGTTTTGCAAAGCCTACCTCGAAAACGAACTTTGAGAAGCTAGCAGTCAAAATGCAAGATGGCGGAGCGTGACATGAGCAGTCAGCCTATTGTTGCCTTGACTACTAGGAAATCCTTAGCGTGAAATAAGCGACGCGCAGCGTCAACCCAGTCGCTCGCTCGCTGTTAGCGTCGTTCCCGCGTCCCGATAATTTTTAAGGCGCTGCGCTCCGCATAGTTAGATACGCCGTGCGCGCGCAGTGAAGCGGCCCCACTGAAAACACACTCGCTCAGAAGTAAACTTGACCAAATGTTAATTTAAACTTAATAATAATAATAATAATAATACATAGTTTTTATATAGCGCCCTTCCCCACGAACAACAAGCTCGGAGCGCTTTACAGCACACACACAAAAATATTAAAAAGGAGAAAAATTAGAACGCACTCACTCTTTAAATAAACATCTGCTCGCACCATGTAGGCGCATTCCTAACACGAAACACACACACACACACACACACACACACACACACACAGCCTATATACATGGGGAAACAACCAACATTTCCAGGCAGCACATCCAGACTAAGCTAATCTTGATATGCTACCTGGAAAAGATGGGTCTTCAAATTTGTTTTGAAAGTCAACAGGGTAGGGGAAAGACGGACATGCAGTGGAAGTGAGTTCCAGACGTGAGGGGCCTGATAACTGAAAGAACGGGCACCAGCAGTTTTTAGGCTGACTCTGGGCTGAACAAGCAGTTTTTGTGAGCTTGAGCGTAGACTTCTACTAGGATTGTATGAGGCAAGGGAAGAAGACATATGCAGGAAGTGTATTGTCATAGTGTTTGTATGCCAAAGTGGCCAGCTTGTACTCTATTCTCTGTTTGACAGGTAGCCAGTGGAGATGCTTTAGCAGTGGTGTGACATGATCAGTACGTTTTTTGCGAAGGACTAATCGGGCTGCATTATTCTGCATACGCTCAATGCGAGTGAGTTGATCAGATGAGATACCAGCAAGGAGGGAATTACAGTAATCTAGACGGGACAGAATGCGAGAGCATACGAGCTGGGCAGTAGCCTTTTCTGTCAAAAAGCATCTGATCATGCCTATTCTGCGGAGCTCCAGGTAGGCATGATCAGGTAACTTGAGTTCTATCATCTTAGAATTTCATCGTCTCGCATCGTCAATCGTATTTTAAATTGGCTACAGCAGACTACATCTTTTAACAAGTGGATACAGGAAAAGCTCCCGCTGAACATGTCTCACACTGACACTCTCGGCACCACTGAAAACTAGGATGTTTGTTTAATAACCCGATATGATCGTTTCTGACTAATTAAGCCTCATGGAGTCTATAGAATGTCGTAATTGGCTCTGGGAAAGAGGCCCGTCCAAATACGCCTGCCGGGTTTGTAACTGATGACACTTTAGAGACAAAATAGGCACAAAATGGCTCCTACCATTTGATTTTCTCGTAGAGTGTTTAGCGCTTCCATCTGTGTGTAAGATAATATTATAAATATATAAGTGATAAACACGGACACGTACACAACTACAGGTGTGTGAGAAATATGGTCAATTCATCAACCAGCAGCAACACATTGTTAATGTGTCTCTTTGGTTACAAACTTGTAACTGATGACACTCTTTGAGTTTAGATTGTCTGACGCCTCTATTCATATGTATGATTCTAATACAAATTAAGTGGGTGTTACGTAGCGCCGCGTTAAAACTGAACACGTTTTGGGAACTATTCGTGTATTTGGTAGAGCCTTTTTCATGAGATAAATACGGCACTGTAAGTACACTCCATAAAGCATAATTAACGAATAATCGATAGTATTGGGTTGTAATAAATATTATTCTGATGAGATATTGGTGAAAGGGACCTTCTGTGCGATATATGGTCAATTCGCTGAATAACGGCACCGCATTGTTACTGTGTCTCAGAGCGCGCTTGGTTTGTTGTTGTTTCTAGGGTAGGGTTATGATCTTGTAAACAGTGTGGTGCTGCTGGTTGGTGAATTGGCCATATTTCTCACACACCTGTAGTTGTGTACGTGTTCAACACTCATATATTTTTTAATATTATGTCTAGTCTAGATATGTGAAATAACAGTTGTTAACAGTATTGAAGCTAACGCTGAACCGTGTCTTGCAAGATGATATCCGAACATGTATTTAAGGGCTTTGGGGATAGGCATCTTGGAGTGGTGGGGGTCTAGGCCAATTACAGACAAATTCCCCCCTCCACACTAGTATTGATCATCAAAACCTAAATACAAAGACTCACCAATAGCGCTTCACCAGTGCCGACTGCAGGTTGCTGGCCTTGCTCAACGCCGTCCTGATAACACAATACGGTATTACATTTAAAATATTTCAATACGACCCCCCCCCCCCCCCCCTCCACTCAATACTAGACAGATGTTACGCATCATTGCTTTAAATGCAATATGGGATGAACCGTAACCCACAAATTCTCTTCTATAGGAGAGCGACAACCCACAAAGTCCCTTTTATATGCGAGCTGTACTCGCTGTCAATGGTCTCTCCAAAAGTTGTCTGATCCGATTCTGATGTTGAAATCTTCTTTGTCTAAGCAAAAGCGCCATGTGCATTATTCTGCATGTTCAACACCAGATTTTGGGAATAGCTAGCCGGCAGTGCCCTAATGATGAAACGATTATACCTTCGAGATTTTGCCTTGGAACCAATAAACTATCCGTTTTACTATCAGGAAAGAGGTGCGACCAAAACGTATGCAGGCTCACTTGACAAACTTTGCCGTTTTGAAGGCGGCGGAACACAACTGTTACGTATTCCATATAATCGTATGCATTAATAGCAGCGCTAAACACTTAAAAATCTAACAGAACAAGGCAATGTGTCCAAATCGATCACCAAAGTGCCATCAGTTACGAGTTTGTAAGCTCACCCCCAGCGAAAAACAGCGCCCCGAGCCACAGTATCTATGTCACGGACTGGCGGAAAGATGGTGGTTTAATTGTTTGTAATGTGGGTGTAGGTTATATAACTAATCTTGTTAACAGGGGGATCTCCACTCACACTCTCATCATTGTAGCTATCAGTCAACATCTCGTTCATCACATTTCTCTCACTCTGGAGAGGGACGGCACGCATGCGTTCCCCACACACGCATACATACAACTGATTCACTACGAAACCAGTTGCTGGATTGCTAACTATGTTAATTATTAAAAATTTACATACAAGAAATAAACGTGTCCCACTCAACTACTGTTTAAAATCTTATCATTACACTCTCGTTCATCTTCAGTCTATCCCTGTGATCTTTTAATGCTCTCTTTCGGCACATTCACAATTGTCAATGCTGCACTTATGAACCCAGCACATATCACGCTTGGGCTAAATACTCCTCCAAGGGTTAATCTGTAGTAGAAACGTTCTTCGGTCTCCGCTTTACTTGCACTATAATCGTTCACCCGGTTCTGTTTCTTTCTCTTGGGTGTAACTCATCATCTTCCACTGAATCTGTAGTGGCCGGTTATCTTCGACCACACCGTAAGTCAACACCACTTTTCATGCTTCTCTCTCGCTCAGCGCCAAGTCTCTAAGTGTCCAAGTTCCAAGTTTTTTTTTCTTCGTGTTCTCCTCTCCGTATATATACCCAAGTCTCTCCCCCTTCCTCATTTATGCATTACTACGCGCTGTCATGAATATTCATTCATATCTCTACATCAACTAACTTCAATGACTATATAACATATACTAAACATGCATTTCACATCCAGTCCATGCATCCAATTTAACCTAACACCCGTATCACAACATTAATATAATTATTTTGTGAACGGACTATTTCTTTTCCAAATTCTGGAATTTCATCTGACACTACTAAGTGAGTTCTTTGATAGACTCTGGCGGGAAAGTCCTGACCCCCTTTCTCTTGAAGAATAGGTTAGGATTCCTTCACTTCCGCACGTAACGGTAGGTACTGACCCACTTCCCCTCCAATTAGCCTAGATACTCTTACTCCCGCACGTACACCCTTCTGGTTTTCTCCACCAAGGAATCATGCATACCGGCACGTAACCCACTTAGTCCGGTGGCCACTTCATGACTGACTTACTCGCAGTCTGCGATATAAATTTCCCTCATTCCATAATTTCACTAGCAACTTTACTCCTTAACCTTTCACTTAATTCCGAATCAAAATCTTGGTCCCTTGACCATTTATGTTGTGCCGTTAGTAGGGTGAACTGACCATATATCATACACAAAGTCCGTTTCATCACTATAAAATCGCCAGAACGTTGGAATAACCTGATTTTATCGTTTCTGATTAATTTTGTCTTACTGAGTCTACAGAGTTCTACATTTGTCTCAGGAAAGAGGCGCGACCAAATACGCGAATAGTTTTATAAACGAGTCCTCTTTTAACGGCAAGCTAGTTAACATCTGCTTAATGTTTTATGACAATCGTACACCTGAATAGAAGCGACAAACAGTATAGAATCCAACAGTGCAAGTCATTTTGTCCTTATCAACCTCTAACACTTCATCAGTTACAAGTTTATAACACTAGCCCCTCCACTCCCACTGTAGACTATGTTCTTACATACAGAAACGGTGGGGTGAGGCTGATAGTGAATTTCCCCATACAGCGCATGTACAGATCATTACAACATTAAGTATCTCACCAGATTCCGCTGCCAGTAAGCCATGATACTCTTTTCTCGAGATTTCAAAATAGAGAAAAACAGCGCTCCGATCCACAGTATCTATGTCGTGCCGTTAGTAGTGTGAACTGACCATATATCATACACAAAGTTCGTTTTATCACTATAAGATCGCCAGAACGTTGAAATAACCCGATTTTATCGTTTCGGATTAATTTTGTCTTGCTGAGTCTACAGTGTTCTGCATTTGTCTCAGGAAAGAGGCGCGACCAAATACGAGAATAGTTTCGCAAACGAGTCCTTTTTTAACGGCAAGCTAGTTAACATCTGCATAATGTTTTATGACAATCGCACACTTGAATAGAAGCGACAAACAGTATAGAATCCAACAGTAGAAGTATTTTTGTCCTTATCGACCTCTAAAGCTTCATCAGTTACAAATTTATAACACTACCCCCCCCCCCTTCCCCAACACTGTAGACTATGCTCTTACATACAGAAACGGTGGGGTGCGGTAGATCGGGAATTTCCCCATACAGCGCTCGTACAGATCCTTACAACATTAAGTATTTCACCAGATTCAGCTGCCAGTAAATCATGATATTTTCTCGCGATTTCAACATAGATGCGTAAACAGATAGCTGTGCGGAAAAGCATGCCGTTTTGACAAACTTCGTTTTGAAGACGGCAGAACACATCACCTGTTACCTATTTCACATAATACGCATAAATAGATGCGTTAAACACTCTAGAATCTAACGACACAAGGCATTGTGTCCATATCGATCCCAAAAGTGTCATCAGTTACAAGTTTGTAACCCCTTCCCTAGCGAAAAACAGGTCCCCGAGTCACAGTAAATCTGCGGAGCCGTTAGTCGGTGAATTGGCCATATATCAGACACAAAGTCCGGTTTATCCCTATGACTAATACCAGTACGGGCAACCCGATATCATCGTTTCTAACTTTGCCTGATGCAGTCTATAGAGGAGGCGCGACCAAATACGCCAATAGTTATATAAACGTATCCACATGTAATACCACTTCATGTTTTATGATAATCATACACATAGTTAAAACCGCCAAACACTCTAAAATACAATAGTACAAGTCATTTTGTCTGTATCTACCTCTGAAGTATCAGTTACAAGTTTATAACAAGTGGTGGAGGTCTAGGCCAATTACATTAGACAAATTCCCCCCTCCACACTAGTATTGATCATCAAAACCTAAATATAAAATCTCACCGAAGGCGCTACACCAGTGCCGACTGCAGGTACCTGGCCTTGCTCACCGCCGTCCTGATAACACAATACGGTATTACATTTAAAATAAGTATTTCAATACAACCCTCCACCCCATAATAGACAGGTGTTACGCATCATCGCTTTAAATGCATGATGGGATGAACCGTAACCCACAAATTCTCTTCTATAGGAGAGCGACAACCCACAAAGTCCCTTTTATATGCGAGCCGTACTCGATTTCAATGGCCTCTCCAACAGTTGTCTTTGACCTGATCAGTTATGATGTTGAATCTCCTTTGTTTAAGCAAAAGCGCCATGTGCATTATTCTGCATATTCAACACCAGATTTTGGGCATATCTAGCCGGCATTGCTCTAATGTTGAACGATTATGATACCATCGAGATTTTGCCTTGGAACCAATAAACTATCCGTTTTACTATCAGGAAAGAGGCGCGACCAAAAAGTATGCAGGTTTGACAAACTTTGCCATTTTGAAGGCGGCGGAACACATCAACTGTTACGTGTTCCATATAATCTTATGCATTACTAGCAGCGCTAAACACTTTAAAATCTAACAGAACAAGGCAATGTGTCCAAATCGATCACCAAAGTGCCATCAGTTACGAGTTTGTAAGCTCACCCCAGCGAAAAACAACGCCCCGAGCCACAGTATCTATGTTGTGCCGTTAGTAGTGTGAACTGACCATATATCATACACAAAGTTCGTTTTATCACTATAAGATTGCCAGAACGTTGGAATAACCCGATTTTATCGTTTCTGATTAATTTTGTCTTACGGAGTCTACAGAGTTCTGCATTTGTCTCAGGAAAGAGGCGCGACCCAATACGCGAATAGTTTCACAAAAGAGTCATCTTTTAACGGCAAGCTAGTTAACATCTGCATAATGTTTTATGACAATCGTACACATGAATAGAAGCGACAAACAGTATAGAATCCAACAGTGCAAGTCATTTTGTCGTTATCGACCTTTAACACTTTATCAGTTACAAGTTTATAACACTACCCCCTCCACTCCCAATGTAGACTATGTTCTTACATACAGAAACTGTGGGGTGCGGCTGATCGGGAATTTCCCCATACAGCGCGTGTAGTAATAATAATAATAATAATAATTACGGTATTTATAATGCGCTTATCTTATAATAATTATAACTCTAAGCGCGCACTCACAACTCGCGCACGCATGCGCACGCTTTAGACAACGACTCACGTACCACAAAATGGTGAAATACAATACGACAGTCAGCTTTTGTGGGGAGTGTGGTGATATAGTGCTAGAACTGTTGAAAGAGGTGAGTTTTGAGGGCGGACTGAAAGGAGGAGAGAGAGTCTTTCTGACGGAGAGAGAGTGGGAGAGTGTTCCAGGTGGATGGACCGTAAACTGAGAAGGAGCGGGGGCCGAAAGTGCCGAGTTTGGTGCGGGGAATGTGGAGACGGAGAGGGTCGGAGGCGGAGCGGAGGGAGCGGGAAGGAGTGTAGGGATGAAGTTGGAGAGATAGGCAAGAGCGCAGTTCAGGATTTGTAGCAGAGAGACAGAATCTTGTATTGGATGCGTTGTGGGATGGGAAGCCAGTGAAGGAGTTTGAGCAGGGGAGTGATGTGGTCGGATTTTTTCTTTCTGAGGACGAGGCGGGCAGCATTGTTCTGGACGCGCTGGAGAGTAGAAGTGGTGGAGTGAGGGAGGCCGGAAAGGAGAGAGTTGCAGTAGTCGATGCGAGATAGGATGAGAGAGACAGCAAGTTTGGTGGCAGCTTCGGTGGTGAGGTATTTTCTGATCTGACTGATGCGGCGCAGGTGGAAGTAGCATGCCTGGGCAGTGGCGGAGACGAAGCTGGTCATGGTAAGAGAGGAATCAAGGATAACGCCAAGGTTTTTGGCCGAGTCACTGAGGGAGATGGGGGTGCTGTCGAGTTGAAGGTGGAGAGAGGGAGGGAGCTGTGAAAGTTTCTGGCGAGTGCCTACCAGCATGGCTTCCGTTTTGTCGTCGTTCGGTTTAAGCTTATTTGCTGTCATCCAGTTTTTCACGTCTTCATAGCAGTCAGCCGTGCGAGTCTGTAGTGACTGAGAGTTGTCGAGTTTGTCTGTCTAGTAGTTGAGTCGTCACCGTAGAGATGGTGGCGTATGTGGTGAGACTGTATGATGTTGGACAGGGGGGAGGTGTAGAGTGTGAAAAGGACCGGGCCCAGGACAGACCCCTGTGGTACTCCGCAGGAGAACGTGACTGGGTTGGAGGAGACGCCGTCGATGGTGACGGACTGCTGTCTGTCGGAGAGGTAGGAGAGAAACCAGGAGTGAGCAGAGTCAGTGATGCCAAAGGAGTGACGAAGGCGGTGGAGGAGGATAGAGTGGTCTATGGTGTCGAAAGTGGCAGAGAGGTCGAGTAGCGTAATAAGGGAGATGTTGCCCAAGTCGGTAGAGAGAAGCAGGTCGTTTAAGATGTGTAGAAGGGCTGTTTCAGTGCTGTGGTGTTTGCGATAGGCAGACTGGAAGGGACTGAGGAGGTTGTCGGCAAGGTGGAGGTTGAGCTGGTTGAGAACAACCTTCTCAAGAAGCTTGAACAGGAAAGAGATTGGAGACTGGGCGATAGTTTTTGAGTTCGTTTGGGTCGAGGTTGTGTTTTTTGAGGAGAGGACGGACGATGGCGGACTTGAAGATATCAGGGACTGAACCGTTCTCTAGAGATGTGTTGATGATGTCGGTAATGAAGGGCAGAAGTTTTGGAAGGCCGTCCCGGTAGAGAGAAGCTGGGAGGGGGTCTAGTTCGCAGGTTTTGAGAGGCATGGACTTTATACTCTTGAGGACTTCTTCCTGAGAGACGGGCCGGAAGGACGAGAGGGGGGTGCCGGAAAAGGGGGCGTCGGGAGGGCAAGGAGGAGAAGGCAGAGAGTCGAGTGTGTTGCGCAGAGTTTGAATTTTGTCGGAAAAGTAGGTGGAAAAAGCGGACGGGAGTTCTTCTCTGCTGTGTGTGTTGGGGAGAGGAGTGTCTTTAGGAGTGCCTAGGAGTGTGTTCATGGTAGCGTAGAGGGTTTTGGAAGAAGTCGATTCCAGGATTTTGTTTTGAAGGTGTTTACGTTTGGAGTCGGAGATCATTCTGCAGACTTTGGATCTAGTTGCTTGGAAGATCTGTCTGAGCGGTGAGGTCAGATGAGCGCCAGAGGCGTTCCGCTTGTCGGCGCTCGCGCTTGGCCTCAGCTATGTCGTCAGTGAGCCAGGGGGAGGGAGGTCGGTTGGGTATGGAGCAGGTGGTGACAGGTGCATGGGTGTCTAGAAGTTTTCGAAGGGAGGAGTCGAAATGGGATGCAAGATCAGGAGAGGAGGCGGGGTCCAAGAGAAGGTCGACAGATCATTACAACATTAAGTATCTCACCAGATTCCGCTGCCAGTAAGCCATGATACTCTTTTCTCGCGATTTCAAAAATGATGCGTAAACATATAGCTCTGCGGAAAAGTATGCCAGTTTGACAAACTAGTGCGTTTTGAAGACGGCAGAACACATCACCTGTTACTTATACCACATAATCATATTCAAAAATAGATGCGTTAAACACTCTAGAATCTAACGACACAAGGCGTTGTGTCTAGATCGATCCCTAAAGTGTCAGTTATAAGTTTGTAACCCCTTCCCTAGCGAAAAACAGGTCCCCGAGGCATAGTAAATCTGCGGTGCCGTTAGTTGGTGAATTGGCCATATACATATCAGACAAAGTCCGTTTTATCACTATGGCTAACACCAGGGTACGTTCTAACAACGCGATATTATCGTTCCTGCCTAACTTTGCCTGATGGAGTCTATAGAGTGCTGCATTTGTCTCATGCTCAGGAAAGAGGCGCGACCAAATACGCGATCCACATTTAATACCACTTCATGTTATATGATAATCGTACACATAGTTAGAACCGCCAAACACTCTAAAATACAATAGTACAAGTCATTTTGTCTGTATCTACCTCTGAAGTATCATCAATTACAAGTTTATAACACTACCCTTTTTCGGTAAACGATGCTCTGACGTACAGTAACGGTGCGGTGAGCCGGATCGTGACTTTTTCCATACACACATTATAACTAGCAAAAACACATTCTAGTAATCCGATATCGTTTCTTCCTAATTATACTTTGTGGAATCTGTAGAGTTCTGCATTTGTCTCCTAAAAGGGGCGCAACCAAACACGCGAATAGTTCCACAAACCAGTTCACTTTTAACGGCACGCTAGTTAACATCTGCTTAATGTTTTATGATAATGGTACACATCAGTGGTTACAAGCGCTAAACAGTCTAGAATCCAACAGTACAAAGAATAATTAACGATAATCGATAGTATTGGGTTGTTAGAAATATTATTCTGGTGAGAGTTATAATGGTGAAAGGTACCTCAGGTGTGTGTAACGATGAACCGTGTCTTGCAAGATGATATCCGAACATGTATTTAAGGGCTTTGGGGATAGGCGTCTTGGAGTGGTGGGGGTCTAAGCCAATAACAGACAAATTCCCCCCTCCACATTAGTATTTATCATCAAAATCTAAATACAAACACTCACCGATGGCGCTACACCAGTGCCGACTGCAGGTAGCTGGCCTTGCTCAACGCCGTCCTGATAACACAATAAGGTATTACATTTAAAATAAGTATTTCAATACGACTCCCCCCCCCCTCCACCCCATACTAGACAGGTGTTACGCATCATCGCTTTAAATGCAAGATGGGATGAACCGTAACCCACAAATTCTCTTCTATAGGTGAGCGACAACCCACAAAGTCCCTTTTATATGCGAGCTGTACTCGCTGTCAATGGTCTCTCCAAAAGTTGTCTTTGACCTGATTCTGATGTTGAAACCTCCTTTGTCTGAGCAAAAGCGCCATGTGCATTATTCTGCATATTCAACACCAGATTTTGGGCATAGCTAGCCGGCAGTACCCTAATGATGATACGATCATGATACCATCGAGATTTTGCCTTGGAACCAATAAACTATCCGTTTTACTATCAGGAAAGAGGCGCGACCAAAAAGTATGCAGGTTTGACAAACTTTGCCGTTTTGACGGCGGCGGAACACATCAACTGTTACGTATTCCATATAATCTTATGCATTAATAGCAGCACTAAACACTGTAAAATCTAACGACACAAGGCATTGTGTCCAGATCGATCCCAAAAGTGTCAGTTACAAGTTTGTAACCCCTTCCCTAGCGAAAAACAGGTCCCCGAGTCACAGTAAATCTGCGGAGCCGTTAGTCGGTGAATTGGCCATATATCAGACACAAAGTCCGGTTTATCCCTATGACTAATACCAGTACGTTCTAACAACCCGATATCATCGTTTCTAACTTTGCCTGATGCAGTCTATAGAGTGCTGCATTTGTCTCATGCTCAGGAAGGAGGTGCGACCAAATACGCCAATAGCTATATAAACGTATCCACATTTAATACCACTTCATGTTTTATGATAATCGTACACATAGTTAAAACCGGCAAACACTCTAAAATACAATAGTACAAGTCATTTTGTCTGTATCTACCTCTGAAGTATCATCAGTTACAAGTTTATAACAAGTGGTGCAGGTCTAGGCCAATTATATCAGATAAATTCCCCCCTCCACACTATTATTGATCATCAAAACCTAAATACAAAATCTCACCGAAGGCGCTGCACCAGTGCCGACTGCAGGTACCTGGCCCTGCTCACCGCCGTCCTGATAACACAATACGGTATTACATTTAAAATAAGTATTTCAATACAACCCTCCACCCCATAATAGACAGGTGTTACGCATCATCGCTTTAAATGCATGATGGGATGAACCGTAACCCACAAATTTTCTTCTATAGGAGAGCGACAACCCACAAAGTCCCTTTTATATGCGAGCCGTACTCGATTTCAATGGCCTCTCCAACAGTTGTCTTTGACCTGATCAGTTATGATGTTGAATCTCCTTTGTTTAAGCAAAAGCGCCATGTGCATTATTCTGCATATTCAACACCAGATTTTGGGCATAGCTAGCCGGCAGTGCCCTAATGTTGAACGATTATGATACCATCGAGATTTTGCCTTGGAACCAATAAACTATCCGTTTTACTATCAGGAAAGAGGCGCGACCAAAAAGTATGCAGGTTTGACAAACTTTGCTATTTTGAAGGCGGCGGAACACATCAACTGTTACGTGTTCCATATAATCTTATGCATTACTAGCAGCGCTAAACACTTTAAAATCTAACAGAACAAGGCAATGTGTCCAAATCGATCACCAAAGTGCCATCAGTTACGAGTTTGTAAGCTCACCCCAGCGAAAAACAGCGCCCCGAGCCACAGTATCTATGTTGTGCCGTTAGTAGTGTGAACTGACCATATATCATACACAAAGTTCGTTTTATCACTATATGATTGCCAGAAATTTGGAATAACCCGATTTTATCGTTTCTGATTAATTTTGTCTTACGGAGTCTACAGAGTTCTGCATTTGTCTCAGGAAAAAGGCGCGACCCAATACGCGAATAGTTTCACAAACGAGTCATCTTTTAACGGCAAGCTAGTTCATCATCACATCATCATCAGTCCCTTGCCCGAACTGGGCGTTGGGGGGACTGAAAGGCAGCAGCAACAGACAGTGCTCTCCACCGAGTTCTATTTTGGGCGGTGGCAAGCAAGTCTGACATCTCGAGTTCGGTCCATTCTTTTATGTTTGCGACCCAACTCTTTCTCTGACGGCCTCGCCGACGACTTCCTTCGAGAGTGCCTTGGAGGATAGTCTTGGACAAGGTGTTGTGTCGGGTCACGTGGCCAAACCAAGAGAGCTTGCGCCGTTTCACGGTTGCCAGAAGGGGTTCATGTGGGCCCACCAGGGAAGTGACGATGCTCCGTACATATTCGTTGGTCTTGTGCTCGCGGTACGAGATGCGGAGCAACTTCCTCAGGCACTTGTTCTCAAAGGCCTGGATTTTCTTTTCTGAGTCTGCAAGCAGTGTCCAAGTCTCACAGCCGTAGAGTAGAATAGACACTATGAGGGACTTGTAAAGCCTGTACTTGATGGTGAAGCTGATGGAGTTACTTCGCCATATCCTGTCCAGCCTGGTCATTGCAAGCTAGTTAACATCTGCATAATGTTTTATGACAATCGTACACATGAATAGAAGCGACAAACAGTATAGAATCCAACAGTACAAGTCATTTTGTCATGCTCTTACATACAGAAACGGTGGGGTGCGGATGATCGGGAATTTCCCCATACAACGCACGTACAGATCTTTTCAACATTAAGTATCTCACCAGATTCCGCTGCCAGTAAGCCATGATACTCTTTTCTTGCGATTTCAACATAGATGCGTAAACAGATAGCAGTGCGGAAAAGTATGCCGGTTTGACAAACTTGTCCGTTTTGAAGACGGCAGAACACATCACCTGTTACTTATTCCACATAATCATACGCATAAATAGATGCGTTAAACACTCTAGAATCTAACGACACAAGGCATTGTGTCCATATCGATCCCTAAAGTGTCATCAGTTACAAGTTTGTAACCCCTTCCCTAGCGAAAAACAGGTCCCCGAGTCACAGTAAATCTGCGGAGCCGTTAGTCGGTGAATTGGCCATATATCAGACACAAAGTCCGGTTTATCCCTATGACTAATACCAGTACGTTCTAACAACCCGATATCATCGTTTCTAACTTTGCCTGATGCAGTCTATAGAGTGCTGCATTTGTCTCATGCTCAGGAACGAGGCGCGACCAAATAAGCGAATAGTTATGAAAACTTGTCCACATGTAATACCACTTCATCTTTTATGATCATCGTACACATAGTTAGAACCGCCAAACACTCTAAAATACAGTAGTAAAAGTCATTTTGTCTGTATCTACCTCTGAAGTATCATCAGTTACAAGTTTATAACACTACCCTCTTTCGGTAAACGATTGTAACGCACGCAGACTTGCCCACAGTCGCACGTACAGACTCTCACGCAACAGACGCATACACCGTCACTGACTCAGACGGGCGCATTCATGCGGTAAAACTCAATGCACGGGCTCCCTTTCTAAAGTAACTTTATACAATATAAAAGAAAAGAAACGCTTAAATGGTTATCAACACATACACACTTCCCCACTACCAGCATCCACATCACATACACATCACACACTATCTCGGCCAGGCTAGGCAATAGTTTCTCACTGTCTCCAACCTGCTCGATGTTATCGCCTGGTTACGTTGGTCCTTCTCACGTCTAGGCGTGCAAGTCCTTCGCTGTACGCGCTTCCGAGTCGTCCTGTCTCTTTATCACGGACGTCCTCGTTACTCGTACCGTAGCGCAGTTCTCGCTGTGACTCGGTTATCTCGGTCCCGATCGCTCACTTCCTGAGTGAAGAGCTGAATAATGACCTCACGTTAGGTCCCTGGTGACTGACGTCTCGGCGTCCGTCGCTCCACTCTTTACAAGCACTCTAAACAACAACAAAACTTAACACTTGCTAAACACACAAAACATTGGATGACATGAGAAACATTACGTAACCTGGCTGATACAAATAACTCACACGTTCATTCACACACACCTGCTTCATAACCCAAACTACTTTCATAACACCCCATATCTGTCACTATCTTGAAACAGACTATAACCTAGCACTCTCGCTATACACTACTCTACACTGGAAAGGACTATGCTTAACCAACCGTGTACTACCTTAATAGCGACTTACATTCCTTTAGTCATCCATCTCGGTAAATAACTGTATATCAAAAACACCGGTAACCTCACTGAATTCCAAACATAACTGAACCAAACCGGTCAACACTATACAACCAAATTACTTTTACCAACGCATACCATCCTTAAAGCAAATAACCATCAATAATACATATATAGAAACATACCTGAATTCTAGGTTTCAGAGTCTTGGAATACGGGCTAGGTATCTCAAACACATCTGTTTCCTCCAACAAGAAAGCCCTTACTAATGCGTTTAGCCCTCTGACAGACTGAGCTTCCGCCTAGAACTCACTATACTCACTAAAACTCCCCGTGTTAACCGTTCCTTAAAGATTTCACGTGACCCACGGGCCTCACGGACTATCGGCACAAAACAAACCGTTAACAAAACCCGTACCGTATTTAACCTAATGTGTGAGCACTATGCACGAGCATAGAGCTTCATCACAACGATGCTCTGACGTACAATAGCAGTGCGATGCGCTGGATCGGGAATTTCCCCATACACACATTATAACTAGCACCAACACATTCTAGTAATCCGATATCATCGTTTCTGACTAATTATGCTTTGTGGAATCTGTAGAGTTCTGCATTTGTCTCAGGAAAGGGGCGCAACCAAACACGCGATTAGTTCCACAAACCAGTTCACTTTTAACGCACGCTAGTTAACATCTGCTTAATGTTTATGATAATCGTACACAGTGGTTAAAAGCGCCAAACAGTCTAGAATCCAACAGTACAAAGCATAATTAACGATAATCGATAGTATTGGGTTGTTAGAAATATTATTCTGGTGAGAGTTATAGTGGTGAAAGGGACCTTGTGTGTAATACATGGTCAATTCGCTGACTAACGGCACCGCATTGTTACTGTGTCTCAGAGCGCGCTTGGTTTGTTGTTGTTGTTGTTGTTTCAAGGGTAGGGTTATGATCTTGTAACCAGTGTGGTGCTGCTGGTTGGAGAATTGACCATATTTCTCACACACCTGTAGTTGTGTACGTGTCCGTGTTCAACACTCATATATTTTTAATATTATGTCTAGTGTCTAATATGTGAAATAATATTTGTCAACAGTATTGAAGCTAACGCTGAACCTTGTCTAAGATGATATCCGAACATTTATTTAAGGGCTTTGGGGATAGGCGTCTTGGAGTGGTGGGGGTCTAGGCCAATTACATTAGACAAATTCCCCCCTCCACACTAGTATTGATCATCAAAACCTAAATACAAACACTCACGGATGGCGCTACAACAGTGTCGACTGCAGGTTGCAAGCCTTGCTCACTGCCGTCCTGATAACACAATACGATATTACATTTAAAATAAATATTTCAATACGCCCCCCCCCCCCCTTCCACACAATACTAGACAGGTGTTACGCATCATCGCTTTAAATGCAAGATGGGATGAACGAGCTGTAAGGTGCACCACATGCCATATGTGACATAGACCGGAAACTGGTTTAGTGTAACCAGATCATTGAGTTTGGATGGTTGCAGTTGGAAAAGTAAGAAAATCATGAAAAATTTGAAATTTTGCCCAAAAATCGCTGTGCATGCAGTTTTATAGGCGTTTTGGCATGTTTTGCGTGGCAACACCCTGTTTACCTGCACTGTGAGCTAGGTTTAGTGTGTTTGCTCATTTATTTTTTGTCTTACGGTAGTCATGAGTCTTTCCTTCGACCATGAGCTGTGACCTTTGACCTTGACCTTGAAAGGGGTGGGGTTTGGGGTGTTCAGTTTGATAAATGCGTTTAAAAAAATTCACTCTTTCAGTTATTGAAGTTGTGTGGGGTGGGTGTAGGGTGGGGTGGGTAGGGGTTTGGGTTGGAGGTGGAGGGGGGGGGGAGGGAAGGGGGGGGGGGTTGGGGGCTTAAGGTCAAAGGTTAAGATAAAAACTACAATGAAACAGTGTTAGCATGTGCATTTCATCAGACAGCTGACCTCAGAGTGAAATAAGCGGCCAAAATAATGTGACATGCAGAAGTGTTATTTTGCATGGTACTGCTACACTGGTTGCATCTGAGGTGTCATTCTGCTGTAATTGTCATGAGGGATGTCTCTGGTGTCTATTCTAAAACCAAACACAAGCACTTGTACACTGAGTAAAGCTCATTTGAGTGCATTGTTATGTGACCAGCAGTTGCAGGCACCAGTAGAGGGTTTTACAGGAGTGTTCACAAGTTTGGCACACACATGCCTACTGCATCTGCAAGATGAGCTGAGGTGTTTTGAGACTCTGACAAGTGTGTTTTATATAAAAATGAACTGTACATAACCATTTTTCTATGCTACCTCCTAAATCAGCACTCCAGACACTTGTTAGCGTATGCGGCGTGTCCCGCGTAGCATAGTTTTGGTTGTTTTGTGTAGTCTTTTTCCTGTGGGATAGCTCAATAGACTTAATGTTTAAATTGCAGAGCTGTTTCATGACCCCTTTTGCCTAGGGAAAGATTGCCAGCAGCATATAGGGCATGGCAGCTGGTTACAGGCCTCTTCCAGCTTGTTGTCACCAGACAACAGGGTCAATGAGGATGCCTGGGTGTTGTCTTTTGGGCTGCCCTAAGATACACAAGGAAATGGCCTTGGGTCTGAAAGCTCATTTTTCATCAGTGTCAGTGTCATGGTAACTTTTTTAAGTTGTCCAGCCCACCAGAAGTCAGTTTGACTGTATTGCATGCGTGTGTAAACTTGGAAAAACAGAAAAAGTTGGGGGGTAGGCAATGGAAAAATATGAAAAAAAACACTTTCATGTGCCTGTGTCCCAAATGCAACATTTCTGAAGATCAAATATATTACTTGATGTACATGCCAATTTTGGAGGCATTCTGACCATATCTAGGCTGTTTTTCATGGCATCAGATATGCATGATCCAACACATCAACAGCATTGTGAACGCCACATCAAGGCACTTCACATAATGGGCCATAACATAAAGATGCAGCAACTTTCAAGGGTGTCACTTTGGGTTTGACTTAGCTATTGTCTAAGGGTTGCACTGATGGCAGATTGAATGGTGTTCAGGTGGGACAAGTTTCTCTGACAGGTCACGGTATACATTTAAATTGGGAAGTTGAGGCAGTAAGAGGCCCCGTGTTTTTAAAAATAATTTTTGCCTTGTTTGAAAATTTGCAGTTGGGCTGATTGTGGGAATTTGCTGGAAATTTGTGGTTAGCTGAGAGGAGACATGTTTGGTGCTTTGATTCATACCATCCTGAGCTTATCCAGTGGACATTTGTGGGCCTATGTTGAGTTGCCTTTGACGTAGTGATTTGAGGGGCACGCTGATTTCAGCTGTGCTTGGGTGTGGGGTTGGTAAGGAACCAGTTTCATAGCCAAGAAATGAGACGGGTCATGTGCTGTTTTTTTGTTGTTTTTTTTTTTTTGTATTTTGTGCATGGCAAATGTGCAGCTGGTGGGCGGTAGTGTTTTTTTTTTAGGGAATTGAACAATTAGGGGATGACTGGGACTGACTAAGGCTAAGAGACTGGACAGTACGGAAACAGCACTGTGGTCCGTGGCCTGTCCTCGCTGTCAATGGTCTCTCTACCAGTTGTCTTTGACCTGATTCTGATGTTGAAACCTCCTTTGTCTGAGCAAAAGCGACGTGTGCATTACTGATTCTGCATATTCAACACCAGATTTTGGGCATAGCTAGCCGGCAGTGCCCTAATGATGAAACGATTATGATACCATCAAGAGTTTGCCTTGGAACCAATAAACTATCCGTTTTACTATCAGGAAAGAGGCGCGACCAAACAGTATGCAGGTTTGACAAACTTTGCCGTTTTGAAGGCGGCGAAACACATCAACTGTTACGTATTCCATACAATCTTATGCATTAATAGCAGCGGCTAAACACTTTAACATCTAACAGAACATGGCAATGTGTCCAAATCGATCACCAAAGTGCCTTCAGTTACGAGTTTGTAAGCTCACCCCCAGCGAAAAACAGCGCCCCGAGCCACAGTATCTATGTTGTGCCGTTAGTCCGTTTTATCACTATAAGATTGCCAGAACGTTGGAATAACCCGATTTTATCGTTTCTGATTAATTTTGTCTTACGGAGTCTACAGAGTTCTGCATTTGTCTCAGGAAAGAGGCGCGACCCAATACGCGAATAGTTTCACAAACGAGTCCTCTTTTAACGGCAAGCTAGTTAACATCTGCTTAATGTTTTATGACAATCGTACACATAAATAGAAGCGCCCAACAGTATAGAATCCTACAGTACAAGTCATTTTGTCCTTATCGACCTCTAACGCTTCATCAGCGTGTGACGCTGACGTCAACGTTGCGTCATCCTTGCCACCGCAGGCCCCCGGTTCAACCGCCACAACCTGTCCCTCAACAGACGCCGTCAATACTTCCATGGCCGGGAATGACGCAATATTCTGGCCCCCATCATCTCTCCCAGTGGCAGGAGTACGGTGCACACTGGTTGTCTCCCTCAATTCCTTACGATCAGCGTGGCGAATAGAGGGAGATAACCACTGAAACGGGGTGCAACACCGATCTCCGGGTGTTTGGACCGCCACAGCTCCTACCGCAGCTCTACAGTTTTTACGGTGGCGTGCCGCAGCAGCCTTACATCACCATGACAACACACACCCCTGGGCCTTATCCGTCATTGCATCAGTGGCCGCTGCCTAGCCGGGTACACGACTTCTAAATTGACCTGACATTGATACCGTATTTGTTTACCAGTAAGTGTGAAAGATAATAATTTTATTTTCGTTGAACTCCCTGCCAACAGCCACGGAATCTCTGCTTCGTCTGATATAACCGAGTTCGGGAACAAACCGTAAAGCATGCTCATTTGCTGTTCTCAACTTTGACTCTCAGTGACTCAGCGCCATAGACAATTTACGGTAGTTCCGGAGTTTTCTGTAATTCGGCGCGATCCTGTACGTCCTCAACAAACAAGATTAGCTGTCTATATTCGTGATTCTATTGCGCACTTTACACGCAGAAGAACAGACCTAAAATCAGACTCTGTTGAAAGCGTGTGGGTTGAGGTGAAGACAAACAAATCGGCCCCTTTGCTTGTTGGATTTGTCTACAGAAATCCGTCTGCATCATTTGAGTGGTACGACGATTTCTTACAAATGGCGGACACCGTTAACAATTGCAGCTCTGATATGTTACTGCTCGGAGACTTTAATATTAACATGTTTTCCCCATACCCTGCTTGGGAGTCTACTATTACTATGGTAGGCCTCAAGCAGCTTATCACATCCGCAACTAGAGTTATGCAGTCGTCTGCCACTCTAATTGATCATGTATACACTTCCAACAAGTCAAGGGTCCTTAGCTCTCGTGTTCTTCAAGTGGCGATTAGCGACCAAAATCCTGTGTGCTGTAGTTGGGCTCTGAAGGTGGACAAGCCATGTCGTAAAAACCAGCATACCACTATTCATTACAGGTCGTTTAAACACTTCAATCGGGACGCGTTTCTCGCCGACCTGAGCGGAATCTCTTTTCAGTCAGTTTATAACTATGATATTCCTGATGAAGCGTTGGCCGAATGGTACAGATTGTTCCTTGGTGTACTTGACAAGCATGCGCCACTACGTGAGAAGAGAGTCAAACACGCACAGTTACCTCAGTGGTTAAATACGGACATTAAAGACGCTATGACCCTCCGAAATGAACTAACAAAGATTATGTTGCCTTCCGCAAGCAGCGGAACCGTGTAAAGTACCTGGTGCTCGAGGCCCAGAAAAAAACACTTCCAGCGCTTGATGGATAATAAAACTGATACCGTATCTTTATTCTGTCTGGCGAGCCCTCAATGCCTTTACCAAATCACGTCAAAATCCACCATGTACTTCTGTCCCTGCTGATACTTTTAATCAACATTTCCTGTCTGCTGCCGACTCACTTTTGAATAAAAGTACTAATAACCTAAACAAGCCGACTATTTTTGTAAAACTTAAACATTTTTGCGACGAGAGACTGGCGCCAAACGACTTTTTTAGTATTCCGTACTTATAGTCTAGCAGCTGCCCTTCATAGACGATCAGCCGTTTACGAGATAGTGATTTTCTAGAGAGTAACAAAGGTTTGGGTATATCAAAATGAAGTCTAGTATGAATAAAAGCAGTGCGCACTCGTTTTAAACCGCCGGAGGATGGAGACATTTTTCTGTAGCACATTTTGTTTCCAGTATGGCTGCAGACGAAACCAGGACCGTCGCGGCCATGTTTACAGGGGATCAGTAGTTTACACGGGTCTCATTGTTCCTGTATTCAGTGGTAGTATGCACTATATGTCACTTAAAAGGATTTCATTTTTTAAAGTAATATTTTCACACTTAGATATATTAAGAGAAGAAACAATTACGAAAACGCTTGCTTTGAACTCAAAATTAATATCGTTACTCAACAATAAGGTATCCCAAAATCACGTGATCAAAACATCACGTGATGCCACGACCTCCGCGGACGTGAATTTCGGTGTGCCGACGGGTTCTTTTTGATTTGTTCTACATAAGCTTGTTTGTTTAAAAAAAAAAGCAAACGTGTAAAGTTGCTGTGTGCATTTTTACGGCTTGATAAAGGTTTGTCACGTTTATTTCCATTCACTTTACCATCGCTTTGCCCGTTTCATTTCGACAACACAGCACCAAAACAAAACGCAACCCACAACACGAACGCTATCTTCAAAACCTATGCTGCATTCTGTAAAAGAAAAAGAGTGCCACACCACCTGGTTTTAACTGTCATGGCTGAGCAAAGTTTCGGAACTTGATTAATTATTTTATGCAGCAGTAACATTTATTTTAATCAGTTGCACTGACAAGCTATGTTGTGATGTGCGATCACTGCCAGTGCCAATTATGCAGTCTCAGTGATCACTGATAGTACAGTACACTTCACACTGAAAAAAAAATACACAGCACAATGTGAACACGCTTGGAAGTTCATGCAATGCTTTGTTTAAAATTGAACCCTATCTTGCTAGCAGTAGCCTACTGCACAAAAGAGGAACTTATTTTGCTGCTGTGTTATTTGCAGTTTGTCTGCATATAGACATTTGCAGTTCGCTGCAAGGATTCTTAGCAGCTGACATTAGCACTGACATATATATTGGGATTAAAACGAGAAAGAAAACGGAGAAAGGTGACACAGAGATGATTTAATAAATCAGTCAAGTGATCAAATGAATGTGATATCTATGTTTTATGATAAACAGCTAGTTATGGGAGGGGGGGGGGGAGGAGGCACATACTTTATAATGTACACGTACTATTTCTTTCAGTGTTTCCATCACCCACTCATAACACCATTAGACTCGATGAGTTGTCATGTTTTGAGTGGTTTACAAAATACATGTACTTGTTGCTGTTACATTATCTTCTTACTGGTTTTGACATTTCGCTGTAAGATTTACAGTCCCATACTTTAAGCGTGTTCCCCCTAACGCACACAGAGGTTGACTGTATCATTGATATGTGTGTGTAGGTAGCGTTTGGTTTGGTTTGAGGTGACAGTTTTGGCCTCACCTTTAAGTTTGGTGCCGCTGTGCATGTGGCCACCAGTACTATTTACAGAACTGATGACTGCATGTGCAGGCTAGTTCACGGTATCAAAATGTGAACTGGGCAGCCTATTGTTTGAAGTGATCAGTGGTACCAACATCTATGTTGTATGTGTGCATTTGGCCACTGGTACTGTTTACAAAGGTGCTGTTTACAGAACTAGTGGCTGAGTATGCATATTATTATTAGTACTGTTATTGTTATCAGGTGTGGCCTTATCTCTAAGTTTTGGTGCCCCTGTGCATGAGGCCAACAGTACTTTTCACAGAACTGATGGCTGCATGTGCAGTGTGGTTAACTGTACACATGAAATGTGTAGGTGGGCAGCTAAAATACAGGCAGTCAATACAAGCCACTTGCTTAACCTGAAGTCTCTATATATAGATTTTACAGCCCACTAATGCCCATCAGTATACAATTGTGCATGTCTTTTGTGGGTGTTCTGTGGTTTTGTATGTGGGCTGGGGTTGAAAGTGGGGCAGTATGGCACCTATTACCGTGTATGTACAAAACCTACATTACAAACAAACATAAATTAATAATTTAAATAAATAGTTATTTGGGTTTAACGCCACGCGGTAGACTACGTCCATCTCACGGCAGTTAAATAAATAAGATAAAGTAAGTCAAAGATACCTGGGACATAAGAATGCTAAGTAAAGTATAGATTATGATCATGCACAGATGTACATTGGTGGATGTTCTGCGGTTTTGTGTGTGTAACTGGATTGGGGTTGGGAGCGAGCGATACTGCACCTATTACCATGTACGTGTATAAGACATAAGACATTTATTCACCAAGTAAAACGTTACAAGGATTTTTGTGTGGCATGGCGACAGTAAAATATGTCCTCACTTGTAGGGCATTCATCATGTCATACACTTAGTTGGCGATCATCCTATATACAGCACTAAAAGATAGATAAACACAATATTAAACACAAATCAGTCATATGTCACAAATCATGGAATTACGTTGTTCCGTGCATGGTGATGTATTGAGGACAGCTTCTGGAAAAAAAAATGCATCTGAATCGAGAGGTTCTGGCTTTAAAAGCACGAAACCGCCGGCCAGAGGGCAGAAGCTCGAAGAGATGATTGGCTGGGTGTGACAGATCTGACAGAATAGTACTGGTGGCCACATGCACAGGGGCACCATGGTGTATGTTCTTGAGCTGTATGCTGATGTGTATGTACAAAACCTACATTACAAACAAACAAAATAAATAAATAATTTAAATAAATAAGATAAAGTAAGTCTAAGGTACCTGGGACATATGCATGCTAGGTAAAGGATAGATTACAAATTATGAACATACACAGATGTGCATGTCCTTCCTTTGGTAGGTGTTCTGCGGTTTTATGTGTGTATTTAGGTAAGGGTTGGGAGAAGGCAGTATGGCACCTATTACCATCTATATATGTGTATATATTCTTGTTTGCTGATGTGTATGTACAAAACCTTCATTACAAACAAACAAAATAAATAAATAATTTAAATATATAGTTATTTGGGTTTAATGTCGAGCAGGCGACCAATGCCATCTCATGGCGGTTAAATAAAAAAGATAAAGTAAGTCAAGATACCTGGGACATATGAATGCTCAGTAAAGGATAGATTATGAACATGCACAGATGTAAGTGTCGTTTGTTGGGTGTTCTCTGGTTGTGGAGTGGGGTTGGGAGTGGGCAGTATTGCCATATATGTGTATGTGAACATCAGCATATGTACAAAACCTACTTTTCAAACAAATAAAAATAAATAATAAATTTAAATAACTAGGACATATGAATACCAAGTAAAGGATATATTATGAACATGCACAGATGTGCATGTTCTTTAATGGGTGTTCTGTGGTTTTGTATGTGGGGTGGGGAGCGGGTGGTATGCACCTATTACCATATATGTGTACATGTTATGTTCACATCATATATGTGTATATGTATGTTATCTTGTATGCTGATGTCCCCCACCCAGATCTACCCCGGGGGACTTGGGTGGGGTTAACTAATTTTTAGTTCCCAGGGTGACCCTGGTCAGCCCCACAGGGTGGGGTTTCCCCTCTATTCTGGGGCGTGTGTTTCTGTCTACCCTTGGTACATTCACCTGTATTTACCTTTTTTAAACTCTTCCTACTGTCTGCACTGCTTGTAGCTCTTGATATTGGGTGTGTGTTGCTAAAGGGTCTAGTTAGGTTTATTTAGTGTATTAGACCAGCTGGCGACATACATTCAATATTCTGTTTAGTTTGGGTTTTTTCACAAGCAGTGCAGGCACGTCCTGAGAAAGTCTTGTTGCTGTCGGGACGTTAAACAATGTACAATCAATCATTTTATGCTGATGTGTATGTGCAAACATACATCACAAACAAACAAAGAAACAAAAAAATAATAAATTAATAAAATAAGTTGGGGGTACCTGGGACCTATGAATATGCATGTTAAGTAAAGGATAGATTATGAACATGCACAGATGTATGCATATTGAAAACAAATTTCCTCTCCTTGGTGACCACTACTATACCACTATAGTGATCATGTGCATCAAGGAATTCCTTCCATCCATAATTAAAAGGATAAATAATAAATAAATATGTAAGTGAATACATACATGAATCAATAATAAATAAATAAATAAAACATGTAATATAATAGAGAGGGCTACTATCTGTATTGTGTCTCATGCAGTCCTGATAAAGCTTAATCATAAGAGTCCTTGTGAGTACTTGAGTGCGGATTGGTTGAATTGGTTGCAAAAACTAAAATTTTATATTTAGGTGTTTAGCTGAACATGGTGATTTTGATGGAAACGGTTCGGAGATGGATTTCACTCTGCCTGGCTTGTGCTTAAGACCAGTCGGATACGAATGTGCATGACCAGTTAAAAATCCCATCTCCACTAATAAAATAAACAAAAAGAGCAGACCTGCACTTAGAGCCGTTAGGCTGAAAAACAGACGAACAACATGCATGGTGTATCCGGCCAAAAAGTCTTCAGAATGTTGAAGATGGTCGGCAGACACATTGCACAACATGCACAAAGGGAGTTTACTTTCGATATGCTTTCCTCCCACAAAAGACCGAGTTCTATGGAAAAGGCTGTTTTCAAGACCAGGAAAAATAACGTATTTGACGTTGATAAGATGTTCAAATCGAAAATAATCTCTGTTTCAATTCAGGAGCAAAGTAAAGCTTCATCAACCGTGCGCGTCTGATTGACTTCTTTAGAAGGCTTCTCGCTGACCGCCATTTTCAAACTAGCGACGCGACCATGCTTACCGCATTAAAAATAATACATTTAAACTTATTTTATCGTATATATGTATGCATGTTTACTTGCTGATGATTTTAATTTACTCACTGGAATAAACTTGTAACTTGTATGCTTGAAATTTTTAATGTTATGCACAAAAAATGTCTTGCACCTTATCCGGGCGGTGTACGAGGACTGGTTCCCTCACATCGAAAAATAGCTTTCGAAAAACACTTCTACAAAATTGTCTCCATCCTAAGGACAAATATTGTTGCCATACATAAACTATATGGCATTAGTACTTTCGTTTCGTACCTGCAAACCATTGTTACTCTTTTGACGAACTACTTACCTCTGTAGAAATTGCGAAAAGCTGCTAGACTATTAACTGTTTTCGACGTAGGCAA
Source organism: Semisulcospira habei (assembly GCA_036245525.1). NCBI lineage: Eukaryota > Metazoa > Mollusca > Gastropoda > Semisulcospiridae > Semisulcospira > Semisulcospira habei. Next base: position 50,721,667 of record BTPG01000007.1, read on the forward strand.
GTCTATTAGTCAGCTGAAAAATAAACGCTCCCTTGGTCATGACGGCATTAATAGTTTCTTTTTAAAACTGTCTGTCCCCTATGTAGTTGAATCTTTAACATTTATCTACAATTGTATAATCCAGCAAGGTACTTTCCCAAGAAGCTGGAAAATAGCTAAAGTCATTCCGCTGCCTAAAACTAAAGACCTCACTGACCCCAACAAATTCAGGCCAATATCACTTTTATCAACTTTGTCAAAGCCGATAGAAAAACATGTCCACAGGCACCTGAGTCACTTCCTGGAGACACATAACTTGATTTATCCGTTACAGTCAGGCTTCAGACCCCGCCACTCTTGTCACACGGCTCTGTCTCATCTGACCAATACCTGGCTTACTTCAATAAACAATGCTGGAATGACCGGTGCGGTATTTTTATATTTTTCAAAAGCTTTTGACTTAGTCAACCATGAACTGTTGCTGCAGAAGCTGTTGGCATACCACATAGACACAGATTCCGCTGCCTTCTTTAAATCTTATCTAAGCAATAGATCTCAGTATATTTTTGTCAACGGTAAGCGTTCCTCAGAAGGTGTCATTAAGCATGGAGTGTCTGATGAAATGCACATGCTAACACTGTTTCATTGTAGTTTTTATCTTAACCTTTGACCTTAAGCCCCCAACCCCCCCCCCTCTTCCCCCCCCCCACCTCCAACCCAAACCCCTACCCACCCCACCCTACACCCACCCCACACAACTTCAATAACTGAAAGAGTGAATTTTTTTTAACGCATTTATCAAACTGAACACCCCAAACCCCACCCCTTTCAAGGTCAAGGTCAAAGGTCACAGCTCATGGTCGAAGGAAAGACTCATGACTACCTGTAAGACAAAAAATAAATGAGCAAACACACTAAACCTAGCTCACAGTGCAGGTAAACAGGGTGTTGCCACGCAAAACATGCCAAAACTCCTATAAAACTGCATGCACAGCGATTTTGAGGCAAAATTTCAAATGTTTCATGATTTTCTTACTTTTCCAACTGCAACCATCCAAACTCAATGATCTGGTTACACTAAACCAGTTTCCGGTCTATGTCACATGGAGTACCCTAGGGGTTTATTTTAGGCCCTCTCTTGTTTTTAATTTTTATTAATGACTTGCCTTTGTGTATCTCACAATCAAATGTGCGATGCAATTTGTTTGCAGATGACGCTATTCAAATTGTCGTCGGCAAAAATATCTACAGTTAATTCTTCTTTGCAACAAAGTCTATTGGACGTCTCAAATTGGTGCCGATACAACTACATGATAACTAACACATCTAAAACAGAGTGCATGTTAATCACTACACGTCAAAAGCACCAGCTAAACCCACCGCCACTTAGCCTTTCCCTTAACTGTGAGCCGATTGAACAAGTTAAGGAGCGCCGGCTGTTAGGCATCATTATAGACGAAAAATTGACATGGCATGCGCATGTAAACAGTGTGTGCAAAATTGTGTCCTGGAATCTATTTTTCCTTTCAAAACATATTTCTTTACGAATTCACCAACTAGAAAACTCTTCTTCAGCGCTCACATCCAGTCCCACATTGACTACGCATCTACAGTCTGGGATGGGTGTAGTGATGCGTGCTTAAAGAGGCTTAATTCCATCCACCAGAGGTCAAACAAGCTAATCCTTTCTAATAGCAGAGACAGCAATGACGAGCGACTTAGGGCCCTTGACATGCTTCCGTTACGTAACCTCTTTCTCTTCAATAAGGGCGTGTTAATGTTTAAAGTCCGAAAATCCAAAACCCCGCGGTACGTCTCGGATTTGTTTAAGGATGCTAACACACCATACAAGACATCAAGGAACAAACTGTCAGTACGTAGGCCACGACTTGATATATTCAAAACTAGTCTGTCTTACTCAGGGGCCAAACTTTAGAACTCGTTTCCGGTCAATATTACCGAGGCATCTTCATTGTCCACCTTCAAGGCAAGACTATTCCGGCACTTAATTGAGCCGCCGAACAAAGCGCACGCGACTACTGCGTTCTGAATAATGACTGTTATCAAACATGCAAGTGTGTGGGCGCGTGTGTATGTGTGTGCGTGCATGTGTGCGGAACAGTGTGTTTTGTGCATATTTGTTTATGCTGGTGTGTGCGTGCATGTGTGTGTGTGTGTGTGTGTGTGTGCGTGCATCTTGCGTGCATGTATGCGTGTGTTGGGTTAGTCAGGAGGAAGTAAAACGTCTAGATAATCTTGAAGTTTATGCTTACAGTTTTTGCTTTCAAAATACCGAATGTAGTCTTAACAGTGTGCAATGTATACTATATGTATGTGTTTATTATGTAGTTGTATTTCACGTACCGTGTGTAATGCGGGTAATGTGGGTCGGGACTATGCTTCGTCTGACGTGGGCATTGCTTGAAGGCCCCGGACATACATCACGATACCACGTTTGTCCCGGCCTTTAATCCAATGTTTGAGCCGTAGCAGGGTCTGACCTAACTCTGATTTACGTACTTCCGTGTGTGTGCGTGCGCGCGCGCGCGCGCGCGCGTGTGTGTGTGTGTGTGTGTGTGTGTGTGTGTGTGTGTGTGTGTGTGTGTGTGTGTGTGTGTGTGTGAGTGTGTGCAAGCGCGTGTGCGTGCCGGCGTGCGTGCGTGTGTGTGAGTGTGTGGGTGTGTGTGTGTGTGTTTGCGTGCGTGTGTGTTTTCATGTAGTTTGTAGCAAGGACAAGAATGAAAAAAGGTCTGCGCACCTATTATTTTATCTTTGGAAAATAAAGTTTCATTTCATTCGCATTTCAGTTACAAGTTTATAACACTAACCCCCCCCCTCCCCGTCCCCCCGCCCCACCCACCCACCCACTGTAGACTATGCTCTTACATACAGAAACGGTGGGGTGCGGCTGATCGGGAATTTCCCCATACAGCGCACGTACAGATCCTTACAACATTAAGTATCTCACCAGATTCCGCTGCCAGTAAGCCATGATACTCTTTTCTCTCGATTTCAACATACATGCGTAAACAGATAACTGTGCGGAAAAGTATGCTGATTTGGCAAACGTGTCCGTTTTGAAGACGGAAGAACACATCACCTGTTACTTATTCCACATAATCATACGCATAAATAGATGCGTTAAACACTCTAGAATCTAACGACACAAGGCATTGTGTCCATATCGATCCCAAAAGTGTCATCAGTTACAAGTTTGTAACCCCTTCCCTAGCGAAAAACAGGTCCCCGAGTCACAGTAAATTTGCGGAGCCGTTAGTCGGTGAATTGGCCATATATCAGACACAAAGTCCGGTTTATCCCTATGACTAATACCAGTACGTTCTAACAACCCGATATCATCGTTTCTAACTTTGCCTGATGCAGTCTATAGAGTGCTGCATTTGTCTCATGCTCAGGAAGGAGGCGCGACCAAATACGCCAATAGTTATATACACGTATCCACATTTAATACCACTTCATGTTTTATGATAATCGTACACTCAGTTAGAACCGCCAAACACTCTAAAATACAATAGTAAAAGTCATTTTGTCTGTATCTACCTCTGAAGTATCATCAGTTACACGTTTATAACACTACCCTCTTTCGGTAAACGATGCTCTGACGTACAGTAACGGTGCGGGGCGTCGGATGGGGAATTTTCCCATACACACATTATAACTAGCAAAAACACATTCTAGTAATCCGATATCATCGTTTCTGACTAATTATGCTGTGTGGGATCTGTAGAGTTCTGCATTTGTCTCAGGAAAGGGGCGCCACCCCTAGCGAAAAACAGCGCCGCGAGCCAGAGTAACGTTGTCGTTAGTCTACGAACTGAGCATGTCTCACACACAAAATCCGATTTATCATTATAACTAGCACCAACACATTCTAGTAATCCGATATCATCGTTTCACTTTTATGATAATCATACACATGGTTACAAGCGCCAAACAGTCTAGAATCCAACCTTACAAGTCATTGTGTCCTGATCGACCTCTAAAGTGTCATCAGTTACAAGTTTATAACTCTACCCCCCACTGTAAACGATGCTCTGACGTACAGTAACGGTGCGGTGCGGCTGATCGGGAATTGTCACATATATAGCGCACACAGAACCTTACATCACTAAATATCGCACTAGATGATAATCTTTTTCTCGCGATTTCAACGCAGCTGAGTAAACATATAACTGTTTTACCATCGAGAAATACCCACATTTTGGAGTTATCATCTGAAGACTGCAATACAATTCAGGAGACGGATCGACCAGGATAGTTCAATAGTGGTGGCAGATTAGCTTGGCGCCTATAGGCGCCAAGCTATTCTACCGCCACCATTGAACTATCATGGTCGAGCCCTATCTGTGTGTGGTGTGTCGCGGGCAAAATGGCTGAGCTAATTTGTTATCGCAGAACGATAATACTTTGTGTGATAGTAACAAAAGCTATACTGAGCAACTTGACTGCTGGTTCAAGAGGCGGTATGACTCCGTTCAAACAGGAGGTTTGGACATGGGAAGCTGTCGCCATATCTTTTTTCAGGGGAGGTATGCCCAGTTTATGCCTCTGTCCAGTGAATTCTAAAGACACTCGGCCCAGCATTCAAGAGAGTAAAGAGGCTGTACGTTCACTTACGCTCGTGGCTGCATTCCCGTAAGACGGCTGCTTACTCGGAGCGTCTTCTTTGATCTCAAAATAGAAATAGTTCATGGGAACTTCGATGGTGTAGTTTTTTCTCCTCATGGTCATACTTCTCCATCTGTTGACAAAAACACGCCATGTTTCGATTTAACCTACAGACATAGGGGTTCACACACACACACACACACACACACACACACACACACACACACACACACACACACACACACACACACACACACACAAAACGGCCGCTGCCATGGTGGTAACCTTTTGGATGTCGGTAGCGGTTTTGTCGCGAGGATTCCCGCAGGAATCATCTCGACAAAAACCAATATCGACAGCCAAAGGGTTAACACATCTGCAGGGTCTTATGAAGTTTTTTGCTTACTGCAGTTGATAATGGTAGATGCTTATATGTTTCCGGCAATTTAGTGTGAAACAAACAAAAAAAAAACAACAAGCAAAACCAACGAACCAGCAAATGTTGGGTAGGTCGAGAGACATTGGTCTGTGGCAACACGATTTTACGAGTGAAACGTTGCATATAATTATTACATTCTCGGAACATTACAGTTGTAACCAGTCAACCAATCACTCGATGAGCCAACCAACAAAGCAAACAACCAGCCAATTAACCAACTAGCCATGCAGCCAACAAACAAACAAACAAACAAATAAACCAACCAACCATAAACCAACCAATACACAATCAACCAGCCAAACAATGATCCAACCAACCAAGCAACCATCCAATCAACCAACCAACCAAGCAAGCAAACAACCCATCAACCTGCCAACTAACCAAACAACCCACCAACCAACCTACCAAAAACCAAGCAACCAACCAACCAACAAACCAACCAACATACAGAGACTGACCTGCCAACTTCTTCGCAGAAACTCTCCCAGACGTAGTCAGCAATAATCTTCTCCACATCAAGAATCAAGGGTTCATTATCTTTGCTAGCTCCGCCGTAGCAAGCGCCCATGTTTGCTATAAGAGTACGTGTAAAAAAAGGGGGAAACAACTAAAAAGATCAAACACAGCAAAACTGTATGCAAAACATTTGACCCCTTATCTGCTAAAACAGGGAAAAACAACACTGCAATGCAAGAGACATAGATCCTCATGAGCTCCCGCAGATGCGGGGGCTCATGAGGATCTATGTCTCTTGCTGGCCGCATTTATGTCGGAATTATTTTCCTGCAAGTCAGCGATGGTTTCGATGTCATCAGTTTTAATTGGTGATATCAAATGGGTTAACCTATGTCTGACTTCTCCTGCCCCACGGCTTAACCCCTTCTGCTCCAATAAGAAATGTCCAAGCTGCAAACAGGAACCCATGCACTTACATCCAGTTAAATAGCTTACTGCCCTCCGGGCTCATGAGGATCTATGCCTCTTGGAGATGTTTGGAGCGTTGTCTATAGGCTGTTCGGTGTTGGGAGTCGTTTGTTGCAAACGAAACCTCACTAACGTTCTTCTTGGACGAATAATGTCAATAATAATAATAATAATAATAATAATAATATAATAATAATAATAATAATAATAATAATAATAATAATAATAATAATAATAATTAATAATAATAATAATATAATAATAATAATAATAATAATAATAATAATAATAATAATAATAATAATCATAATAATAATAATATTAATAATAATAATAAAAAGCATTTATATAGCGGTAAAACCAAGCATTAATCACGCGGGGTCTAAGCGCTTGAAAGATTCTACACCAAGGACCAAAATCCCCAAATTTTGAAGTTGCCCTCTGAAGGATTGTATTACAATTCCAGAGACAGATCGAGCATGATATTTCAAGGGTGGTGCCAGAATAGCTTGGCGCCTATGGGCGCCAAGCTATTCTGGCACCACCCTTGAACTATCATGCTCGATCCATGTCTTGCTGTGTTGTGTCGGGGATGAATGAGTTATAAACATAGACACAGAAACGAGACGCCAAAACACAACTCATAAGTACACAAAGAATATCTTCGAAGGATTTAGTAGTTCCACTCACCTTCTGTTACATATGGTGGCCCATACGCTTCATTAAAACAACGACAATCAATCAGTCCATATATTTTCTAAAGATCATATTACGTCACAAGAGGTCCGATTCTGTTGGTGTGTTGCACCCGTGCAGTGCCTCAAAAAAAAATAGGCCTGTGCCAGTGTGTTCAATCGATTGATCAATGCGCTGCTAGCTCCAGATAATTTAAATTTAGGACTAGATATAGCTCATTTAAGCGACGTGTACACTTCTATACACCCCGGTGTGTTGTGGTATACTGTGCTATATACTATTTACTGGCATAACTAACATGAGGGTCGGCTGCTTCGATCACAGGCATGCGATGATTATTAGCAGGGGCGGATCAGTTAACTTGAGGGGGGGGGGACTTTTTGTTTGGGACCTTCATCCTGATACAAAAGCCTCCCCGACGCTAGGCATTGCTTCCGTTCGCTAAACGGAGTAGTTGGGTGGCTGGGTGAAGGGGGGGGGGGGTCCAAGCGCCACAAAAAGGGACATTGTTATAGCATTTTAAAGAAAAGGTGGGGTGGGGGGTTCCGGAACCCCTGGAATCCCCCCTCCCCCAAAAAAAACAACCTTGATTGGGATTGATCACCTCTATATTATTCCATCTCATTTCTGTGGTTTAGATACTTAAAGTGTAGCTGGTGGGTGGCCAGATTCATTTCATCAAATCATGAAATACAGTCATTTTGTGATATAATATATATTTATCCAACTGAAAAAGCACGAGGAATGGAAATATGTGCACGGTTTATTTTGCCTTTGCGTAGATACTTTGATATTAGCAAAAATGGAACCTGGCCTCCCCCAAAAATATCTTCGGCAATCTTCGGAAAAGTCACGTAACATAACGTCACAAGCCTGACACGCTGGGTCCGCTCCGTTCCCGTTTGTCGAAGCATCAACACGTGGACTGTACGCTCTGTGATAATTGTATCGTTTTCAGTTTTACGCGAACTCTTTGTGTGGTGATCTAGAAATATGCCGGGGCAAGTTTGTGTTGTTGGTGGATGCAGCAACAGAGCATCCGAAAAAAGATCTCTCCACATATACCCCACAGATCAAACTTTGTGGCCGCCGTGGGACCGCTTCGTCCGTTCCACTCGCAGAGACTTCCAGAAGGGAAATAAAAGGACGATAATGTGCTCCGCACATTTTAAGGAGGACGATTTTTCCAAACCAATGAAATTTAGGATGAAATTTGCGAAATTTTTTTTTTATTAAAACCCGGAGCCATTCCAAGCATCCGTCCGATCGGCACTTCATCAACACCGTCCATCGCAGCGGAGAAGAAGCACAGAAATGGCCTCGCAATGAAGCTGCAACTGGCGAGAGAGGTAAGCCACATTATCATATTCTGAATATTTTAGGTAGATGAAGATAAAAGTGTAGTGTGTGTGCTTTGTGTGTGTTTGTTGGGAGAGTGTGAGGGAGGGGGCGTTTGTGAGGCAGACTTGGCTCTCATTAACCAGCTGGTACTAAGTGGTAATGTTGACACTACTGCTGATTTGAATTCAATCTATAAATTGCAGTTTGTATATGTGCATGCATAATGATGCATGGTGATATACTACACAGGAAAGACTTCCAGATTTTGCCTGCTTATCCTTGTGAAATCTTTTGTGCGGACACTCAAGACATTTGTATTCCACGTTTTCTTCTCAGTGAATAGCACATTTGTATAATAATTGTATAAGACTCTCAGTATAAAGCAGTAACATTTTAATTAATTTACACAGTAGGTATGTAAGCTTTATTATCTGTGGATGAGTTAAAATTCTTTTAATTGCTTTAATTGCAGGCTACAGAAAACAGACACGTGTCTGTGCAGGGAGACATACGAGCAAAGTCACCCCCAGCGTGTACATCAGTAGCACCCGATCAGGCCAGCACGTCTGATGACTTTGAAGACGATTATGAGCTCAACGTCAGCGAAGAAATCCCCATGCCGGATCTTCACGAAGGCAGCTGTTTGCAGCTTGAGAAACACAACAAAGGTGTTCAAGCAAGAGTGAGACACATGAGCAAGAGTAAGTGTTCTGCATCTATGCCTCGTACACATACATTCATGTTTGTGAGGAAACAGTTAATGTCAATTTGTATTTAAACAGTACCGTTGTCAGATTGTGGTCATGGCCTCTGCAGTATCTGGAGTGGACCTCAAAATTATTAAATTAGTTGTTGTTTTTTAACTTGTAGGAATTCTTTCCAAACCTCTTGTGGCTGATGTTTCCGTCCAGCATGGGAAATCAAGCTGTGCTGATATGGCAGTGCAGTGCAGCCTGATAAGTGCCCCTCCGCTTTCTCTGTTCCCATCAACATCAGCTGCTTCACAGCAGGATGAAACTGAGAAGAAGCTGGAGAACACACAGCCTGACCAGGCAGAGCGTCTGTATGTATAGCAATAGTAAAATGTATATTATATACTGACTTCCATAAAAATCGTGAAAATTTTAAATGTTGTTTCCCATGCTAAAACTAAAACATCTTAACTGTATAGAGTTAACTTGCACATCATGCAGACCGGTTTTAACTGGTTGGCATTACGCGGATATCTGTCACACAAGTTGACTCTTTACAGTTAATACATTTTAGTATGGGAAACAACGTTTGAAATTTTTTGCATTTTTGGCTCAAGTACGAAGCAAAAGTGAGTTAATGTTCTGGGCCAGTGGTCGTCCGTCCGGCGTCGTCCGTGGTAAACTTTAACTTTGGTATTTTCTCTGAGACTATTCAAGCTACAGTCTTCAAACTTGGCCCAAAGATACTTTGTGGCAAGACCTTTCTACACATCAATTTCAGTGACCTCTCACAAAGGTCAAGATCACAGCGGCTCAGGAAATATATGAAAAATAGTTTTTTCGCAAATACTATTCACAACTTCAAACCCAAACTTGATACAGAGATACCTGATGGTAAGATCTATCTATGCATACTAATTTGCTTGACCCCTCGGTAAGGGCAAGGTTCACAAGAGCTCAGGAAATAAGTACAAAATAGCCATATTTTGACAAGAAACGTTGTGTCAGACATGTGCGGGTGGGACGATACAAATGAGCCATCATTATGGGATTTGTCCTTCTTGTTTTATGGAAGTCAGTATATATTATTACTGGTTTTTTTGTTTGTTTGTTATTTTGTTTTTTTGTTGTTGTATTTTTTTTTTGGGGGGGAGGGGGTTGCTCACTTAAGACAGCAAAAGTGAATCTGTGTGCTGAGTCAGTGGTCCTTTCAATGAAAGTTATTTTTATTCATGTTTATTCTTGCTCTCACTAGTCTCGCCCCCCCCCCCCCCCCCCACCCCCCCCCCTATCCTGTTACTAGGTACTCACAAACCAGATAGGTGAGCGGCTAGCGCTGGCAGAATTGTACACAAACCAAGGGGAATCACTCAGCGCTGGACAGACAAACAGGTAGATCCCCTGCCCCCGCCTATTAGGCACCCAATCGCCAGCCCACAGAGAAATACGCAGGTATAGAATAAGACGATCATTTGCATCCTCAAAAGACTGCATCAGGTCTCTTATATAACCCATGTCTTTCTCCGGAACTTAGGAAGTAGGCAGGGGAAACATACATACACAAACACGAAGGTGCACTACCATATGTGGTCGGGTATGTGCCTGATAGGCGGGGGCAGGGGATCTAACTGTTTGTCTGTCCAGCGCTGAGTGATTCCCCTTGGTTTGTGTATAATGTTACTAGGTAGTACTGGTTTACTTTTTGTGTGCGTAAAGAAAATTGTTATGTTTGTGGTGTGCAGCAACCTCCCAGAGCCACGACCAGCTGCCCATCTGGAAGACAATTAATATATTGTCTTCCAGCGAAATCTGCTACTACTGTTCGACACCTGCCCAAAATGTGCAGAGCTGGCTACAGCACACATTGCAGGGACAGTCGGAACCTGCATCCGCATTCTGCAAACCTGCACAAATGAGAAATGTGGCTTTTCACGGGTGTGGGCCAGTCAGCCATTCCAGCAGAAGATGCCTTTGGGGAACCTTCTGCTGTCTTCCGCCATTTTATTTTCAGGAAGCCTCCCAGCGAAGGCCCTGCGAGTGCTCCAACGTCTCAACGTTAGGGTATTCAACGTGTCAACGTTCGTTCTTTCGCCACCAGCGTGACTACCTGTTTCCGATTGTGGAACTGGAGTGGGAGCAGGAGCAGAGGGTGGGTGTGGTGTTTATAATTTACACCTTTGTTTACATTTCTATACAGATGTGTGTTGGCAGTTACATACTGATACATACAGGAATGTAATGTTTATTTCTGCCAATTTCTACTTTTTAGATGCATCTGGGCAACAGACGGTACCTAAAAAAATTGTAGTATTCATTGTTATTGCTATTCATAGTGTGGTCATACTACAGTAGTGGATGCAGCATAGTTTATTTGTAACTTCAAACTAATCTGGCCTAGCTGGCACTTTGTTGTATCCAAAGTTTACTGTACTTATTTAGGATTGGATTTCATGCTTTACTGTGTTATAACTTAGTGATTAATGTGTTTGTCAACAGGAGATCATCAGACAACTGAAAGATGATGGTCAACCGTTGGTGCTTGTTGGAGACGGGCAATCCGACAGCCCTGGGCACTGCGCGAAATATGGATCCTACACGGTTATAGATCAGCGCATCAACAAAGTCATTGTCAGTGTGTCAGCTGTTCCAATCAGGCTTAATCTCCTTTTTCCTACATGTATTTGCTTTTTTTACTTGTGTGGTAATTAACTTATGTGTAGCCTGAAACAACTTTTTTAACATGACTTGGTTCCCTTCTGTCAGATTCTGTTATGAAAAATGGCCTTCAGTTGGCTGGGAATGCGAACAAGGTCAGTCTCATGTGTATTCTCAGGGTTGGGCATTAGATGCAGTGCAGGGCATCCTCCTGCTAGATAGAATTAGTTTGCTGCAAGGCATTGTGCAGCGAACTGCGACAAGGGCTGCTCATTGCAACAGAGGATTTGGTCACATTTTATGCACTGCCTTGCTTAATGTAAGGAGATCAGTTCAGAAGGTTGCCGGAATGTCAAACAGAGATTGTATGTGGCTATAGGTGGTATCACGCGTAACTGATGCATGTATTTATTCTGGAAAGGTGCCCTGCATGTCTGTATGATTCATACTGCTACCATCATACTGAAGAGACCACTGAACTCATGTTGTGTTATTTTGCTTACATGCAAAGCATCAAACTTGTTTAATCCAGACCAAAAAGGTGACTGCCAAGCGTGTAATATGCAAAGAAGTACCCAACGGAGAAAGAAACACGCTTAGAAAAGACGGGTACAACACAATTTATTAATATTTCGGGTAAATACCCTTTGTCAAAATAGACAAACAAACAAACATAGAGATTAGCCGCTACTTATCTTCAATGGCAAAGGGTTGCCACATTCCTTCTGCCATTGAAGATAAGTAGCGGCTAATCTCTATGTTTGTTTGTTTGTCTATTTTGACAAAGGGTATTTACCCGAAATATTAATAAATTGTGTTGTACCCGTCTTTTCTAAGCGTGTTTCTTTCTCCGTTGGGTACTTCTTATCAAACTTGTTTGTCTATTATTAGTATTAACTGCCATTCAACCATGGACCTCTATTATACCTGCATGAATATGCGTTACAGGCACAAACTGGCGGCCATGCATTATAATGAAAACAACAACAGGGACCAGGCGACCACCAAGAAAGGAGAACCAAGATTCCAGGTGTACTATGGCAAGGCCAAAAACTTTGAAGGGCGTGTGAGGCCAGTCACAACAGAGCACACATACAGTAAGAAAAGTGTTATATTACCATACGTTATTTGAATTACAATGGCAAACACTGCTGTCATTTAAGATGTTATGGACGTGGCGCCTGCGGGATGATGTCAATTTGTAATGCGCATCCACTCCATGACAGCAGCAGGGCGCAACAACAGAAAATAATGAATCTAAAATTTGAGACTTGTCCTCTGAAAGAAAATAGTTGCAATGTCATCACTTTCCTTGCATTATGGATGCTGTTTACTACCTACATAAATTACAGCTATTTGTTTATTGTATTGTTGCACTGAGATGTCCGAATTTCTGTTCATGTAATTCTAGCCCCTGTTGTTAAGTGAAAAAGAAGCTGATATTAAGTTATTTTTCTAGGATATGCTGTTCATCTGCAAGGGGCCCTCCTTCAGAGGCACAGTGAAGGTCCTGGGACCCTCCGCAATAGCATTGACCACATCCGAGAGGAAGAGCCTGGCTACCCGACCAAGAAGGCAGACCGTGTGCCAAGAGATGAGGCGGTAGCCAACCATCTGCATAGGTTTTGCCCCAGACAGACCATGTGTGATGGCAGTGATGTCCCTGAGGATGATTTTGATGGCCCTGCAGATGATGACAGTTATCTATCAGAATGACTTTTGTTGTTGTAGTAGGTTGTGCTGGATGCAGGCCAGCACACCGTTTTTGTCTTTTGCTGTAATAATTGCACAATGAAATTTCCATCTCATGGACAATAAAGTGATTTGTAATTGTAACTGTCAGCATGCAAGGAGCACAGTGTCAGCACTGTTTTTTTTTTTTAAATAGATGATTTCACAGATACCTGATGTATGTATTTATTTTTTGCCACCTGTAAGGTGTTCTTCATGTCTCTATGATTCATACTGCTACCATCATACTGAATAGACCACTGGACTCGTGTGGTGTGATTTTGCTTACATTCAAAGAATCAAACTTGTTTGTCTATTATTAGTATTAACTGCCATTTAACCATGGACATCTATTATACCTCATGCATATTTGTTACAGGCACAAACTGGCGGCCATGCATTATAAAGAAAACAACACCAGGGACCATCAAAGAAGGAGAACCAAGATTCCAGGTCTATTATGGCAAGGCCAAAACTTTGAAGCTCATGTGAGGCCAGTCACAACAGGACACACATAAAGTAAGAAAACTGTTATGTTACCATACGTTATTTGAATTACAATGTCAAACACTGCTGTCATTTAAAATATTATGGATGTAGTGCCTGCGGTGTGATGTCAACTTGTAATGCGCATCCACTCCATGACAGCAGCAGGGCACAACAACATACAAAATGGAATCTAAAATTTGAGACTTGTCCTCTGAAAAGAGGAAACTACCAAGTGAGTAGGAAAAAGCACTGTCAAGGGAGAGAAGTGTGCATGATGGACCAATGATCATAGATCTACTTTGGTCCAAGCACACACACACACAAAAAAAAAAAAATAGGAAAGAGGGGTGCGCTAAGTAAGTGACTGGAAGCAATGCATATGGAAGCCCCCCCCCCCCCCCCCAGAAGGGGGGCGTATCACATATCCACTGTTCACAGCCCCTTAGATGCATGGAAATTTAAATCTAGGTCCCCCAAGTGGGGGTCCAGATATTTAGCCAGTGTGGACAGCTGTTTCGGTCTTGGCGACCTCTTCAGCACACCATCGGCAATACTGGAGGAACAGAAGGAATTTCTGCCTACGTGCAAAGAAGACCACATTTTACTGTGGTTTCTGCAGGGGCATACATTCCATGCCTCCACCTAGAGCCAAATTTCCATGCACACTAAGAGAGAACCTACCAAAAAGGGGATTTTAATTTAATTTAATTTAAATCTAGATTTAAATTTCCATGCACCTAAGGGGCTGTGAACAGTGGATATGTGATACGCCCCCCACCCCCCACCCCCCCCCCCCCCTTCGGGGGGGGGGGGGCTTCCATATGCATTGCTTCCAGTCACTTACTTAGCGCACCCCTCTTTCCTATCTTTCTTTTTTGTGTGTGTGCTTGGACCAAAGTAGATCTATGATCATTGGTCCATCATGCACACTTCTCTCCCTTGACAGTGCTTTTTCCTACTCACTTGGTAGTTTCTTCTAAATTACAAGCACTGGCAGTCAACCCTTTCGGTCTAGTTTTTTACTACAATTTCGACTGCAACCCCTTCCCCCTTTTTGGTAGGTTCTCTCTTAGGGTGCATGGAAATTTGGCTCTAGGTGGAGGCATGGAATGTATGCCCCTGCAAAAACCACAGTAAAATGTGGTCTTCTTTGCAGGTAGGCAGAAATTCCTTCTGTTCCTCCAGTATTGCCGATGGTGTGCTGAAGAGGTCGCCAAGTCCAAACAGCTGTCCACACCGGCTAAATATCTGGACCCCCACTTGGGGGACCTAGATTTAAATTTCCATGCACCTAAGGGGCTGTGAACAGTGGATATGTGATACGCCCCCCTTCGGGGGGGGGGGGGGGCTTCCATATGCATTGCTTCCGGTCACTTACTTAGCGCACCCCTCTTTCCTATGTTTTTGTTTTTGTGTGTGTGCTTGGACCAAAGTAGATCTATGATCATTGGTCCATCATGCACACTTCTCTCCCTTGACAGTGCTTTTTCCTACTCACTTGGTAGTTTCTTCTAAATTACAAGCACTGGCAGTCAACCCTTTCGATCTAGTTTTTTGTCCTCTGAAAGATTATAGTTGCAGTGTCATCACTTTTCTTGCCACCCGGGTCTGCCCTGGGGGACTTGGGTGGGGTTAGGTATTGTTTAGTTCCCAGGGTCACCCTGGTCAGCCCCACAGGGTGGGTTTATCTCCCTATTCTGGGGCATGTGTTTCTGTCTACCCTTTGTCCATTCACCTGTATTTGCCTTTTTAAAACTCTCCCTACTGTCTGCACTGCCTGTAGCTCTTGATATTGGATGTGTGTTGCTAAATGGTCTTAGCTTTATTTAGGCCCATGTGTTAGGTTTATTTAATGTATCTGACTGGCTGGCGACATACATTCAATGTTTTGTTTAGTTTTTTTCACAAGCAGTGCAGGCACGTCCTGAGAAAGCCTTGTTGCTGTCGGGACGTTAAGCAATGTACAATCAATCAATCAATCAATCAACTTTTCTTGCATTTTTCCCCCACCCGGGTCCTCCCTGGGCGACTTGGGTGGGGTTAACTACTTTTTAGTTCCCAGGGTCACCCTGGTCAGCCCCACCGTGGGTTTTTCCCTATATTCTGAGGCATGTGTTTCTGTCTACCCTTGGTCCATTCACCTGTCTTTTCCTTTTTTAAACTCTCCCTACTGTCTGCGCTGCCTGCAACTCTTGATATTGGATGTGTGTTGCTAAATGGATTGGTTTATTTAGCGTATTAGACATACATTCAATATTCTGTTTAGTTGTTTGTTTTTTTCACAATCAGTGCAGGCACGTCCTGAGAAAGTCTTGTTGCTGTCGGGACGTTAAGCAATGTACAAACATCTTTGCATTCTGGATGCTGTTTACTACCTACAGAAATTACAGCTAATTTGTTTATTGTAATATTGCACTGAGATGTCCGAATTTCTGTTCGTGTAATTCTAGCCCCAGTTGTTAAGTGAAAAAGAAGCTGATATTAAGTTATTTTTCTAGGATATGATGTTCATCTGCAAGGGGCCCTCCTCCAGAAGCACAGTGAAGGTCCTGGGACCCTCCGCAAAAGCATTGACCACATCCGAGAGGAAGGGCCTGGCTACCTGACCGAGAAGGCAGACCGTGTGCCAAGAGATGAGGCGGTAGCTAAACATTTACATAGGTTTCGCCCCAGACAGACCATGTTTGATGGCAGTAATGCCCCTGACGCTGATTTTGATGGCCCTGCAGATGATGATAGTTGTCTGTCGGAGTGACTTTTGTTGTTGTAGTAGGTTTTGCTGGTTGCAGGCCAGCACAGCGGTTTTGTCTTTTGCTGTAATAATTGCACAAAGAAACTTCCATCTCATGGACAATAAAGTGATTTGTAATTGTAAATGTCAGCGTGCAAAGAGCACACTGTCAGCATTTTTTTTAAATAGCTGATTTCACAGATACCTGATGCATGTATTTATTCTTTTGCCACATGGAAAGGTGTTCTACATGTCTGTACGATTCATACTGTTGCTGTCAGACTGAAGAGACCACTGGACTCGTGTTGTGTGATTTTGCTAACACGCAAAGCATCAAACCTGTTTAAGACGACTACTTTGCATTTTCCAAGCATCTTTGTTGCTTTGTCTTCAACATAGGTGTGACATTTTTAGTGCAGAATAGGGTTTAATTTTGTAAATATGTAAGCTTCCATACACAAGAGTAATAATGTACTGCTTTCTGTCTTTCCATCTGCCAACTTGTACACATGAGTACTTGAGCATAAGAAATGTGACCCAATAGATGCACACATTTAAATCGAGTTTTTGTGCATGCATACTTTTGACACACAATAACATGCACACCCCTTGCTGCATTTCCTTTGCTCACAAATAGTCACCAATGTTACCTTTCTGACAGAATGGGTACGGAGCACTGGTCTAAGTAAAATGAACAAGCCAAAATAGGTAGCTCTACAAATGTTTATTTCATCTACATGTACACACAGCACAATTCACCCCCTTCTGCGTGCAGACATTGGAACGATTTACAAAACCTGTGCCTGCATGCACATGGGGATTAATGAGCTAAAGGTAGTCGTCGTATGCAGGTTCCTGTGGTAAGCGAGTTTGTCAGCTTCTGTCCACAAATTTAAAGCCCGTGTAGCCTTTTTGCCCTGCTGGAAATTTCTCACGAATCTTGTGCATCGCACACGATGACAAAGGCTTTTGGTTGTGTTTTCCAAGCCATCCGTAACACCAGCGGATGACTTGCCTGTATGCTGTGTATCTATCTCATGGTCCTGTAACATATAATGATGGATTCAAAGTAAGCGTTTCATGCAGTAAAAGCAAAATAACACCACCAATTACATGCTATTTTCACAAGCACACATATTCTTAATGTCACAGGTGTGGTCACTGAAAACCGGAATAAAAATAACCATATTTGACCTAGGGTATGGTTTCGTCCTGTATCCCACTTAATTTTCACAGGTGAGGTGGGGACAGTCTCATGTGTGTACACTGTCTCATGTGACGGAGTATTGCATGGTAAAGTGATAAGTATAGTGACAACACTAATAAGTAGTGTACTAACGTAGTACTAGCAGTGGACTAGTACTAATACTGAAACGATGACCACTGCAACTTTATATAACTTTCTCATAATAGTTCAAATAAAAATGTTTTTTTCACAGATCAGTTCCTCCCCACATCCCCACACAGGCTTGACCGCACTTTTTAAGTACTCACTGTCATGATTTTTAGTGCATGCATTAGTCCAGTGGAAAAGTACCATAAACTATTCATCAGACCACTCCCACCTCCCTTTCATTTTTCTTACGCTTAATCGCTTCACTTAGATCTTAAATTTCTTTAAAATGCTGCGGATATTTGTTCCTGTAGATATTGTCCCACACACAAACGCCAGAAGTAACTCACTCATCCTCAGTATGTTGCCTTTCTGCTTCATTGTTCTGTCGCATTGATAGTAAGCCACGCGCAGCACATACATGTTTAGGCATACTGCTGCCTAGTGATGCAGGAAAATTCAGTGTCGACCTCCACCTAGTTATCTTCAATCCATTCGTGAAAACGGTCATCCTCAAGGCAACAGAATCTGTTGACCGGAGCAGAACCATGCACACAGCACCCACACTTGCACCTGAAGACATGGGAAAGACAGTTTTCAGGTCAAAATTGCATTTTAAATATTCAGATACCAGCTATTAGTATTAGTTTACAGCTTGTGAACCAATCCATTCGTGCACCTGGCTATATATCTCATAAGTGTGTGTACACACATTCCAGCACCCTATAAACACAGCAGACCAAACCTTTCAAGTGTATTACTTGAAGTACACATTCTTGAAGAACAAATAAACTTGTGGATCAAATCATAAATTGGTGCAATTCAGAAATGATACCTTTATTTACAAAACAACAACAAAACCAAACAAACAAAAGACAATAATAAGATTGAGATAACCATGCAATTTTAGTTTACATTAGCATAGGTCACTAGGTGCAGTGAACATGTGAGAAACTGTGAGAAACTTGAGGCAGTCTTAGGCCAGCCTCTGAGCATACGGTAAACTTAAGCAATGTCACATCATTAAATTCGACATTAATAACGACGATAATAAAACACAAGTGCACATGAAAACGTAATCTAATACGATCAAAGTATTGTACTATGTATGCTTACCAGCCCGTGGGGTTTTCGCTGCGCACTGGCTCTTCCGACATGGTTGGTCTTTCCGTACGCACTTTTCTATTTGTCTGTGCAAGAGGCTCAAACATATAAGGTTTGAGGCCTCGCGGTGCACCTGCTTCAAAACACTCATTTTTCGACGAATCCACGTAAGAGTCCGAATCAGAACTTTCAGCTGATGAGCTCATTTTCTCTGTCACAAGTTAGCACGCTGTCCGGCTAGGCGTAAACAAACCGAGTCAGGCTTGTGATGTCACTTCCGCCGAGCGGCAAATCTGAAAATTTGTTCGGCAGTCTTCGGAACCGGGTACCGTGAATTACGGACGATTTGTGAATTCTTATGTGTTTTTCTGCTTGAACTGTACACAAGTGAGTACACTTGTTGACTGAAGGTGACTTTGATATGTTTATTTTGTGGCTGATTGATCGTAAGTTCGATTCATTGCATCAACACGAAATGGTAAGCGACCCATCGCCGGGACCACCATTTTACTAGATAGCTGCCCTTTAACGCTGCATATTATTCAGTATATGGGGCGGATCAGTTACCTCAAGGGGATGGGGGGGGGGGGGGGACAGGGGTTCCTACTTTTTGTTTAGGCCTACGCAACTTTAGATTTTCCTTCCAGTGGCCGAAAATCAAATAACGTTGGGGGTGAGGGGGGGGGGTGGTATGGGGGAATTGTGTCTGTCAAGAATCGAACCCCCAAAAACAAATTGGGGGACAAGGGTCCAAACACTCGATAGCATTTTAAAGAATTATCGGTTGGGGGAAGCGGGGGGGGGGGGGCATTCCGGAACCCCTGGGACCCCCCTCCTTCTCCACCACCACCATCACAATCACCCCCAGATCAGCCCCTGGTCTAATTGCTTGCTGCTGCCAGCGGCATTATCAGTGTCTGACACTTGACCGCTGAGCTGACTGGGCGCCTGATTATCTGTCAGCATAATGTCAAAAGTAGCATGCAAGAGGCGTAGACTCACATAACAGACTGTGGGGGCCCATGAGGGTCTATGCCTCTTGCTATGGGTTGTGTTCACTTTGCCATGCCTGTCAAGGGTTTATTATTATAATCTTTAGTTTCCGTGTACGACTAGTTGTAATGGCGGACGCAAACATACTGTGGAAATTGTGCGCTTAAATTGTGAAATACGCGTATTATGCTTGCATCAGATTATTAACCCATTCAGCCCCGACGCCCCACAGCAGGAGATGGGTCGACCATGATAATTCAAGGGTAGTGCCAAATTAGCTTGGCGCCTGTCGGCGCCAAGCTAATCTGTCACTGCCCTTGAATTATCATGGTCGATCCAGCTCCTGCAACTGGTGCATAGTCATTAGATGACGCCTCCAAAATTTAGAAAATACGGCCGTCTGGCTGAATGATTTTAACTTATGTAGATTAGGGGGGGTGCG
>BTPG01000007.1:50742344-50814844 GCA_036245525.1 Semisulcospira habei
AAATAAAACCAGTCCATGTGCTTCGATTAAAAGTGTAACTCCTTCTAAACTACGTGGTGTTTGTGGATCCTTTCTTCATATTTATATATATATATATATATATATATATATATATATATATATATATATATATATATAATATATATATATATATATATATAATATATATATATATATACATATACATATATATATATATATATTTGTGGGGGGGGGGGGTATTTTTACATAATTACTGTATACTGGTAGGATTTGGTGTAAGGGGACAGGGGAGGTGAGAAGTTTATGTTCGAGTCTTATTTCACATAGCTGGCTCTCACGAGCCCCTCTTCCGGGGCGCGAACTATGAGCACTAACACTAGGGAACAACCAACCCACGCTAACACAAACACCAGAGGAACAATTACAACAACATTTATTATATATAAAACGAACAACAATCCAAAATATCTTCACTCAATCCTAACCACGCACTCACACATCACATTCACACACACACATACATCCAAACTCCCCAGCATGAATATTCAACATACACAATACAAAATAACGTCAAACATAAAATAAAACAAATATCCTTAATAAAATACAAATGAAAACTGAAAAAAAAAATTAATATAGTTCACAAGTCACTGGACCTCCTCGACGGAAGCACAAACGTCAAGCTCAGCTTAGCTTAACGCTCTTGCTTCAGCAATAAGGTTCTTCATTGCACAGGGCTCCTTTTAAATAACACAATATTTCTGTTACTATGACAAAGTTCCTCTCACAATATTGTCACCACGAGGATATAAAATTACTCTTGCAACGTTCTTTACAAGTTTACAATTGGACGAGACTTTACTTAAATAATTTAATAAATAAATAAACGCTAGATGGGATGACCCGACCTGGCTAAACACGGGGCGTGCCGCGACGCTCGCAATAGCTCTCAGGTACGGCTCCCATGAGGCGGAATGACACAGCCAGCCTCCACTCACAATGAACCACCCAAGCCTTCCGCACAGTAACGGCGGCATCTTTAGACTTTTGGTTTTTGGATTCTTTGGATGCACTAAAATAAGGATGCAAAAATACACATATCAATAACTAACAACAAAAATAAAAAGGTAATCACATCACCCTTCCCACAACTTTAACTGCCGTCTTCTATATTCCTTCACCTCTCTCCCACAACAATAATAAATTGAAACTCAACAAAATACATATTTACACGTCACCATACAACTCACTTCCAAATTTACCCTCCGACACTAAATGCTACCAAATAAAATAAATGACATTTATACATTCTTACACTTGACCCCAATACTCACTAACTAAACTAATAATAACAGAACAAGCAAACACAAACAACCTCCCCGAGCAAATGGCCACTAAAGAATTGTTGCATGTACTCACTGTCATCCGTGAAGACGTTCCGGCTGGGACGAAGACAAACAAAGACAAAGCAAGCCAGGGGTTAAGTCGTCGCAGCTTCTCCTCCTCTCCTTTCCAGGACACCTGCTCCGGGGCGACCAAGGCCGTATTGCAGGGCCGTTACAGGGGAACGGCACAACCGCTTGAGGGCTTCAGCTAATGGCGAACCACGCCAGAAAGACCTCCCTAGGAGACTGTTCTGTTCTGCTGTTTAGAAGCGACTGCTCTTGTTCGCTGTTGGAAAGCGACTGACTAACAATTTGGATATCGTATGGTTTAGCAAAACTTGCGCTCAGAAAAAAAGTGTGATGTCAATACGCGCAAATCAGGAACCACCTGATCGCACAGACTGAGCGATCACGTGCGTCACGCCGACCTCCGTATTCTCGCACGGCAGCAATTCCTAGTGTAAAGGCCAAACAACTCACCTATGCTATCGTTTTACCCGGTGACTAACTAATCTTTGTCACCCCTCTAAACTTAACGCCCCTACAAAAATAGGGGGAAAAAAACGTGTCATGACAGTGGCGGTATGTATGGGGTCAGGGCATTTTTTTTATTGGCCTCATTTATAGGTGGGTAATAGTAACCGTTAATACAGTGTAGTTTTGATTTTATAGTATTGGGCGATTGTAAGCAAATAACTTTGGGATTTACTTCTTTTAAATAATTATTTAGCTGGGAAATATTATTGCTAATAATAATAAGAACTGCTATACAAGAACCATTCATTATTATTATTATTTAATAGATCTACTATTCCATTGAAGTATTTTTAGACAGGGTTTTGACTAATCAATCCAGACCAAAAAGGTGACTGCCAAAAAAGGTTTTGGTTGCCCGTTTGGGGGGGGGGGAGGGAGGGAGTGGTGGAGGTTGTGTTTTTTTCCTTTGGGGTGAGTTTTTTTTTAGCTGTATGGTTTTTCGCTTGGGGTTTAGCGTGGGCAGCATTTTACAGTAGGACCGAATCTGTTTTCCTACTTGGTTGATTTGAAGGTTTGTTGGAGGATTAGGGGGAACTATGGAGGGCTCAGCAGAGTGGGTAGATCTCTCATTTTTTCGGGTGAGGGCTTAGTTTTTTTTTCTTTTCTTTTCTTTTTTTCGGGGGGGGGGGGGGAGGGGGGGGGGAGTTTTTGGGGTGCTGTTTCAGCTTGTGTCCAAGCAGACTTGTCAAGTTCTAGGTGGACGGATGTTTTGGGGGCTGGTTTACTTTTAGACTGGAGCAAGACTTGGGCCCTCCTAACAGCCTCATGGTAAGGGATATAGTTTTTGTTTCTAATACGGTTCGCTTCCCTGTACAGGACCATCCTTGGACACTTTTTGTAGGCGGCACTATGAGTACCGCCGCAGTTAACGCAATTTGGAATGGAGTTTTCTGGGCAGGCGGCCCGGGTGTGCTGGTGACTACGACACCTTACACAGATTGAGTGTTTTGCTCTGCACAATCGAACCGTATGACCCAATCTGCAGCATTTGGTGCAATGAGTAGCAGATTGGGCGTAGGGCTCGATCGGCAGCATGAGGACGCCTACCTTTAGTTTGGAGGGGAGTTTTGTCAGAATATGGAATTCGATTTTGACTGTTTTTGATAGGGAGTTGTTTTTATTCGTTAGTCGGGAAAGGACAGTTTTGAATCCTTGGGAGGAGAGGGAGGTTTTGATGTGATTTAGGTCATCGGATACTGGGATCTCGTGCACCACCCCCACCACCTTGGGGCTGGGGATGGTGCACTCGACCACAGCTCCGCCTATGTTGGTTTTACTAGCTAGACGCTTTTGGGGTCTTTGATTGGGGCAGCCGACTATCCAAGTGTCCCGGCCTATGCTACGGAGGATTAGCTCCGACGGGGCGACCCCGGCGCTGTCGCAGAGGTGAGGCTGCTGAGTGCCATGATTACGAAGGCGGATGACACCAGTCCCGAGATCGCGAACTCGGACCGGGAAGGCACACCACACCTCTGCGACAGGGTCAGGGTTAGGCCCCGCAGAATCAACCCTGCGTTGTTGTTGGATGTTTCTGTTGTGTTTGTTTTCCCCTCTTACAGGTTGAAAGAGTTTTTAGGAGAGGTATCTTCGTCCTCCTCAACGGCTAATACGACCGATTCGTCGATGAGGAGTGGGAAAGGATCGGCTGAGGAGAGGGGGGGGGGGGGAGGGGGTTGGAGGGAAGCGAGTCATGGAGCAGGGGAGACAACTGCTGAGTGTGTGCCATCTCCCCTACACCAGCGACTGCCTCCCTTGGTAAGATAGTAGTGTTAGGTTGACTATCGTCGGAGAGGTTGCTCAGTGTTTCTTAGGGGATGGTTTCCCTGCGGGTTGGGCGACCTGGTCGATCAGTGGCAACGTTCGAGAGGAGAGACATTCTCGGTAGGAGTGGTAGCAGGGGGAATAGAAATATCCTTTTCAGCGTGGGCGCCCGGGGTGGCTGGGGGCGACCGAGACTCCTATCCCGCTTGACCTTCTTCTAGTCGCGGCGGCATCCCCCCCCCCCCCCCTTTTCCTCGTAGGAGTGTTATGGCTATCAGGATTGGAGGCCGGGAAGGAATCAAGTCCATTCTCGGTCTCGGAGGACAAAGACCAGACTAGCAGGGAAGCCATGAAGGGGCTCCCCGAACGGGCCAGGTTGAGTAAAAGTTCCGAAAACTGAGGCTAGGTGTCTCAAACTGGGTAAAAGATGGTTCACCAAGCTCAGTTGAGGAACGGTCTCAGTTACAAACACACACAAAAAATCAAGCTAAAGGCATAGAATCTCATAAATAGCCTTTCGTGGCGAGGACTAATGAAGATCTGTACCTCTTGCAGATTTCATAGACTCACTCTTGCAACTTGACAATCCTTACTTAGTCCGCATTTGCTTCCTCAGTTTGAGGAACAATATCCGCAGTTTTTTTTTTTAAATCAGGCGAAAGGCATAAGTGCGTAAAGATGTGTTTGACATTGTACACTATATGATGCAAAGGGATTATAGTCTAGCAGCTGCAGTCATAGAGCCGTTTACGAGATAGTGATTTTCTAGAGAGTAACAAAGGTTTGGGTATACCAAAATGAAGTCTAGTATGAATAAAAGCAGTGCGCACTGGTTTTGAACCGCCAGAGGATGGCGACATTTTTCTGTACCACATTTTGTTTCCAGTACGGCTGCAGACGAAACCAGGACTGTCGCAGCCATGTTCACTGGGGATCAGTAGTTTACACAGGCATCATTTGGTCCTGTATTCAGTGGTAGTGTACTCTATATGTCACTTAAAAGGGTTTCATTTTAGTTTTTAAGTAAAATTTCGCACTTAATTATATTGAGAAGAAACAATTACGAAAAAGCTTGACTTGAGCTCAGATATCGTTAGCAGTGCAGGCACGTCCTGAGAAAGTCTTGTTGCTGTTGGGACGTTAAGCAATGTACAACCAACTCAAATATCGTTACTCAACAATAAGGTATACCAAATCACGTGATCGACACATGATACAAGATACACGCCCACTTGTTGCCGTGAATTTCGGTGTGCCGATGAGTGTTTTTTAATTTGTTCTACATAAGCTTGTTTGTTTCCCAAAAATGCAAACGTGTAAATTTGCTTTGTGCATTTTTACATCTTGATAAATGTTTGTCACGTTTATTTCCCTTCACTTTACCATCGCTTTGCCCGTTTCAGTTTCGACACCACAGCACCAAAACAAAACGCAACCCACAAAACAAACGCTATCTTCGAAACTTATGTCCGAAGTGCAACATGCTGCATGCTTTACAAGAGAAAGAGTCCCACACCACTTGGTTTTAACTGTCATGGCTGAACAAAGTGTCGGAACTTGATTAATTATTTATTACTGTAGCATTTAATTCAAATCAGTTGCACTGGCAAGATATGTTGTGATGTGCGATCACTGCCAGGACCAATTATGCAGTCTCAGTGATCACTGATGTTACAGTACACTTCACACTGAAAAGAATAATAGCAACTTTTTTTTTAAAATAAATGACATCAGGTCCCCCGTAGATTAATCAGAGCAGAAATACAGAAGGTTGGGTTTTTCCCTCTGATAAAAAAAAGAAAGAAACCACTAATGATCCGTAGCTATGTATACCGGCCAACGTGCCTAGACAATAAATGTGTGATTTCATTAGTCGCTGAGTACCTACAGTGTCATTATAAATATTGGGAAAAATATCTGTAAAAGAAAATAAAGGTACACGTAACTGAAGATCCATGACTTACATTTTTAACAAGACAGCAATAAATAACCGTCGGACTTCCTCTTTAGCAAACAATATCAAAAAGTTAAAGGACACGTCTACTTCTTGCACAAGAAACCAATCTTTCGTAGTCCGTAATGGTATGTTACCGGGAATCTATGAGGAAAGGCATATATGTCATTAAATATTCATCGTGTTCTGTTCTCATGCGCTTTATAAAGTCGCTCAGAGAAAGGAAATAAGAACTAAAGTAACAAGTCGACTGACGTTTCAGTCATGTCCAAAATAAAGCGTGTCACGACCCCGCTTCCGGGGTGCGAACTATGAGCGCTACCGCTCGAGATTCATCCAACCCACGCTAACACAAATCTAACACAAACACCAGAGGAACGGCAATGACGACGACGTTTATTAAATAAAACCCTAACAATAACCAACTATTCTCGCACAGCCACGCATTCACACTCGCACACGTCCGAACCCCTCACCCAGAATATTCATACACAATACGAAATTACAAAATATATAATAAGCTAAATATCCCTAATAAAACAGGCTGAGGAAACTAATATATAATAAACTAAATATCCTAATAAAATACTAAGACAGATTTAAGAAAACTAATATATAATAACGACTATCCTTAATACACCGAAAACTCAAACTGAAAAAGCTCAAATCAAATGCCACTGGACCCCCTACGGAAGCACAAGCGTCAAGCGCTAACGTCAGTTAAACCAGCGCCTTTGCTTCCGCGAAGAGTCCCTCACAGCATGTGGCTCTTTACTACAATAGTTCAAATAACGCAATAACTATAACCAAATATGCCTACTAGAACAAGCAAAGATCGAGGAAAATGAATATTGTTCAAAAGCTACTACAACTCCTCAGCGGGAGCACGAACAACAAGTTCGAAATAAACTAAAGTTTTCACAACCTAGACATTCACAGCACAAGGCTACTTTAACTGGTAACGTTCCAGAATACACAAGGCTCCTTTAACTAACAACGCGTCAGAATAAATATCACGTATACAAATGGAGACTAAACAATATCACATATACAAATGGAGCAAATGTCCTTAACTTAAAATAACTCAATGAAAGTTAATTGAATAAATATATTCCACGTCACGGGACCTTCTCGCCGGAAGCACAACCGTTAAGCGCAACTCAACTCGACGCTCTTGCTTCCGCGATAAGGTCTTCCGTAACACAGGCTGCCTTTAAATAATACAATAACTCAAAATGTCACTGTGATAAAGCTCCTCTCACAATACATTCAATACGAGGAAATGAAACAAATCTCACAATGTATGACGCTCCCTACAAGAGTATACACGGAAATTGTATTTAACCAGTTTGAAGCGGTAATTAAACGGGACGACCCGACCTGACTCAACGAGGCGCGCCGCGACACTCGCAAAGGCACTCAGGTTCGGCGTCGTAGCCCCACAAGGCGGAGTCACACAGTCAGCCTCCACTCTCAGTACACCGACGGATTAGGATAGAAACCCGTCGGAAATAGGATGCACTAAAACACAGGTGCAAAAATACACATAAATAACTAACAAAAGAAACACGATAATCGCGTCACCCTTCCCGCAACTTCAACTGCCGTCTCTTATACTCCCTTTACCATTCTTTCGCAACAATAAATTCAACGTCAACATATTCCCTTCACTCTCTACATATTTACAATTGCCTCACGCTCCCCGCAACAATAAATTCAACCTCAGCAGAATACATATCTACACGTCACCACCTGACTCACTTCCGATATTTACACTAATACTGAAATAGCATTAGTCGCCTGCTCGGCGTTAAACCGCCAATAACTAATCCACTGCCCACTACTCTAGGTACTACGAAATAGCGTTCTACTTTCTATTCTTTTATTCTACACCTGCCCGCCCCCCCCCCCCCCCCCCCCCCCCCGATACACTAGCCAAAATAATAATACAGAACAAGCAAACACAAACAAACCCCCCGAGCAAATGGCCACTAGAGAATTGTTACGTGTACTCACTGTCATCCGTGAAGACGCCCCGGCTAGGACGAAGACAAACAAGACAAGACAAGCCAGGAGTAAAGTCGTCGCAGCTCTTCTCTTCTCTCTCCTTCCTCGGACAACGGTTCTGGGGACGACACGAACCGTATCGCAGGGACGATACAAACGACCAACACAGCTGCTTGTGGCTTCCAGCTAATGGCGAACCACGCCTGAAAAAAACCACCCTCGGAGACTTGCTGGTAAAGTGACTGACTCGTTCGCTGGTGGAAAAGCGACTGACGAAAATTTGGATAACTTCAGGTTGGCGAAAAATCGCTCACTACATCATGTGATGTAGAAACACGTGAAACACTAACCACCCGGTCGCGTTCAGACAGGGCGGCCACGTGCCTTTACGCCGCCCACCAAACTCCCACACGGCATCAAATACTCGTGTACAGGCCAAATACTACATACCTACGCTATCGTTATCCGGTGACTAACTAAATCCTGTCACCCCTCTAAACTTACTCCCCTACAAAATTAGAAGAAAAAAAACCCGTGTCGTGACACACCTCGCCCCTAAGACAAAACTAACAGTTTTTGTTCCTTTATCCTATTACGACTCGACATTCCTACTTAGAAAATCAGCGGGTACGTTCTCTTTCCCTGCTATGCTTTGCACTACCAATGAGAAGGGTTGCAGCTGGAGTGCCCATCTCATTAGTCTGCTGTTAGTACTCTTAGCCTGTTGCAAGTACTGTCCGGTTGTACAGATACTGCTTGTACTTCTGAACCCCCCAGACTAACACAAGGCATTCCTTCTCTATGGTTGAATAATTCCGCTCAGCCTTATTCAACTTCTTGCTAGCGCACGCGATCGGTTGGAGTCCCTGACCCTGATCTTGACAAAGCACCGCACCTATTCCTACATCTGAAGCGTCAGTCTGCAACACTAGGGATTTATCTAAGTCTGGCATACAGCAGACTGACTGGCGCAAAGTCTATCCTTCAGTGTCTGAAACGCCGCTTCACAAGAATCTGTCCACACAATAGGACCTGACTTCCCTCCTTTGGTCAAGTCGGTCAACGGTACGGCTATGGCTGCAAAATTTGGAACGAATTTCCTGTAATAGCCTACTAGCCCTAAGAATGATCGCACTTGCCTCTTGGTACTGGGACGCGGCGTGTTCTGGATCTTTTCCATTTTGCTCGCTTCTGGGAGTATTCTACCTTGTCCCACTACATGGCCCAGGTACTCTAATTTGTGTAACCCCAAATAGCACTTAGACGGACGAGCCGCTAACTGCACCTCCCTAAGTCTGTCGAGCAAAATCTTCAAACACTCGAGGTGTCTCACCTTGGTCTCAGTGACTACCATGAGATCATCCATAAAGTTGTCTACTTCTCTCAACCCTAGTGGCAACAACATCTTGCGCATCATTCTAGAAAATACGGCCCCCGCGGTTTTGAGACCAAACGGCATAACGCACCACTGAAACTGGCCTTCTGGAGTAGTGAAAGCGGTCTTTCACTTGTCTTCAGGCTTCATAGGTATTTGCCAATACCCCTTGGACAAATCCAGCTTACTCAAGTACCTGGCCCTGGGCAACTTTTTTAGCAGGTACTCGATATCTGGCATAGGCTCTGCGTCGAACACTACTTGCTTGTTTAGCTTGCGAAAATCATTGCAAAACCTGACCGAATCGTCTTTTTTCTTTACCAGAACTATGGGTGAACTGAATGGTGAGGAGGCCCTTTCTATCACTCCCATGTCTAGCATCGTCTCCACCTCTTGTCTGATCACTGCTAGCTGAGAATGTGGTAGAGGGTACTGTCTGGTACGTACGGGTCTGTCGTCCTTCGAGCCTTATCTCGCTCTCGTCTAACGTAGTGCGCAGTGGTAAGTCGGTAAAAATGTCCGCGTACTGCTCAACTAAGTCTCTAAGGTCCTGGTGTACGTCAGGTCACTCAGGATCTAAGTGAACGTCCCTGGGTGTCTCAAATGATGTCAATGTCACTGTCGGCAAGTTGTCAACAACGGATACCTCTTCCCAATCTTCGCCTTCTTCTATCACTACGGCGGTGGCTACGCACACTCCCTCCTGCAACTGATCACTCGCGGAGTCAACAGCTAACTTAGGCGATTCTGGTTCTTCTGTCCTCACCTGAGATCGGGTCTGTATCGCAGCGGCTACGGCACACTGCTTCCCGTCTACGGCTACTGGACTATGCTGCCCGTCCATAAAGACTACCCAGTTGCCTAGTATGACGTCGGGGACAGAATCTTCAATGAATCTATCAACTCTAGGGTCCCCTTCACAAACTGCGAGTCTAACTCAACAAAAGCCGTAGGGTACTTCCCTGCCTTAGATGAATCGGCCAACACCACCTCGATTTCACGACCTGTCAAATCTCCGGGTCTTACCCATCTTGACGCTACAGCTCCCATCTCAGCCCCCGTATCCCTCATGACTCTAACAGGACTACTTCTAAGCTGCCCCGTACTCCAAGGGTTGTACGGCTGAATGCTACTGACGGTGTTAATGAGCTTTCCCTGAATCAGGCTGGCGTTCGGACTGACCGTCACTTGATTCAACGGGTTAGGCTGCCTACACTGCCTCGCTACGTGCCCCTTCTTCCCACACCTGTAACACTCGATCTGACTACCTCCTCCCTGACTCTCCCTCGGTTTAGCCTCTTCCTTCTTACCTCCACTAGACAGCTTATCTACTCTAACAATCGGGTCACTAGGCCTAGGTCCTTTCCTAACTGGTATTCCACCAAACACAGGTCTCTTAGTCACGGCTCTCTTAGCGTCTATGTGAAGCTGAGCTAGCTCTGCCGCCTTCTCACCGTTCTCGGGAAGACGTTCCCTCATGAACAGCTCTAACTCTGGACTCATGATTGCTCCGTGATGAAAGCGTCCAACACGTCAACTGCACTCTCTCTTGGCTAACGAAAACCACCTCTTCACTAACCACCCAGTCGCGTTCAGACAGGGCGGCCACGTGACTTTACGCCGCCCACCAAACTCCAACATAGCAGCAAATACTCGTGTACAGGCCAAATACTACATACCTACGCTATCGCTATCCGGTGACTAACTAAATCCTGTCACCCCTCTAAACTTACTCCCCTACAAAATTAGACGAAAAAAAAAAAACCCGTGTGGTGACAAAGCGTTAAGAATATTTTGTAGCGTACATGTAATATGCGGCCTGACTATGAAAGGATTTAGTGCGTCACAAATTGGAACAAGACAACGATACGTATGGCACGCTTTCAGATACTCAGCCCGTGATTTAATAAGTAAACAAAATCAATGTGGGGAAAAAGAATTTCAATTATATTATACAGTGGGCACACATGCTGCTAGATGATATAATGCAAACTGTCGGGAATCGATTACAACGTCCAACTCTACCTTTTTTGAGCCGGCTCATTGAGCTTTCATTACAATGGATCGCACTTTATCCAGAATTCGCCTGCCTTTGAGTACTGTTTGAATGATCTAGTTTTGCTGCTCTTTGTGAGGACTGTGATAAACGCATCACCATCTGGATCAGTTTCAAGAATATTTTTTGCCCATAAAGCGACGATAGTTGCCATCTTTTCATTGTGTTGGTTTCCCTCTGATATTCCTGTCAAAATCAAAACCGTTTTGAAAGTTGTTTGATAGGCTACTTTTGTATCATCTAGCATTTTCTACGCTGAAGTGGGTTGGGCAGTTCAAAAATGAAAGAGAAAATTTATTAATCCGGATTACAGGTCAATTTTGTCAAGTGTTAAGGTGGTATGACACACCTCTTTCGCGCATCTTTTCTGAGCATTTAGATACCGCTATCTTGCGACTGAAACCTGAGATAGAGTTCACCGAATAAACCGTTCGGCAGGTCGTATTGCAAAAAAGCTCAATTTATCGATAGTTGACAAAAGAGATATACTGTCTGAAATAGGTGTGTAAGCTGACTGTTTCTATGCATAAAATGTTTTGTTTCCTCAGAAATAAGATACTTTTGCATAAGGTTGCGACAAGTCATCGAGTGTAACGCATAACCGACGTAAGATGGCGCGAAACAAAACATCATTTCTCAGTGAAGAAAAAAATTAATGGTCCAACGAGACGGGAAGCAGTCTACGTGGCAGACAGGGAAAACAACAAAATCTCATCAGACATCAGCAACGAGAAGGTAAACTAAATTAGAAAAAGGGTGGTGGTGTTTGCTAAGTGACTAGAACTAGTGGAAGCAATGTCGAACTAAGTGGCACATGATATAACTCACTGGTTTTAACACCATTTTATGCACCGCCGTGAGATGTCACCTGCGTAAAACCCCAATTGCTAACTATCGTTTTATGCATGGAAATTTAGGTTCCCACAGTAGTATTGCCGTCTCCACTGCCTACCTGCAAAGAAGACAACATTTTACTGTGGGTTGACAGGGCATGCATTCCATGTCACCATCTAGCAGTAAAACATTTCCATACATTCTCAGAGAGCCTTTACTAATACGGGGGAGGGTATGTAGTCGACATTGTAGTTATAAATCAAACTAGTGCCAGTGCTTATTACCTAGGAAAACGTACTGTGTGTAGGAAAAAGTCCTGCTAAGGTAGAATTTGGCATTATGGACCACTAATGGCTTCCAGTACTTAGTTTGCTCATCCATTCCCTCCCGCCACCCCCACCCCCCACCCCCACTTCCTGCCCGCCACCCCCCCCCCCATTCCTCCCTGCCCCCCCCCCTTTCCTCTCCTCTCCTTTCTTTCTATCATTTTTGTCAGTGGCAAATAAATAAACTGCAACCACCTTGGCCAGTGCAAAGCACCTGTCGACACCAGGGATGTAAATTACAAAGCATAATTTATCTGTGTCACTGGCATTTTGTCAACCAACCCCCTCCCCCAACCCAAAGAAAACTCAACTCTTTTCACTTTCAGCAATATGTTATACTTTCCTGAGAATATGCAGGTCATTCTTCATTAAGTGTTCTGGTCGCATTTTGGTCTGTTCACTAATAATAATATGCAAAGAAAGTGTTTTGAAGTTACTTATGCATATTTTTACTGCACCATACTGTGTTGCCTGCTGTGGAACCATGCACGTCTAGTACTTTGTGTTAGCATTATTCATTCATGCATATTATTCATAATCATTAATATTACAAACTGACATAGACGTACCCAGACATACATAACAAATGATACACCAGAACCTACTAGACTGCAGGCATCTTTATTACTATTATGATTTTTTCATAATATTTGTAAAACAAGGCTCCAATCTTCTTCACTGTATGACTTGAGATTTTCAGTCACATTCTATGCCCACTGTCTGAATAATCGGGCAGTGACTTTGCTCTATTTTTAACCATGGAAATCCGCAACTAATCATGATGTACTACTCTTGAATGGAAACTTCAGGATTTTCTCTACATTTACGTACTAAGCAGATTTTGATGACGTTTATTGGGAGTTTCTGCTCGTGTTGTGTAAAGGCCCCGCCACACATGCCCGATTTTGAGGCCGATTCTTGAGCAGTTTCGAATCGGAGTGTGATCGGAGCGGACTGCAAAAACGTGTGCACTGCCACACATTCCCCGACTTTATTTAGCCGACCGGTTTGAATCGAAGATCTAGGTCGTACCTGTTCAGCGAAATGGCTGCTAGTTTGGACAGTGATGATGATGTGCTTGCATTATCAACAGTTTTGCATCATATTCGGGAAGACTAAGGCGGGCGAAACATCGGCAACGAAGGTGGTTGACTGATCTTCCGCCATTTGCAAACTGAAACGACGTGCTTTGCGAGATGCGCTCTGATTGGTTGAAGCTTACAATCGGGGCCGATTCGGATCGGAAAAATAGAGCAGTTTCTAAACACCCGATTCCCAGCCGATTGCGATCGGATCGGATATATGACGTCATCCGATCGCAATCGGATCGGAATCGGCTTCAAAATCGGGGCACAACCGGCAAGTGTGGCGGGGCCTTAAGTGTGATCCCCATAGCATGGAAACCCTTCTTTCCGCACCACTATGGCGGACGCTGATCAACCAAGTACCAGTGGTTGCAGCAGGACTAAGCGACTTAGTGCCAGTAAACAAGCCAGCTGTTGCTTTGGACACTTTGTTTCAGATTTAGATTCCATGGATTGACAGGAGGATTGGTGTTCAGCCGATATTTCTTTCATGTTGCCTGTCGGTGACGATGTAAACAATGGATAGCATGCATCAGCATTCCTGAGTGCGGATCAAATTAGAACAAATTTGGGTATGTTGTTTCTAATATTGTTTTTGATTCAATCGTAATAACTTTTTTTGTTAAAATTGGTGTCAGTATGTATGGGGAAAATAATAAGCTTTTGAAAAAGGTTTACTTTGATATGTCTTTCTGGCTTGTGAGAGGAGCTAGAGGTTTTGGTTTATTTTTCACCCAAAAGTGAGAAATTCCCTGGCACTGAGGTTACACCAACAGTAAACTATGCTGGCTCTGAATGGGTTAGTGCTTTAGCAGGTAGCCAGTTAACCCATTTAGCCCCAACACCCGACAGCAGGAGATGGATTGACCACAATAATTTAAGGGTAGTGCCAGATTAGCTTGGTGCCTGAAGAAGTCAAGCAAATCTGGCAATACCCTTGAATTATCATGGTCAATTCATTTCTTGCAACTGTGGCCTTGGGGTTAAATGGATTAACCTCATTTTGGCATTTATGTAACTAATGTTATCTGTTATGACACCAGTCTGGCCCTTATTATTATTCATAATGTTTGCCACTACACAGCAAGTGCATTACATGCATCAGTTCATCCCTGTTATGCACATTGTCACACCAGAGAGGAATATTATATATCACAAGGAATTGTTGGATTTTTAGTTCGATTTTAATGATTCGATTTTCTCATTCGCATGACAAACAATAGACAAAGACGTATACAAACCTACACACTACTCAGTCAATTCATACATGCACCTGTAATACACACACACACACTTAAACATTCGCACAATGTCCAGAGCACTAATCACATTTCATCCCAATTGTTCTACTCATACATGCACCTGTAATACACGCACACACTTAAACATTCGCACAATGTCCAGAGCACTTATCACATCTCATCTAAAGTGTTCCACTGCGGTGTTTCTTCTCGTTGTCCCCTGACAACTGTACGCTATCTAAGTTGATGTTTAGATCCTCGAATATATTAAACAGTTTAAATACTCCGACCGTAAAATGAAGATGAATATATCGCCGCTGCTCATTGACTCTCGCCACTGGTCGAACTGGAGCGGACTGTCTCTCACGGTGGCACAACTAAGTTCTCCTGCACACCGCCTGGATCACCTTGACTCTCTCGTACACCACGTTGACTACATTCCCACTTGACTCTCTCGTACGCCACGTTGACTACATTCCCACTTGACTCTCTCGTACACCACGTTGACTACATTCCCACTTGACTCTCTCGTACGCCACGTTGACTACATTCCCACTTGACTCTCTCGTACACCACGTTGACTACATTCCCACCTGAAGTACATAAATCCAACATCCCAGCTGGAGAGCATCCAAAGATGCGTGAAAGGTTTACTTTGTCGACTATTTTATGCCTGTCGGCCGTTCCATCATAGCCGATGACAAGGTCACTGGTACACGTTATACTAATGAATCGATCCGTTTACGTCGTAGTTCTTCAACTACATATTTTTACACACTTCTGTACTGGGCATTCTGCTCTCCTACTATCTATTCTACAATAGATTATCCAAGGCACCTCTAGCTACCTCTACTTCCCGCAAAAACTAAATTCTAGCTGAGAGCAAACGCCCATGACTTGACTGATGTGTCTTCAAATCCCCAATGACGCATACCGTTCGTTCAAACAAAACATCTTACGTCACATGTTCTTGACGTCACTAAAAAAAGAACATGCCATCATCTCAACACAAAACGTAGAACGAAACTTCTATCCAAAAGAAAATAATAATGATTAAAATAAATTGTGACACACATACATAGTCAACTTCAAATTTGTGTATTCCATTACATCCTGAAGCTGATTTTTAAAAAAAAAGAAAATCTTACTGTCTATATTACAGATTAGGCCACTAGGAGATAGGTCAAGCATTTTTGTAGTTCATGGATGGTGCCATAATAGCTTGGCGGCTGAGACAGCACCACCCTTGAACTATCATAGTCACATTTATTTCAAGCAGTGGGTGTATCAGGATTAAAAGGGTTACCTAGTACTTTATAGGTATGTATGTAGGTTAGTTCAATTAAACTTACGCTACTTTAATTGAAACCCTAATATTTGTTGACTACCATTTTGATGACTGTGGAATGTGTGAAAATTCATATTTCAGTGTATGATTGCAGTTTATATCAAAGTTTGTTTGCAATTTCTATATCAAATTTGGCACAAAGGTAGCTGATGATGAAATCTTCCTATAGATAGTAATTTGGTTGACTACTTACAAAGGTCAAGAGTCACAGAAGATTGACAAAGCTGTGAAAAATGCATAAGTGTAGAGAAAATACAAATTTCACTAGTACAAAGCAAGCCTTTATGTTGAGACTCGTCACACTTATTTCAGCCATCGACTCACAACTACTAGACAAAGACAAACTCGACAACACTCACTCACTACTGACTCACACGGCTGACTGCTACGAAGACGTGAAAAACTGGATGACAGCAAACAAGTTTAAACTGAACGACGACAAAACGGAAGCCATGCTGTTAGGCACTCGCCAGAAACTCTCCCAGCTCCCTCCCTCTCTCCACCTTCAACTCGACAGCACCCCCATCTCCCTCTCTGACTCAGCCAAGAACCTCGGCGTTATCCTCGATTCCTCTCTTTCTATGACCAGCTTCATGTCCGCCACGGCCCAGGCATGCTATTTCCACCTCCGTCGCATCAGTCAGATCAGAAAATACCTCACCACCGAAGCTGCCACCAAATTTGCTGTCTCTCTCATCTTATCTCGCATCGACTATTGCAACTCTCTCCTTTCCGGCCTCCCTCACTCCACCACTTTAACTATCCAGCGCGCCCAGAACAATGCTGCCCGCCTCGTCCTCAGAAAGAAAAAATCCGACCACATCACTCCCCTGCTCAAACTCCTTCACTGGCTCCCCATCCCACAACGCATCCAATACAAGATTCTGTCTCTCAGCTACAAATCCCTGAACAACTACGCTCCTGCCTATCTCTCCAACTTACTTCACCCTACACTCCTTCCCGCTCCCTCCGCTCCGCCTCCGACACTCTCCGCCTCCACATCCCCCGCACCAAACTTAGCACTTTTGGCCCCCGCTCCTTCTCCGTCTACAGTCCATCCACCTGGAACACTCTCCCACTCTCTCTCCGTCAGAAACACTCTCTCTCCTCCTTCCAGTCCGCCTTCAAAACTCACCTCTTCCAACAGTTCTAGTACTATAATATCACCACACACCCCACCCCAAGCTGACTGTCGTAATGTATTTGTGGTACGTGAATCGTTGTTTAAAGCGTGCGCATGCGGCGCTTAGAGTTATAATTATTATAAGCGCATTATAAATACCGTAATTATTAATTATTCTTATTATCTTTTGGAAAGGTCACACAGTTTAGATTATATGTGAATCAGTTATGCACATGAGGCATACAGGCTTTGCCATTGTTGTTTGTTCTTTGCGGTGTACACAGTTTATGTCGCATTGATTTTGAAAGTAATAATCTGCCCCTGCATTTAGTTCGCGCAAAGTGAAATTGTCATGCTGCCGAACAACACAGTAATAATCATGTATTTCATTTCAGGCCAATACTGCTGTTGACCTCTCACTGTGGAGTCTCAGTACTCTCACTCAAAGGACATACGTGTAAACAAGCACAGAAGTATGACGCCTACACCAAGGCCACAGCTCAAGTGAAGTAAGGAAAGGTGACACTTATTCTCCTGGACTCAAGGTAAATCATACCGGTAGATCTGTGAATAGAATCAGGTGCAGAACAAAACACAACTATGGTGTGAATGAACACATCATACTGTAATGCTTTCTGTCATTTTGACGATGGTGTGGACACTACCAGCATTTTCTACAGCACCGCTTCGCAAGCTTTCTTTCATTGGCTAATGTGTGAAGCAAGTGTGAGGCTATGTTCTGGGCCATTGGTCATCCATGGTAAACTTTAATGTTGGCATTTACTTGGAGACTATTCAAGCCACAGTCTTCACACTTGGCCCGAGGATACTTTGTGGCAAGACCTTTCTAAGCATACCAATTTCAGTTAAAGCCAAGCGTCACGAGAAATCATGAAATAGGTAAACAAATTGCCATATTTTGACAAAAGATGTTTTTTTTTCTCAAATACTATTCACAACTAGTACAAACGCCAGCCCTTTACTTATGCTGAGATTCATGACACTTAAATTTTAGTCACCTTTTGGAAAGGTCACACATTTCAGATTATATGTAAATGATCAGTTACGCACATGAGCGATCCAGGCTTCGCCATTGTTTGTTGTTTGTGGTGTTCACAGTTTATTTCACACTAGTTTTGAAGGTAGTAATGGGTAAACTAAATGTAGCTAAGGGGCAGATTGGGGGGGGGGGGGGGCTTCCCCCGTCCAGGGCCCCGAATTGTTTATAATGCTATAACAAAGTCCCTTTTTGGGGAGTTTGGAACCGACCCACCCTGAAATAAGATCAGAAGTAAAATTGTCATGCTGCCGACAACAGTAATAAACATTTATTTTATTTCAGGTCAGTGCTGCTGTTGACGTCTCATTGCCGAGTCTCGCCCAGAAGGCATACTTGCAAACAACCACAGAAGTATGACGCATACACCAAGAAGAGGCGGGAGCTAGTCAGGTCGTGTTTGCTCAAAAGGAGAAGGCCACAGCTGAAAGCAAGCAATGCCAGTTCCAGTGGATCAACTAAAGTGAGAGAAGGCGACACTTATTCTCATGGACTCAAGGTAAATCATATCGGTAGATTTGTGAATATCATCAGGTTCATAACAAAACACAACTGGTGTGGATAAACACATCATATTGTAATGCTTTCATTTTGAAGATGGTGTAGTACCAGTACCAGCATTTTCTACAACACCGAATGCTAAAATCACTTGCTGTCAACAAGTGGCACGATACTGCATTTGATTTGGAAACTAGAGACTTGGGCAAGTCTGCAAATACTGTCGTTTTTTATATAAACATTTAGAGCACACAGAAAGACTAGAAAACACTGAATACTACCCTTTTGGTCCAGTGAGTGCAGTTGCGAAACAGCAATATGTTAATGCGTTGTGTCCTGTTTGAAACATTTTCTGCAAGTCACAATTTGATGCTGATTTTAGATATGTATACAGCCATTGTGGTCATTTTAAGCTCAATGGCGTCTCATTTTTGGCTCATGTGTGATAGCAAAAGTAAGTGTTTGTAATGGATCGTCCGTGGTCTGTCTGTTATCTGTGGTCAACTTTAACATTGGCATTTCCTCCGAGACTATTCAAGCCTCAGACGTCAAACTTGGCACAAGGGTACTTTGTGGTAAAATCTTTCTAAACATACCACGTTCTGCGACCTTTCAAGGTCAGGGTCACAGTTGGAGGGAGGGGGGGGGGTGGGGGGGGGGGTCCAGAAAGGGGTCAAAAATGGCCAGATTTTGACACAAATTGTTTCTCCTCAAATATTACTTTCAACTTCAAACACAGATGTGGTACGGAGATGCCTGATGGTAAGAACTTTCTATATCTACAGATTTACTGGTCCTCTCACAAAGGTCAAGGGTCATGGGGAGTCCAGAAAGGAGTAAAAAGTAGCCATATTTGGACAAAAACTGTATTTTCTCAAGTATTATTTTCAACTTCAAACTCCATCATGGTATGGAGATACCACATGATAAGGCCTTAATTTGGATGACCCTCAGAAAGCTCAAGGTTGGCAAGAGTGCGACAAATG
Source organism: Semisulcospira habei (assembly GCA_036245525.1). Taxonomy (NCBI): domain Eukaryota; kingdom Metazoa; phylum Mollusca; class Gastropoda; family Semisulcospiridae; genus Semisulcospira; species Semisulcospira habei. Next base: position 50,761,900 of record BTPG01000007.1, read on the forward strand.
TTAGTTTTTGATAGAATTGTAGTTTTTATAAAAGTTTTTGCACACTTTTCAATAAAATTTGGCATGATGATAACACCTTTCTGTGCATACTATTTAATCAGCCCCTCACAGATGTCAAGGGTCACAGAGAGTTGACAAATTTGTGAAAAGTGTAGGCATTTCGAGAAAACTCAGGTTTCGCTGGTACAAAAGCCAGCCCTATACTTATGTTTAGACATTTTCAGAGACTTGTTGGAGAAGTCAAGGTCACAAAGGTCAGACGTATTATGTGGATTGGTCATACATGTGAACCATAAGGACATTGCATTTTTTGTTCTTGCTCTGACTACTCTCATATTATGAATGTATGTACTTTAAAAAAAATACTTGCAAACACATATATGCACGCATGATGTGCAGTTCAAAACTTTGTTTGATTCTAAATTATCTTTTGCAGGTTGCAATAGCCACATTGTCGAAAGTGCTGCAAAAGATGTGGAAAGAAGAGTTCAGCGGGTACGTCTCTCCCGGATGGCCAAGTGGTCTGGTGGTGGCCTGCAGACAGGCATTTTGAACAGATAACCGTTTTCTGTTCTTTGTGGAATATTGTAGCGGTACAATTCCCAATTTTTAGTGATCTGGGGAGAGGGGTTGCAGGCACATCTATGTAGATGAACCTACGCCCCATTTTCCAATGGGACAGCTTCCCATTCTCATCTCGGACCCTCTCGTCCACGAGTCTTGACCGAGTTTTCACGGGCAGTTTTTCTATATATTGAAGTATTTCCTCGTCGGAGAAAGAAAGAGGAATATTTCCAATGGTGAGACGTGTGGCTGGGATTTCTCGCTCTCCTTGCGCGTCCATCACGATATAGGGGTTTTTGTCACTTGGGGTCACAAGCCGACCCCTCAACACTATGCCCTTGGTTAGGAGGGCCACTCGTGCGTCCATGTTTTTGGGGTATATCCTCCACAGAATTCCCAGTCTTTGGCTTCCTTCTATGTTGTTGAAGCCTGTACATTTTTCTGCTGCCGAGCAGAGTTCAAAAACTGTGTAGTCTTTATTGTCCGCAGCCGACAGTAGCTGCGCCTTGATAAACAACCGGTGGCACGTGTTCCGCCGCCATAGCGCCGTACCGCTGCTGCCGGCGTTTATCTTTCTTGTCCAATTAACAGCACTGGCAGATGGTGTCACGGTGGATGATACACAAGGCACCAAACACAACACTTGCACCGAACACACTATTTTGTATAGCCGATGTCACACTTTAGATGGTGATTTTTAGCGATTTGGGGGGATGACGAGAATGTAGCGTCTATCCGACATCGGATAGCAACCGGAAGCTTAATTTGTATTAGTTTTTGATTATCCAGGGGAAACCCCTTTCCTACCAATGTGTTTATTTTTTGAAGACATTTCATCATAAGAACAGGTCTTTTTTGTGGCAAGTTCCCAAATACTGGTCAGTCATTCAAAATATGTACTCTACAGCTGACTCTTATGGGCCGGGTGGGAAACTGGTACAGATAGATTTTGTGCAGCGTCGGTGAGACAAAGAGAAATCTTATCACTGCTCCGTTTTGCATGATTCTAAATGATATACAGGGTTCATTCTGAAAATGGTCATTGGCCTCAGAGTATAAAACACATGGGTCCTTTCTGAAGAGGGGTTGTGCTGTAATATAGAAACGCGGGCGGGTATATGTATGTCATTAAACCCTCTGCTCAAAATGTTGTGCCAAATGTGGACTTGCTCAATGAAAAGCGCAATACTTCTCAAGAGTGAGTTGACCATGCACTTCTTGCATTACCCTCCAGCTGTCACAGCAGGTTCAAGTGGTTGGGTGATAACTGATCATAGGAATATGATATGTACTGTACTTTGTGTTTGTTTTCCGGTTGTTGTTTTTTTTTTAGTTTTTTTTTTCTTCCACTGTCAATCTTTGACTTTCAGCTGTGTGGCTTTACTTATCGTGTCAGAATTGTTAACCACATGGTTCATTTCACAAGTTTTCCAGATGTACTGTACATGACACACACCAGCAAACCTGACTATGATCTGTGTACATACAAGTCATGTGTGCTGTCTAAGGAACATATGTACAGTGTAGTAATAAGGGTAATATTTAATTTTTGAGCACATTCATGTATGTTTTTTTGTGATTTTGTTCGTGCCCCCAGCGGGTCCAAACTTAAATAAACAAAGTAAAACTGAAGCCAACATTGTGCACAGTACCAGGGGGGTATGTGGTGGGAGCTATGCAATGTGCAATCAGTTGTGACATGATGGCCTGCACCATGTTGCGTTTTCGGAGAGCAGTATTGGTATTGCTTGGTTTACTGGCCGGCATGGTGCAGAGTATGTTGTAGGCACTTCGCCAGCACAGCACTGTATTTTGCAGTGTTATGATATGGTCGACTGCACAGACTTTGTATCAAGAGCAGCACAAGTATTGTTTGGTGTGCATGCCTATATTATGCAGACTATGTGACACAGTGCATTTACCCTTGTTATGCAGTTGTTATGGTATTATTTTGTGTTGACGTCAGCATTGTGCAGTGCAAGTTATGGGGCTTGAGACTGCATTTTACTTCATTGTGCTGCAATGGGACACATAGCGTGGTACTGGTAACAGTACTGTTTGATTTTCATGCCAATATTGTGCACAGTATTGTGTAGTGCAGATTGGTGGCTCGACACTGTGAATTTCACTGTTATAACGTAGTGGGGTGTGCAATGTTGAGTTACATCAGGACTACATTGATGGTCTCTCTCTCTCTCTCTCTCTCTCTCTCTCTCTCTCTCTCTCTCTCTCTCTCTCTCTCTCTCTCTCTTTCTCTGTATATATATATATATATATATATATATATATATATATATATATATATATATATATATATATATATATATATATATATATAGAGAGAGAGAGAGAGAGAGAGAGAGAGAGAGAGAGAGAGAGAGAGATGAGAAAAACAATATATGTAGTGGAAGGCTCTGTCATTCCTTCTCTCCTATCCCCCTTCTTTTATATACTGTGCAGTTGGCACCCAAATGAATACCTCAAGTGGTTGCCGATGTCGGTCTCAGTTGGCATGCACACAACTAAAAATTACATCAGCTCCACTTTTTTCTTAAGCTTGTATAAAGTCAGCACTTTGTCAATGTAAATGTGAATAATGTAGTTGAAATATGTTGTTCCGCAGTAAAGCTGTATTTTGAGGGGGAGCTGGGTGGCTCGGTGGTTATGTGTTTGACTCTCTTCCCAAAGGTCCCGGATTCGAATCCAGCTGGGGTCAAAATTTGTTCAGACCCTATTTCTGTGAACCTTCTTTGGAATCACCTTTTATGGACAAAAGATGTTAAACCACAAACGTTTAACGTTTTGTATTTTGAGGTAGTTACTTTTGTATAGGTGCCTAATTGCATTGTAGCCTGATATGTTTTCAACAGACTTGACTGTAAACTTTAAATAAATGTCTGCAAATAAAGCATTTGTTTTGAAAATAAACAGATATTCGTCAACCTGCTTTCACGGAGACACCAAAGGAGCGCGTAGCATTGCTTGGAGCAGGTATATTACCAACAAATTCACGTCAATTAATGTTTATAGATGATGCCAGTAAAAAATAAACTGTCTATGACAACACTCTTTGGTGTGTTTTTCAGAAGTGAATCCATGAATGATTGAATGAATGTAAACATACTCACAAAACGACTGGCTGAAAGAATTAATAAACAAATGTATCGAGGTAACCAGTGTGCATTTGTATCCACAACTGACTCCGGTTGGTTGGTTCGAGATTTAACATTAACATCACCAAAGTGATAATCTAACAGAATATCACGTGGGTTGGTTTTTTTCCCCCAATTTAACGAAGAAGAAAATGAGGGATTTATAATGTGAGCAGAAAAAAAATCGCCTTCTGCAGGGCTGGAACCTGGGTTACCTGCGTGCCTAGAAAGTATTGTACCGCTGTACTATCGCGGTTATCGAGTGATGCAAGTGCATTTAAATACTTATAAACTTTCTCATCGCGTATCCACCAATGACCTGCCGGAAGTCATACATTGCTTGTATCCCTTATCGAATCAGTACATGCAAACGACCCAAAGAGCCAAATTTTGTGCGGGACCCCATATTTTCTTCATAACCAATGTGATAGTTATGACCTAAAGTGCGCCTTTATCGAATAAAAAGGGCCTGAGCAATTGCCCAACAATGCAAACACTTGTAATGATATTGATATCATCCGGGCAATTTGCGAGTGTACAAAATACACTTTTGTAGATTGCACTTAGAATTCCAATTATCAGAACAAACTTTTTTACGAGAAAATACTAACATACTATATGAAGTGACCTAAATGTTTCTTTATCATTTTAACACACTATTCGATAAATTTTTACGGTGTTCTGAAATCAGCTATTTTGCGTGTTTTTCGCTCATGGGGTAGTTCACGTAAACAGCATTATCTTACAAATATACCAGGGACCATGGGTTTGTCAGGGTGGCAATAGCCTCTAGACTCAACAAGGCTCTAAAAAAAATCCTCTAAACGGCAGTTTTCAATTTAAAAATGTAGGTATATTCATCAACTTTAAGCAGGACCTGCAAGCCTTGCTCTTTGTTTACACAAAGGAAAAGATCGACATAGATGTACATTATTTTGAACAATACTTGTAACTTCCCGTCTTTATTTCTGAGTAGTTCCAAAGGATAGTGTGAGGTGACACTGGCCTCCGAACATTTATTGCAATAAGGATACTCCATTTCTCGACAGAGGCTGAAAAGAAGTGAGTCTGTCTCTGACTTCAAGAGGTCGTTGAAAACTCACCTCTTCAAGCTTTACTTTGAATAACTGCCAGTGTTTGATGCCTTAGTTGTAGTTCTGCAATCCTCCTTGTTTAGACTGAATGTTAATTAGAATATAAATTATTATGTATGTATTGTTGTTTAGTTTATTGTAAAAGTGGTGTGTTCGGGCATTGTGCTTTGTTTGTTATGTGCATATGTCATTGTATTTTTATTTTTGTGTACAGATTGTAAAGCGCTTAGAGCTTTTGAGTAAGTTTAAGCGCTATATAAATACTCATTTTATTATTATTATTATTATTATTATTATTATTAAGAAACAGAAAGTGGACCTCTCAGAGAAAGTATTGAAAATGTTTAGGACAAGTGGCCCACATAGGACATAGGTTTCCATGCATCCAGGACCTAGCGAACAGTGTAAATTCACAACTCCGACCCTTACACCTACATCATAATTAGTTATTACTACTATAAAGACCATCTAACGGCGGTACTCGGCGGAATGTTATATTGCCAGACTCAAATGGGGACAAACCGCTTTTTGTAAAACGGCCATTTTCTTGTCAACGCGTAACTTAATTAAACAAGATAGGACCCCAGCCCAAAGTTGTTGGTATTTTAAAGCTTATCCTTCTGATCCATCTCCTTCTAGTTCTACTCTAACCCACCCTCTGATCCACACACACTGGCACACATAAATAAAGACAGACACACGGCGATTTCCGCCATTCGTAAGCTCTATGTTCTGGCGTAGCATAGTTATTCTGAAGAAAAATAATAGGACGAACAGCGAAATGACGTCACTGTAAGCTTTACGTCATGGCATCATTAGTCCCACGATGCCGTGTTCATAGTGGCAGAACTAACATTTCACGTATTAGAGAAGAATCAACTTTGCAATTTTTTTGCTTATTTTCACACCTAGGGCTTACAGGTCACAATTTAACCTAATCCTACCCCCAGACCCGGGACAAACAGCAGGCTTATACAAACACTGTTTATGAAAAATAAAGCGGGTATTAAAGAGAATATAGTTGTTTGTTTGGTTTTTTTTTTAGTAATAAACAACAAAAAAGAGAAAAAGTTATGTTAGCTGTTTTACAAATAACTCGGAAAAAAAGTGGAGCAGTATCTGATTTTCACACATAGGGCATACAGGTCACAATTGACCTAATCCTACCCGACAGCCTAGACAAACTGTAGGCTTATGTAAATACCGTACATGAAAAATCATGCGATTTGAATAAGAAGATTGGTTGTTGTGTTTTGTTTTCGGTTTTTTATTTATTTATTTATTTATTTAATTGTTTTGAGATTAATCCCAAATAGTTCGTGAAATTAATTTTAAAAACGTGATTTTTTAAAAATTATTATTATTTTTTTAAATAGTTCATTATGACTAAAATAAAACCTCTAACAGGTGCAATGCTGATTAACGAACTCATTCAATATCTTCCTTTTATCTAGCTATATGCAAAATATCTAGTAAAAATAAGAAAAATTACGGACTCCAGTTTTTGTGAGACGGCCATTTTCTCGCCAATTAGCATCTTAATAAAAAAAAATTAAAAAAAAAAAACTTCCTCCAGATTATTCTTTTAGGGACAATAAACTTTATTTTTCACCGGTAAAGGTATTAGCATAGTAAAAGACAAGCCATTTTTCACACCTGCCGTTGCTACAACGACACACACACACACACACACACACACACACACACACACACACACACACATACACACACACACACGCAAATAACTAAAGGTGAAAAGGGGAGCAGGGGTACATCAATGACGAAAAACACCCACCAAAACCCACCAAAACAAACACACACACACACACACACACACACACACACACACACACACACACACACACACACACACACACACGCGCGCGCGCGCATGCAAGCACACAACAGCAATAACGAAAACGAAAATACAAAGGTACACGCAAACACCCACTCACGCACACACACATAGGTGTATACACCATGACGTCAACACGGCTGTAAGAACAGGTGTATACACTATGACGTCAACTGACACGGCTCTAACTTATATACTATCACGTCAACACGGCCCTAACATCAGGTGTATATACACTCTCACGTCAGCATGGCTCAAACAACAGGTGAATACACTATGACGTTAACACAGCTGTAACAATGAGCCAACAAACGCTGTATGAATCCACAGAGTTCTGACCCAGGAACTGCTAGTCAGTGATGCTAGAGTTTGCTCTGCGGACACAATAACAATAACACTTACGTTTCCACGCCGACACGGCTGAAACAACTTTTAAAAAGTCCAGAGTTCTAATCCAGGACGTGCTAGTCAGAAATGCCAGAGTTTGCTCCGCCTGTGCTCACACGTTGGATTTACCGTCAGTAAAGCACTAGCACGCGGCGGAGGCTGCCCTGCCGAAAACTTTGGATTGGTTCTGAACTGAACCAGTGCCATGAGTGAGCTTACTCCTGCGCCAGCCACAAGCAAGGTGCTCCGCTGCAGCGGCGCACCTTGCTTAGTGGCTGGCGCAGTACTAAGCTCACTCATGCAAATGACACCTGGAGAATAGTAACAGAAAACTGTAGTGGTACTTACTACACGCGCTAATGCTGGCACTCTCTCTTGGCTTGACTTCGCGAATGAAGATTCTATAGGGCTTGCCCACGTCGTCTGCAGGAGGCGTTTCCTAAAGCCTGCGCGGTGAATGCTGGCACACAACGACTGTATCAGACCACATCAGACGCTGATCTGCCGGCAGGGCCGCGTAAAGGGGGCGGCGTATACACGTCCTGGACAAGTGTGTTGCTCTGTCATTTTGGATCTTGCTGCTTTAAGAGGCTCTAGGCCTTAACGTACAAACTCACAGACTGACCAGCACACATACCAGGCCATATGCAGCTGCCTTTTCAGCCAGTCACTGCAGGACACACTGACCGACAACGCGGATACCCACACATTTACACTGGACATAGACCACACTCACGTGAAACACGCGCATTCACTGGCTCACCCACTGGACATAGACTACACTCACGTGAAACACGCATACGCCCCCCCCCCCCCCACACACACACACACACACTGGACATAGACAGGCTACACTCACGTGAAACACGCGCATTCACTCAGTCACACACTGGACATAGACTACACTCACGTAAAACACGCGCACTGTTTACCCACACACTGGACATAAACTACATTCACGTGAAACGCGCGCATTCCCACACACACAAGCTGGACATAGAGTACACTCGCATGAAACACGCGCATTCCCCCACACACTCGACTGTGACATGAGTACTACACTCACGTGAAACACGCGCATTCCCCCACACACTGGACATATACAGAGTACACTGCGCCCCCCACCCCCACCCCCACCCCCCCACCCCCCCCACCCAAAAAAAAAAAAAAAAAAAAAAAAAAAAAATCACTGGTGGACCTGGACATGGAGTACACTCACGTGAAACGCACATTCCCACACACTGGACGTAAACAGAGTGCACTCACGTCGTGCTAAGCTCCAGCGACCTGATGTGACTGAGGTTACGTAAACTTTGAACGTTTGAATTCAGCTGAATTTGTAGTGGGGTGACAATGATACCAAAGGGGTGGGGGAGAAAGAACGCCCTATAGACTGCCTGAATTAACGGCGACACTGACGAGAGGAGAAGAATCCGAGGCCGGAACCCGGTCAGGGTATCGAACCTCGTACCTCTAGCATTGGAGGCAGACGTCATACCACTGTGACTGCGCCACGGCCGGACCGACTTGTGTCACGTGCCCTTGCTCCTGACATGCTGTACTCCAGCTCGTGATGATAACAATAGATCAGTAACCAGGATACAAGGAAAAAACTCTCTCTCTCTCTCTCTCTCTCTCTCTCTCTCTCTCTCTCTCTCTCTCTCTCTCTCTCTCTCTCTCTCTCTCTCTCTCTCTCTCTCTCTCTCTCTCTCTCTCTCTCTCTCTCTCTCTCTCTCTCTCTCTCTCTGTGGTATGTGTATGTTTACATGTCTATGTCATTTATATAGTAGATGTAGCAACGGCAAGTTTGAAAACTGGTCCTGTTACCAATAACTTCTACCGTTGGAAAATAAAGGTTCATTGTTCATTGTTCTCTCTCTCTCTCTCTCTCTCTCTCTCTCTCTCTCTCTCTGTCTCTGTCTCTCTCTCTCTCTCTCTCTCTCTCTCTCTCTCTCTCTCTCACCTGCCGAACATGGACCGTGTTAGCTTCAGTTTAGTGCCTGATTCATCACTAGATTGGTGTGGTGAGAGGTCACTACTGACTTGCTTAACTAGGCAGGCTGTACCCGTTGGTCATCACAGTTCATCCACTATCACGCAGAGTGTACGAAAGTGCTTAGCAGACCTGCCACTGAACACTTGGCTATGGGTATGACAGGTTACATCGTGTGTACTTAGTGCTTAGCAGACCAGTCTACCAATGAACACTTGGCTATGGAGATGAAAGGTTACAGAGTTTGTACATACTACTTAGCAGTCCATTCTACCATGGCTTTGGAGATGAAAGGTTACACAGTTCTACCTTTTGCTTAGCCTACCAATCTACCAATGAACAGTTGGCTGTGGAGGTCAAAGAGAGAAGATAAAAGAGAGAGGCCTGCGACACCTATGTCAGTAATACCGTATCGATACTTCTAAATCAGGGTAAATTACATACGTAATTACGTTAATGACACCTATGTCAGTAATGCCGTATCGATAGTTTTAAATCAGGGTAAATTACATAGACTACTTTTCAGAATTTCCAATCTCCCGTTATCCCAATTCTCAGTGCAAAGAATGTATCTGATTCACAGCATAATGCCCTCTTAACAAACTGCGTAATACACCCCCCCCCCCCCCACCACACTTCACCATACAATAAACAATAGTCAATTGACACGGCGACACAACAATGCGCTGATTCAGTCTCTCTCTCTCTCTCTCTCTCTCTCTCTCGGCTTGACACGGCCACACAATTAACAGTGCGCTGATTCAGTCACTGCTAAACAAACTGCGTAATACACCCACCCCCCTTCCCCCTTAAACGTCACCACCCTCCGCACTCATCCATACAATTTCACAATAGACAATGCGCCGATTCACTTCTAAACAAACTGACCTACTTTCACAGTCCACCATCAATTGACATGGCCACACAATCGACAGTGCGCACCAGGAAATATATATATAACCTCAGACTAGTAAACAGCCACCTTCGTTCAGGCGCGTTATGATTGGACCTGTTCTGAAAAATATGCACCGAACTTGTTTCGTTATGTACCCTACTTGAGTCAATATGTACGAGACCAAACACAATATTCATAAATGAATTTATAATTTTTTTAAATATGTATCAGACCCTACACGATATTCAAAGAATTTAATTTTTTAAATATGTACCAGACCCTATGGTTTTCTTTCATATATTCAAATAGCCAGCGGCTTCACACACCCACAATGTGGGCAGGGGAAAAAACCCACTCTATGTATAAACACCATGAAGTCTTCACAGACACAGAGCCAAAATGAGTTTGCAACCTGTTGGAAAACAGAGAAAGCTTTAAGATAAGGCCCTTCTTGTGAGTAGACTAAAGGGTATTTAGTGTTGACTTCTGCGCAGGCCAGCCCTAACAGGACTTGTGACACATGCACTCATGCTAGCCTACTTACCCATAACTCAGTCAACGCCTCCCGCACGTCAATCTCAGTCGCGTCTGCGCGTAACCCGCCCGTCAGTCACTGAGGGCCGTCCATATGATTACACCCGAACTAACCACGGCCTGCGCATGAGGCATAAATTCTCATGAGCTGCTGCACTGAGTCGCAGGGCTTCGCATGAAAATCTATGCCTCATGCTAGCCTACTACCCGTAACTCAGTCAACGCCTCTCGCACGTCAATCTCGCATCTGCTGTGCATGAGGCAATAGATTTCTCTGTCCCACCCAAGGCATAACCCGCTCAGGGCCAGTCATGATCACGGCCTCGGTGCTGTGGACGAACGAACTATGTTAGGCTAGTTTTGCCTGAAAGATTTTACAGTCGTCTGTGTAGTCATTTTGAAAATGATGTGTTGAATGCAAGATGTGTTTTGCTAGGAAGGATTTATGTGTTTTGTTAAGAAACATCTTGTAAACCAAAAGATAAGTTTTGTTTTAATCATATTGCAGACGGTTACTTGTATTAAAATTATATTTTGTATTAAAATGGACTTAATGACGCACGATTCACATTGCGGCCTATTTTGTGGCGCCACTTCGTGTGGGAAGACTGAATTTGTTCTTAACCTCTTACAAACAAGATACCTTCATCATTTCGAAAACATTGTAATATTTTGTCCAACAATCAAACACAACAAAGCTTATCACAACCGTTTATTCATTTGGACTGACAACAACATATACTTAGTCGACCCTGAGAAAAAACTGAATGATTACCTGCTATATTTTTACAAGCAATTTGAAGGACAGCCAACATTGTTCATAGTCGATGACTGTTCTGCAGAGAAAGACATTGTCAAAAAGAGAAACATATTAGCAGAACTTGCCTTCAGTGGCAGACATGCAAACATAAGTGTATGGATTCTCACTCAGAAATATAATGCTGTACTGAAAGATTTTCGAGAACAGTTAAAGTTTATCTGTTTGTTTTACTGTAAGGACCGTGACAGCTTTGAAGACTGTCTCAGAGAGAACGATGTCATTCCAAATAAGCAAGAACGGGATGATGTAAAAAATAAACTGAAATCAACTAAGCATCTAAAGCTCATTTTGAAGACAGATCAACCCACTGGGTATGGATTAGTAAATTAATTTATACTTTTGGGTTTGTCTTTAAAAATGACAGACAGACAAAATTGGCCTATTAGTGAAATCATAGATATTACACATTGCTTTAAAGATGTTAAATATAAAAGCCAGCTTAATAATAGAGAGTCACCTGGTAATTTATTTATTATACCAACAACAGTGTATATGTCTGGTAATATAACTTTTTATGTTGATAATCCATTTATTAAAAAAATAACTGTTGATATTAAGACACAATCATTTATTATTAATGAATATTATGATGGTTGGTTTACTAAATTGTGTAGTAATTTAGCAAAAGAGCTAAATAAAATAAATTTATATTTTAACGATATTACATTTAATAAAATGGTATTACACATACAAAATCAATAATTATAAACACATGTGTAAATAAATTTGTTTATTGTAGGAGTTACAGTCAATAAAGTGCCATTTTCATTATATAATTTTCTATTTATTTTTTTGTCGGACAAATAAAAAAGATGGACAACCGTCAAAGATTAAGAAACGTGTTTCACACAACTGACTTACCTATATATAATATTTACAATGTCTATGAATCAATAGAAAGATCTTTTTTAGTCATACAAAATAACCTTCTTTCTGATAGTGTAAAGATTCAGATTGTTGCAAAAATAGAATTTGTCAGAGATGTTGGTAAAGTTATTGTAACGTATATCTCGACAAGGCAGCACACAGTTAATTCGAGAAGAGAACTAGAGAAAGTGTTTAGAGAAAGATTGTTACCAGACTTCCATGAAGCAATTGACAGAGCAGAAATGCAAGGGTCTGGCTGGCATGAAGGCCTTGTACATGAACTACAACTAAAGCAGTCAAGATATCATCCTATTTTAGGCAAATCATGGATACCACTTCCAACTGAGGTTGCAAAAAAAAAGGCTGTCGTCAATATTCAGAACAATGATAATTTATGTTTCATGTGGTGTGTGCTTTCTAAACTTCATTTTGTAAAAACAAAACCTGAACGTGTATCTAACTATACCAAATTTATAAACGAACTCAACTTCAGTGGCATTGAGTTCCCTGTTAAAATAGAGGACATAGACTTGTTTGAAAAACTAAATCCTGGTATATCTGTGAATGTGTTTGTATGGGATAATCAATCTGAGAATAAGTTACAGCCAATTAGAGTATCTCCAATTGCCCCAACCTATGGGCAGCCAGAAGATAAACATGTTGATATGTTGCTAATAAGCTCTGGTGATAACTTTCACTACACAATTATTAGGAGTATGTCACGACTAATTCATAATCATGTATCAAAACACAATGGCAAACAGGAAATATGTAAAAGATGTTTACAAAGATTCTCCTCTATTGCAGTGGCACATAAACACATTCTACATTGTAGGTCAGCTGATGACATACAAACTGTACTTAAGTATCCAGAGCCTGGTAGTCAAGTGTATTTCAAGAACTATGTTAATCAACAAAAGCTGCCATTTGTAGTATACGCAGATTTTGAATCACTCGTCGTTCCATATGAGGGTCCAATTCCAGAGTCATTACCAAAGACTATAAAATTGAGTGACCAAGTGGTGTGTTCTTTTGGATACATTTTTGTTAGGTCAGACGGTCTTCATTCAGAGCCTGTTATCTACAGAGGTGAAAATGCAGCATGCTGGTTTTTAACAGAAATGAGACATCTGTATAGTCAGGTAGTACAGTATCTCACAACATGTCAGATGCCTTTGGTGATGACAGAAGAAGACAAACTGAAATTTGATACAGCTGAGATGTGTTGGATTTGTGAACAGCCTCTGGGGGGTGATAAAGTTCGTGACCACGATCACATAACTGGGCGTTACAGAGGTGCTGCACATAGCAATTGTAACTTGTTATTAAAAATAGATCCTAAGACATATAAGTTACCAATCTTTTTCCACAATCTGAAGGGATATGATTCACACATTATCATGCAGGCTGTAGACGAGTCGTACAAAAAAATTAGTTGTATTGCCCAGACAACTGAAAAATACTTGACTTTTAGGTTAGATAAATTAGCATTTTATGACTCCATGCAACATCTGTCTTTAGGGTTGGCTAGTCTGGCAGAAGGACTGACTGAGTATCCAATAACAAGTAAATATTTTGAGCCAGAATTGATTAAGAAAGGAGTCTATCCATATGAGTACATCAGTGACTGGGTAGTTTTTGAAGAAACAAGACTGCCACCAAAAGAGAAATTTTATTCTACACTAACTGGTAAAGGTATTTCTGACTCTGAATACCAACACGCACTTGATGCATGGGGTAAATTAGGATGTCAGACAATTGGTGACTACCATGACCAGTACTTGAAAGCTGACGTTTGCTTGCTAGCAGATGTATTTGAAAGTTACCGTGAAAAGGGTTTGTTGCACTACAGACTTGACCCTGCTTGTTACATCACTAGTCCTGGCATGACATGGGATGCATTTTTGAAATCCAGTAAGATATTTATAGACCTGTTGTCTGATCGTACAATGGGTGAAATGGTGGAACGCGGATTGAGGGGGGGCATTAGTTTAGCAGCAAATAATTATGCCAAGGCAAATAATAAATATCTTGATGACTTTGACCCCTCAAAGCCAAGGTCATTTATTACGTACGTGGACGCTAACAATTTGTACGGATTCGCGATGTGTGAATTATTACCATTAAAAAACTTTTGTTTGTATGATTTGTCACAGTATGGCATAAAAAAATTAACAAAATATATTATGGCTCGAGGTCAAAATGATGAAAAGGGTTGGATCTTTGAAGTAGACCTGGAGTACCCACACCATCTACATGATTACCACAATGATTATCCATTAGCAGTTGAGAAAATGAGTATGACGGGGAAAAAAGAAGACACCAAACTTGTACCAAATTTAAATGATAAATTCAATTACGTGTGTCACTATCGCTTGTTACAGTTTTACATCAGACATGGGTTAGTACTAAAGAAAGTTCACAGAGGTATTCAATTTGATCAGAGTGCTTTCATGAAAGATTACATAATGAAGAACACAACCCTTCGTGCCAGAGACGGCAACACTGCATTTGACAAAGACTTCTTTAAGCTTATGAACAATGCCTGTTTTGGTAAGACAATGGAAAATCCTCATCACCGCAAAGATGTGAGACTGGTCACAACTGAATCAGGTGCAATTAAACTTACAGGCAAGCCTCAGTACACAGGGTATAAAGAATTTCATTCATCATTGTATGCTGTGTCACTCAAAAAAAAGATTGTTAAACTGGACAAGCCAGTATTCATTGGTATGGCAATTCTTGAGTTGTCAAAATTATTAATGCTTGAATTTTATTATGATTACTTTAAACCGAAGTATCCTGACTGCCGTCTGTTATACACTGACACTGACTCTATGATCATAGACGTATGTACTGAAGACTTTTATGAAGACATGAAAACAGAGTTACACATGTATGACACGTCTGATTACCCTAAAGACCATCCACTGTTCAACACACAAAACAAGAAAGTGCCTGGTAAGTTTAAAGATGAACTAAATGGTGTGCCTATAGTTGAGTATGTTGGACTGAGATCAAAAATGTATTCTATACTGCACCAAAAGGGTAGTCAGTCAAAAGCCAAAGGTATCAAGAAAACAGCAATAAAAAATAAAGACATACGTCATGAACATTACAAGCAAGTATTAGATGGAGAACTGATGCCTGATTATCCAAACAAGTCACTGAGGTCAAATAGACACAATATTGAAATGATTCAAACACATAAGAAGTCTCTAGCAGTAGGGGACACGAAACGAGTGTTTTTCAGTAAGGAGAAAGCTTATGCACCTGGTCATTACAGACTCAAGTTATCTGAAGAAATAGCTGATGAACTGGTTGATGAACTAATCAATGAGTTAGTTGATGAAATGATTAAAAATGCGTAACGGTGTCTGGGGGAATAATCTGTAATTCTTCTCTGACAAATGCCCTCTGAGGCGCAGGCTCATACAGATAATATATTGTTGCGTCTGGACCAGGGATTATTTTTTTTATATTATGAACAGATGTTGACCAGATGGGGTCTGTCGCCCTGCGTCTGTCGTCGTTCTCAGCCTCCCCTGGTTGATATAAATATCTCACCTGTTTGGTAAATAAACTTGTGTCTGGAGGTGGGGTTGGCCCTTTTTTTGGCTCTGCAATTGTTTTCAATTTAATAGCATCAGCAGGCTTAGGGTGTCCTTCATTATTCATTGCTTTTATCACATGTGGTAATCTCTTAACCCACTCCGTGTTACGGGTGTCATGCATGAGTTCCTTAGAATACTGGTAACTGAAAAGTCTCTCTGACAACTGTTTGTTAAAGTTTTCAACAATTGCCTGTGATCTGTGCACACCTGGAATGCCTCGTCTGACCAGTACACCATGCTTAGCAAATAACTGATTAACTGCACCTTTGAATTCTGATCCATCATCAACCTGCACTAGTCTGGGGTATCTTAAAGGGCCTCGACCATATATTTTTGTTAATGCTGTAGCAACTGTACTGGCAGTTTTGTCAGATATGGGTTCAGCGTCTTTATACCTTGAAGCAATGTCTACAACAGTCAGTGCATACTTGTATCGTTTCTTTCTTATTGTGTCATGTGGTAAGAACAGGAGGTCCATTTGGTGTGTGTCATTTGGGGTAGTGTTTTCAAAATGGGGTCTTGTTATTTTTCTTGGAGCAGGTAAATATATCTGCCAAATTGCCTGTCTCTGTAACCATTGCTTGACTTGATTGAGTGTTATATCTCCGCCCACAGCGGCATGTAATTTCTGAATAGCTGTTGCTCCTTTCCAATAGCCTGATGGAGAGTAATATATTTTTGATAGTTTATTTTCGGCTGCCATTTTTTCTAGCAATGAAAACTCCTGTAAAATAAACAAATGTCATTCCCACTAGAACAAAGATTATCTCCCCGTTTCTTTGTTGTGTGCTTGGTTTGTAATAGTCACTTAGTTTTGGTTTTGGGATAGACATGTCTTCACCCGTGACTAAAAAATACTCACGGATTGCTTCGTCTGTATTTGAAAACGTATGCTGTGCGTGACCTTCAAGCCTGAGTTTTTCATTGATGAAATCAAGTTTCTCAATTCTATTCTTTTCATAATCTTGCTGGGCTTGAGCAAGTTTTTCAGATGCTTCATTATGACGTTTTAATTCTTCTGCAGATTCTTCTCTACCCATTTTTGAAAAGAGATAATTAGAGCCACTAAATGCCAGAGCATTAACCATAGCACCTCCTATCATAATAGCTATCGTCGCCATAATATTTTTATTTACATAGAAACATTTTCGGGAATAATTCCCTGCTTGACAAGAAAGTCTTTTGTCGCAATCGACGCTGTAACAACTACAATTAGCTTAGTGCTGTCTTCGAAATCGAGTCTACTGAGGTCTGCTGATTTCATTTTGAGTAGACTTTTTCCCAGCATAGAATAAGCTACTGCTAATCCGCTGATTACGGCAGAGTGATACACAAGGTTCATTAAATTTTTTGAGTCGTTCATTTCTTAGGCAAGAAAAATTAAAATAATATTTTTATTTACTGCATAAAAAATGGGTCCAACGGCTTTGGATGTTACTGGTAATGTGGCGACTTCTTGTTTTGTTTTTGGAGTGTCTGATTTTTTGGTCACTGTTCGAGTCTGTGGTTTGTATTTTTTGTATAATTGATAACCTACGTAACCAAATCCGACAACAAATCCGGCAACTACATATTTTGTTGTTTGAGGTTCGGGGTCAGGGTCAGACTTAGTTGTTTGTCTCTCACTTTCATGAAGGTGTGACGGTACTGACTGACACAGGTCCTGACGATCCTGACGGTGGATCAGTTACATGAGTCTTTTCTGTTTGTGCCTTAAGCTGTAATTTTTTTTGCCTATTATATTCAGCTAATCTTTTTCCAGCATCAACACGGCCTGGACTTTTAGTCTTCGTCACAGTTTGAACCTGTGTCAAAACAGGGTTCAGTTGTGGAGTCGCCTGGGTTTCGTCCATTTTCTTCTGCAGTAAAATTTATTTTTGAAAAATCAATATGACTCCCAGTAACAAGAAGGGTTACGACAGGTGCAAGGTAATTTCCAAACTTGTAAAACATGACACATGCTAATTTGCCAATTGAACTTGAAACAATAGGATTGCTTTCAAGGTCGTGTGAAAGACTGTCACTGTCCACAGGTAGAAAGTGACTCACAGCTTTTGTGTATAGGAATATTATAGACCTGCTTAAATCACGTGTCATTAGTGAGGCAATGTGGTTTTCATATTTAGAATGAAGCTTGATTAGCTCGTCAGAGGTTAGAGATTCAATATCCTCTATCATGTATTGTCTTCCTAGATAAGTCTTTGATTTGCCTGAGACAATTACAGACAAAAGCCGCTGTTTTTTGGAGTCTACGTCTTTGTTCTCTACAGCACAGATATCATTTAGAAGAAGTAATTCGTCTTGATTCATTTTTATAATGAAAAAAAAAAAACTTTGCCTGTGAATAACTTATGATCTTACTTGATAACTAATTTCAAAGTTACCTACAACTTACAAGTAACTTTGACGTTAGTTATCATAAGTTCTTAACCCAAGTCATAAGACACTCGGACAGATTTCTCAAGTTACAAGGACAACAAGAAAACTTTTTTTTAGTAATAATCTGGTGGTGGAGCTGATGGCGTCAAATGAGCAGGCATGACATCTCTTTGCGAAGTGTATGACAAAAATAATGGATTACCAAAACCTATCGTTACTTGCTTGTAAGTTCTCGAACTTTTTTCATAGTTTCTTCTACGCCTATCTTTTTTCCTTGTTCTAAAAAAGATTTCTTTAGCTCTTCAACATTTACAGCCTGACTACGCATCTTATTCTGTATTTCAGATTTCTGTTGTTTATAGTTGGCCAAATCATCCTGGACTCTCTTAAATTCGTTATCGTCAATTTCATTATTTTCCAAAGATTTACTAATAATAAGTTTCATACTCGTCAGCTTAGCTGCTGCGAGCGTACTTAATGCTTCATGCTTCTGCAACTTCATATAAAATCTTTTGTTAATGGCTTCCATACCAAAGCATGCTAGACTTGTGACAAGACCAATACCTTCAACAGCAATTCCTATAACACTTCCCACCCCCGTTGCAAAAAGAGTTATACCTCCTACAGATAATCCGGCTGAAACCACCCCCATGGCCATTGATGTGTTGTGTACAGAATTGAAAACCGTATTGTAACGGCGTTTACACCTCGAGTATTTTGCTTGTTCTTCTTCCAAATACTTCAACGCTTCTGTAATATTCATTAAACGGAATGAATCTGCCTTTAATGTTTTATCACGCTCAATAGGCTCAAGCTGCTCAGGTGGTATTTGTGGATACAAGTTCACCATTTTTTATTTACAAATATTTTTTTAATCAGCAATTACATTTTGCAACTCTTCAAAAGTATACAATTTGCTGGCATAATAAAATGCAACAAGATCAATGTGTTCAAGGTTTATGTAAGTTAGACGAACAAAAGTTGTTTTGTCAACCACCACCTTGACAGTGGGAATACTGCTTGAAACATTAATAACATCATTATTTTTTGTAATAGCAATAAAGACCTTTGATGATTCTGATACTGTTTCATCCCATGTAAGTTTAATTCCTTGTGCAATTTGAGCCTCTTTAGCAGTAGCAACAGATTTCATGATAATTTCAAATACTATTGTCGCTTCTCTAGCCACGACTAAGCTTGCTGGCATAAACACAACAGAAGTATCTGATCTACCCTTTCTAGTTGTAAGAAGATATCTTCGTTTCTCATAATTTTCAACTTTCAGTTTTTCTCTGCTATTGTTGTCTAGGGCAAAACTTGGAACAAGGCTTACAATAAGCGGCCCAGAATTAACAACCTTCCTAAACACTAAGGCGCCTTCATCATCAGTGTATACATAAGGACTAATAAATTCAATCTTTATGTCCCAGTCAATTGTGGGTGGTGGTGCCGGTACAGGTGAAACAACCCATTTAGTACCCACATGTATTAAGTTGTAGGGCACATTATTTACAAGATTAGGCGCAACAGGCACAGTAACATCACGTAGCTGACCAAGTTTAGGAATCTGTCTTTCACCATCTTTCATGTCAACAATTACTTTTCTCTTGTACATGCCATAGGAATCAAGTTCAAAACCATATATTTCTCCAATTTCTCCCTCTTTCTCAAAATCCTGTACGTCTGCCAAATCTTTCAACTCTGTTACTGGACACGCAACTGGTATGATTCTCGGCTTTGGACCAAGACCACTCATTTTTATAAACAAAAATAAAATTATTTAATTTCCAAAACAACATAAAAATCATGCATTACAACTGGTTTACCATTCTGATTAGTTACAGATAAGCACAATGATTCAAAGAAACTAGAACCTAATTTTTTAAACTGAGAATTAGGAAATCTAGCAACCACATTTTCACAATATGGGGCAGTTCCAGTCGGCAAGCATCTTAACAAAGTTGAAGGCTTTCCATTGTGTACATTTTCAGTAGTGTTCAGTTCTTTCAAATGAACATTTAGCACTGTGTGTACTGACAAATGAACAGGATATCTGCCAGTTATTCTTGGTTTTTTTGGTGATAGTAGACTACCAACTGATTGTGACCAATCTTCATCTGGATGTGTTATTGTTTTAAAAAATCCAAGTAATAATAAAAGACTAATTGATAAAGAAAACTGACCACTTTTCGGAAAATCAATTGAAACAAGTAAATTAGCTGGGTTTAAAGTTGCTTTAATTTTAAATTCATTTTGAAGCCATTCAGCTAAAGTACAAAAGTCATAATACCCAGCTCGTAAAGTATCACCCTTCTCAATACCATCAAGAGTTCCACTTACAGAATAATTTTCATCATCCGTTACATTAAACCACTTTACTGTGTAGAACATTTCATGGATAGCTACAGCCTTGCTACCATCACGATTATCAATCCCATTAGTTAACCACATTGGTTTGCTTGTGTCAAGATTTGTTAAGGTAATAAACATTTTTATTATCACATAAAAAAAAAGGATGGAATTTAAATCACCAACCATTACCACTACAAACGCATTTCAATTTAATGTGAATGCCAAATATAATGTTGCACCTACTTATGAACAGAAAATAATTCAGCTAAATCAGCTTGATATTGCTGTAGTCGAACAAGATTTATTTCAAGTCAAAGTACCCAACCCTTTTGATCATTACCTAAACCCTCCAATAACAGACGATGCTACTGCAAGAAAGTGGTCTTCAAGTCCACTACAGATGTTTCAAAACCAACTCAACTTTGCTATACTGTGTTCTACTACAGGCTGTGGTGTTTCATTCACAGACCATTTGAATCACTCAAACAAACTGATTAGGTCTGTGTATCGTTTCCACTGTTATTACCAGCTTAGACGTATACTGTCAGAACTGCATACACCACTACCAACTGAATCCAGTTTTAACAGGTTTAACAACCCCATGGATATGAAAGCATTTGAACGCATCTGTAATGAATTTAACATAAGCACTAAGTATGACTTTACACAAAAACTTGATGATCACCACGGCATTGGTACATTATATTATGCTTTGAGTCACAGACAATACCCTCAAGATTACTGGCCTCCCTACACTTCATTCTCATCAAAATCACAAGTCTGGTTAGGCTCAATAGAACAGAAACAATCTAACGCATGGTCAACATTTGTCTTGGACAGGAGTGACGGATTTACTCAAGCGGGAGTCGAGCGCATCAATGAGTCTATCAGAACATATGTCTGGTGTATACTAGGTGCACAATCATTAACAAAATCTAATATTCTGAATGGAAGTGGAATTTTCGATTCGCAAAAACAGTTTCTCGCTAATCTTGAAGATTCAGTAAATTCATCAGTTGATCTCCCATCAAGCATACAACGTTACCAAGATGTACTCAGATATGCCAGATCAAAAGTTGACTTTGTAGTTGGCACTGGGTTATACATGTTACCATCTGACCTTCAACTCCAAATGGGTACAATAACAAATTATAATAATGAAATAGTTGTTGCAGGTGTTGGTCAGAAATTAGGACTCAATCAATCTGTAAACTTGGGGGCCACAACCACACATGTTCAGTCATTAAAATCATTACAGACGGTAACACCCACGGCCATGGCACCAGTAACATCATCACCTGTACAGACAGTAACAGCTCCAGCTTTGACACCGGTACCCGTAACGATAACACCAACACCAATCCTTGACACACATGAGTCAGAGAGAACAGCATTGGTAATAGGTCTCACTGGATTAGGGGTATTACTTCTTTACCTGTTTCATTAAATAACCCACTATTAACCCTCCTACTGTCACCAAAAAGACCCACACATGTTCTGCCATAAACCCTACTGCCTTTGCCGCTGTACTAATCAACCAACTGACAACCGTGCCTAAAATGCCAGGCAACGAGTCTACTGCTTTCAGAGCCAATTTCTTAAGCAAGTCTGATATGTGTGACAGTTGTTTCTTTACCCACGACTGTAAGTCTTTTGGATCTGTGGGGACTGGGGTTGGTGGTGCTGGAGGTGGAGAACCACCACCCGTTACAGCCAACACAACTGTACTGATAATAAACCCCAGAGCTGTAATTAAACTGGCAATTGTGATACCCTGTTCTCTGAAAAGTGTTTTAAGTCTCTCAGCCAGAGTAGTGTCTTCGTGAAGTATTTTTTGAATAGTTTCTCTAATCCTGTTGACCTGTGATTTCAGTTTTTCCCTTCCAATACTAATCGCTTCTAACCTTCCTGATCTTTCTATCTGCAAATCATTTAATCTGTGTTGGATTCTTTCTTTCATTTCTGTGTCAAGATTCCCATTGTCTGCGGTAGCCAGTTTCTCTTTTTCACGTTCTATGTGTTTATCAAGCTCTCCCAGTTTGGCAAGATTATTAACCATCTCACCTCTTATTGTCTGCAGTGATTTATCCAACCCTATAATCTCCCGCATTGACAAAGGTGGATCATCTATTGTTTTCATAACATCATTTATTTGTCCTTCAGTAAATGAGGTTTCTTGTATCACTGTGTTTGCTATTTCTGGTAGGCTTGTTATTGGTGCCATTTCAATTTCTTGCCCTGTTGGTAACTTTGTTTGCGTGTCTTGAAGCACACTAACCAGTCTTGGCGTGACAGGAGACCCACCAATACCAAGTTGACGCAAGGCACTAACACCGCCTTCATTTTTTATTGTACTTAAAGCCCTAAACCTACTAGGGTCTTTTTTGTTAGTCAATAGTACTTTTCCTTTGTCAACAGTATTTAAATATAAATGACCCTTGACATCAAGTTCAAACTGGTTAGGGTCTATGTTGTCTGGGCGGCCACCAACATGATCATAAAATGAGTTCACTTTGGTTTCTAAAAGTTCGTGACGTAAACTGTAAATATTTCTTGTACCAGTCATATCTGCCATATCTGTTGTATTACCAAAATCATACATGCCATCCATTTCAAAATCTTCATGATTAAATCCTCCCGCGGCCATTGTTTTTATTAATTTAATTTTTTTTATTGTGCATAATAAAAATGACACAGTCCTACGGATCAAAGTTAGACCCACACAGAAAACTACGTGAACCTTTCGGTGTTAAAGCAGTTAGACAATCGATAGTCATCACAAACAATCCTAGTACTATAGACCAAAACCAGACTCTTACTGTCAAGTTTCCAAACCTAGGCCCCAGTGACGTTATTGTTCCTGTAACTGCTCGTCTTGCTTTTAATATTGAACTTTCATCGGACGCAGATGACAAAAGAACACTAGTTAACAATCTAGGTAGAGCAATTATTAAGAATATTAAAGTTAAACTTGAAGGACAGGAAGTGTTTAGTCTTGACGATGCTGATGTGTTCTACTGCTACACGGATTTGTGGCTTACAAGAGAAGAACGAGAAGATCGTATTTACCAAGGCATACAGTCAGATAGCATTATGAAAATTCGAATAAATGCATCAGACAAAACAACCACAGAAGGCAAGGACGTTATTGTGGCCGAAACATATGGAAATAGGTTTTGCATTCCACTCGAATTTGAAATCCTAACAGGACATTCGCCTTATTACCAAGGGGCACTAAATGACCGCCTGAGTTTTGAACTAACCTTCAATGATTACTCCAAAGTTATAAAATCAACTGATCTCAGATGCATCATACAAGATCTCTAACATTTCCTTGGAATATGAGATTGTCACGCATACTGAACTAGCCAGACTCATTCAAAATCAGTACCAGTCAAGACTTCCAATTTATTATGATCGAGTGATTAGACACAGTTTAATTACCCAAAGACAAGAGCGACCAAATTTGGAACTTAAACTTAAACACGCCTGCTAGGTCACTGAAAGGCATTCTTATGTTATTTGTTGAACCTGAAAGTCCTTACAAAAGAGATTCAGAAAAATTTTACAATCCGAAAATTACACATTTATCCTGCACAATCGAAGGCCGACCTAATCAAATTTTTGCATCTGGAATGATGGGATATCAGCACTATGATGAGATCACAAAGTATTTTGCTGGGGGAAGACTTAGAGAAAAATCAGCAAATATTGCGTGCAAAGATCTGCATCTGTATGACGTAAGAATCGGTGAATACCTGACAGACAAGTACGCACTGTGGCTAGATCTGCGTTCTACGGAGGATAATTTCCTTCATGGTTCTGGCCGTATTATCGAAAACGGTAGTGACGGAATCTCAATTCAAATACAGAAAAAAACAGAAACCGATGGATTAATAAATATATATCTATATCTGATTTTTGACGCTCAGTTAAACATAGCTGAGAGCAGGCTAAGTAGTCACATATATTAAAAGTATTCACTTAGCTTGGTTTTAATCCTTCACAGCCCATTTTGAATACCGAAATCACTATAAAATCCGAACGTATTAGTAGGCACGTCACGCTTGTGCTGAAACACGGACTAAACTGAAAATAAAAGGCGTCGTTTCACTGAGGTAACAGTTTTAACCTTCCTGGTCATAAGCACTGTAAAATCTTTCAGGCAAAACTAGCCTATTCGGCCAAAACCCAAGAAATGGGGGCCCCCCAAGAAAAAGCTTGATGTTGCCAGCCTTCAGCGTGATGATGTGAAAGCTGCCTTTCAGACAGATTTACAGCGCAGGCTCAAAGACACAGCGGACCCAGTAGACTCCTCCCCTGAAACACTTTGGGAACAACTAAAAACTGCTATTGCAAAATCCTCTGCAGAAGTTTTGGGTTTCGCCAGAAAGAAGAACAAAGACTGGTTTGACGAAAACGATGTAGAGATCCAGGAACACCTAGCAAAAAAAAAGAGCCGCCCATCAGGCTCACCTAGCCCAGCCTTCCTGCCCTGTGAAGAAGTCTGCCTTCCGCCTCGTCTGCAGCAGTCTCCAGCGCAAGCTCAGAGATCTCCAGAATGAGTGGTGGACAAGACTTGCACAGAGGACCCAGCTTTGTGCTGACAATGGTGACTACAGGGGTTTCTACGAAGCACTGAAAGCAGTGTATGGCCCCAGGCACCTGGTACAAAGTCCCCTGCGAAGCGCGAACGGCCAGGCACTCCTCACAGATAATACCTCCATCTTGAACCGCTGGTCGGAATACTTTCAGAGCCTCTTCAGCGCTGAGCGCACTGTTCAAGAAGCAGTCGTCCTACAAATCCCACACCTCCCAGTAAAGGTTGAATTGGACGAACCGCCCACCGCTGAAGAGACCCCCAAAGCCATCCATCAGCTCAAGAGTGGCAAAGCAGCAGGCATTGATGGAATACCGCCAGAGATCTGGAAACATGGAGGCACAGCACTGCACAACAAGCTCCATGACCTCTTTCTCTGCTGCTGGGAGGAAGGAACACTACCAAAAGATCTCCGTGATGCAGTCGTTATCACCCTGTACAAGAACAAAGGCGAGAAGTCTGACTGTTCCAACTACCGGGGAATTACCCTGCTGTCCATTGCTGGGAAAATCCTTGCAAGGCTGCTCCTGAATCGGCTGGTACCTGCCATCGCTGAAGACCAACTCCCAGAGGGCCAGTGTGGCTTCAGAGCAAACAGGAGCACCACCGATATGGTCTTCGTGCTGAGACAGCTACAGGAGAAGTGCCGCGAGCAGAACAAAGGGCTGTACGTAACGTTTGTCGACCTAACAAAAGCGTTCGACACTGTGAGCAGGCAAGGCATGTGGCAGATCCTGGAGCGACTTGGCTGTCCCCCAAAGTTCCTCAACATGATTGTCCAGCTACACGAGGACCAGCAAGGCCAGGTCAGACTCAACAATGACCTCTCAGAACCATTCCCTATTCTCAACGGTGTAAAGCAGGGCTGCGTGCTGGCACCGACCCTCTTCACCATCTTTTTTAGCATGATGTTGAAGCAGGCCACAGTGGACCTCGATGATGACGATGCAGTGTACATCAGGTATCGTCTCGATGGCAGCCTGTTTAACCTCAGACGACTGCAGGCCCACACGAAAACCCTAGACCAACTGATTCGCGAGCTGCTTTTTGCTGATGATGCTGCCCTCGTTGCACACACAGAGAGAGCCCTGCAGCGCATCACGTCTTGCTTCGCAGATGCTGCCCAGCTCTTTGGACTCGAGGTCAGTCTTAAAAAGACAGAGGTCCTCCATCAGCCGGCACCCAAGACAGTGTACCGCCCTCCTCACATCACCATCGGCGAGTCTGAACTAAAGTCAGTGCACCAGTTTACTTACCTTGGCTGCATTATCACGTCGGACGCCAAGCTGGACAAGGAGCTTGACAGCAGGCTGGCAAAAGCGAACAGCGCTTTCGGGCGACTTTTCAAGCGGGTGTGGCACAATCAGCAGCTGAAAACAGGCACCAAGATCAGCGTGTACAGAGCTGTGGTCCTCACCACCCTGCTGTATGGTTCCGAGTCCTGGGCCCTCTACCGCAGCCAACTACGACTCCTCGAACGCTTCCACCAGCGCTGCCTGCGTACCATCCTGGGCATTCACTGGAGTGACTATGTCACCAACGTCGAGGTCCTTGAACGGGCTGAAACTGTGAGCATCGAGGCTTTGCTGCTGCGGACACAGCTCCGCTGGGCGGGGCATGTCTCCAGGATGGAGGATCATCGCCTACCAAAGATCACCCTGTTCGGCGAGCTTGCTACTGGACACCGTGACAGAGGGGCACCAAAGAAGAGATACAAAGACTGTCTCAAGAAGTCACTTAGTGCCTGCCAAATCGACCACCACCAGTGGTCTTCGCTTGCTGCGGACCGTGACACCTGGCGCTCCACCATTTACAAGGCAGCTGTCTCCTTTGAGGACTCTCACAGAGCTAGCCTTAAGGACAAGCGGCTCAGGAGAAAAAACAGAGATGCCGCAGCTCAGAACCCTGGCCATACCTTCCCCTGCAGCCACTGCGGTCGAACCTGCCTGTCTCGGATTGGCCTCCGCAGCCACGAACAAGCCTGCAGACGTCGTGGGCAACTCCTATAAAATCTTCGTTCGCGAAGTCAAGCCAAGAAGAATATTTTTGTAATTTTAAAGATATTCTACTTTTTGTAAACTAGGGTCCAATAAATTAGCAAGTCAGTGCAGCATCCCAAGCATGTCTTATGTTTAATTAGCATATCAGACCGACTGGTGACATACATTGAATTTTTCTTTCACCAGCAGTGCTGGCACATCCTGAAAAAAGTCTTCTTGCTTTCGGGACATTATGCAATGTACAAACAACCAATTGTTCACGTCATTTGCTCAGGCTTTAGTAACAGGTGGATAAAGAGCCAACACACAGTCATTTTAATTTATAGTTATTACTGACCATATTGATCTTGCACATTGGCTTGATTTCTACTGTCCTATGCATTATGCTCCACCTTGCTTTTCCATTGATAATAATGATAAATTATGTGTTTGCAGTTAATGCGTTTTGTATATACCATTTCCCTGTACATATTTTGTTATTGTAATGATTTCTACTCTATTTTAATAAACTAGAGTGTAAAAATTATCATAAAGGTACAGTATCTCTATCATGTGTTAGGTTTATTTTTGCACAATAGACCCGCTGATGACATGCGTTCAATATTCTGTTGTTGTTTTATTCACAAGCGGCTTAGGCACGTCCTGAGAAAGTTTTTTTTGTTGTCGGGAGGATATGCAATGCTCAACCAACCAATCCACATTGTATTTTGTGTTAAATAAAGTCATTGTACAACCAAACATTGGTAAAGGCATAAGCCATTCTGTGTGATTTATTACAATATCCCTTAAACTGGCACCAAAATAAAACAGTTACCATGCAGAATTCTGTGTTAATAAATTGTGGTCTTAGAGCCTTTCAGTGTAGTTATTTTGAGTTTTCTTTCAAATTATTTTTTTCTGATGAACCTCATTGTGCAAGCAAATTAATTTTGTCCTGACAGTTGTGAACTTTTTTTTTATATATGGTGATTTTTACCTCTTTTATTTTTTTTTTTACTGATATTTTATAGTGTGCTGACACAGTTGAGTAGAGTTGTTATGATGTGATAACTTGTAGAAATACAGCAGAAATCATTATTTAATGATGATTGGACATGTTCAAGATATGAGGAGGGTGAGCATAATTGGGAAGAAAGTGAAGGATGGCTGATAATCCATGCATTATGTCCGTGTCTAATAATGCATCTCCATGCAATTTGAGGTGTACAGATGCGAAGGGGAAATAGGAAGGACTAAACGTAGTAATGGGTGAGTGTTGGAATTACAAAAAAAATGGGTGACAATGTAATATACCACTGGCTGCAAGGCTATTTTTTATCTTTACATGGTTGTTTTTCTTTCTGCATGACAATCATCTCAGTACAATCTGTGTTACTTAGTAATCCATGAACGATACAATGAAACATGATCATAAGGTGCAGAGTTGCCGGGTTTGCCGAGTATAGCAAAAGGAGAAACATGTTTGACTTAAAAACTACCTTTTAAAATTAGTCCTATAAGAAGAGCTTTGGACAGAGGGGAGGGGGGGGGGGATGTTTTGGCACAGGCATTTTATCTTTTTTACCTATCCATGTTCAACATAGGCATATGGGACTGCATTAAAAAAAATTGAAGAGAAGAAACACGTTTGACTTATCCGAAGTTCAACTTAAGTGAGTTTAAATTATCCCTTGTCATATTAAGAGCAGATGGAAATTTTGTTGCTTTTTTGGCTTCAGCATATCGGAGTGTACTCAAATCTTTCTTAAAATATTTGACTCTCTCATCGATTCCCATGAACTAGAGATGCACACAGATTGGATATATCTATAAAAACTAGGGACACACAAAGGCTAGAGACATCAATATAAACTTGGGACACACAAAGGGTGGTTACATCCATACAAACTGGGGACACAAAAACAACTTCACAAATAAATCACACCAAAAGTGACGCATGGGAAACTGACAGAATGAGTTTGATAGAAGAATTATTATGTGACTTTATTATGAACATGAGTTTAGAGAGAGAGGTGAGGGGCAGTAAAAGTGAAAAGTTGGAAGTAAAATAGGGTGCAGTGAAAAAAAAGCTTAAATAAAATATGTACAATACAAATGAGGTCCGCAAAATACTACCAATACAATATACAGGTCGATTATAACCTTGACAAAGCGAGAATATTGGTGTCCCCGGTTTGTATGGACACAACCCGTGTGTATGTGTGTGTGTGTGTGTGTGTGTCCCCGGTTTGCGTAAGTCCCCGGTTCGTATGGATACAACCCATGAAAACACATGCCAATAAAACAGGTATTTATGGACTTACAGAGACACTGATATAACAATTAGCATTGCTTATGGATCGGCTTTCCATTGTTAAAAGCGCGATGCTCGCAAAGCATTATTTCATAGGGTCCCCGGTTCGTATGGATACAACCACGTCCCCGGTTCACGGGGTTTACATGCCTGTGTGTGTGTGTGTGTGTGTGTGTGTGTGTGTGTGTGTGTGTGTGTGTGTGTGTGTGTGTGTGTGTGTGTGTGTGTGTGTGTGTGTGTGTGTGTCGTGCGTGTGTCGTGTGTTTATTGCTCCCCCCCCCCCACACCCACACACACACTCTCACCCACATGCCTTAATTTTTTTTAATTTATTCCCAGCATAGACGTAGTACTCACACTCTTAGCATAAACTGACTAATTTCCAGGACACTTCAAAGCCTGAAAAATTACAAAAACTTTAGCTGTAAAAATTCATATTCTGGAAAAGTAATGAAAATCAATCCACTTTAAGCTTAAGGTACTATTATCCGACGTCACCAGATTTTACAAACTGTAAATATGAAGTGCACATATATTACAGAAAGTATTTTAGGACATAAAAAAATCTTTAGTGTGCGTGTAATTCCATTAATCATGGAAGAAGTGCATCAGAACACTGCACCTAAATATGTTGCCATATTCATTGGGTAAAAATATGGAATGCTGTGACATCATGTATAAAAAGAATATAATAAAGTTTATTATTTTCTGAATGCCTGATAAAGGACGAACACACCGATACCAAATAAGTATTTTCTTGTAGTTATCACAGCTTTACTGTCCATCTAGTACCCCTATCCCCAAAACATTATGACCCCTTTAATGGGGTGGGTTCGGTCAGACTCTGTGGGATCTTTGATACCGTGTTTATTTTTGGCAAAAACCTAGGAACCTACGTGGTTTTGGATAGACTTTCAGAAAAACATAGTCTCCGATACCCCGCAGGGGTGAGGGGGTGAGGGGGGGGGGGGTGGGAGGCGGGTCTATGGAGGGCCAAAGGTCTAAAGCCCTAGTTGTCCTAGGAACATGGACTCAAAGTGGTGTCAGCAAGAGGCATAGATCCTCATGAGCCCCTGCAACTGCGGTGGCTCATGAGGATCTGTACATTTTGCAGTTGGGGGTGTTTAGATTTTCTCGGCGCTGAACGGTTTAAAGTGTGAACATCGTGCCCTCATATAAGTTCTGGCCGACATTCTTTTCATTTCGGTATGACCGCTGTCATAACGCCTGAGAGAGAATGACAGTGGGTCTTTTTCGTTTTGAGTAAGCGTGTCAATTCTCAAGCGATTTACAGTACTCAATAGAAGGCCTACAGATTTTATTTTACATGCAAATGAGTAGGGAATGCATACACTCTACTGAAGCGACGTTCAAGGGGATGTAACCGCTGTTTTCTACTTTACTCGTTACGGGTTTAATGCCCTTGGAGATGCATGATGGCGAGATGTAATGAGGAATGTTAGAGAATGTCAAGTTTGAATAATAATAATAATAGACGATTTCCGAAAATCAGAAACACTACATGTCACGACCCCGTTTCCGGGGCGCGAACTATGAGCTCTACAACTCGAGATGCACCGGACCCACACTCACAAACCTAACACAAACACCAGAGGAACAATGACGACATTTATTACATTTATTATAACCCTAACAACCACCAACTATTCTCACTCAATTCTAACCACGCACTCACGCACATTCACACTCACACGTCCAAACTCCCCACCCCGAATATCCAATATACACAATACAAAATAACAACAAATATATAATGAACTAAATATCCCTAATACAAAAACGTTGAGAAAACAAATATATAATAAAACAAATATCCTAAATAAAATACAAAACAAAACTGAGGCTGAAAAGCTTAAATCATAGGCCACTGGACCCCGACGGAAGTACAAGCGTCAAGTGCTAACGCCAGTTAGACCAACGCCTTTGCTTCCGCGAAGATTCCCTTACAGCACGTGGCTCGGCCTTGAGTAACAGTATTTCAAATAGCAGAATATCAAATATACGATGAACCAAATATGCTCACTAAAACACGAATGAAGATCGAGAAAAATGAATATCGTTCGCAAGCTACAGCATCTCCCCAGCGGGAGCACAAACGACAAGTTTGAATTAAACTAATGCTTTCGCTAACTAGACATTCACAGCACAAGGCTCCTTTAGCTAACACAATTCAGAATAAACAATATCACGCATACAAATGGAGGAAATATCCTTAATTTAACATGGCTGAAAGTTGCATAAACTCAATATATTTCACGTCACTGGACCTTCTCGCCGGAAGCATAACCGTTAAGCTCAGATCAACTCGACACAGGCTCTTGCTTCAGCGATAAGGCGGCCCTCCGTAACACAGGCTGCTTTTAAATACAATATCTCAAAAATTTCTCACAACATAGTCACTACGAGGAGATGAAATAAATCTCACACCATTCTTTACGAGATTATAAACAAGCAAAACTTCACTTAAATAGCTTAGAAATAATTAAATGGGACGACCCGACCTGACTAAACACGGGCGTGCCGCGACACTCGCAACAGCACCCAGGTCCGGCGTCGTAGCCCAACAAGGCGGAGTGACACAGTCAGCCTCCACTCTCAGTACCACAGCACCGTGGCAGACTTAGCCGGTTACTTCTTTAAGTTTTAGGCCGTTGAATTTGGACCATTGGATTAGGATGCACTAAAACACAGGTGCAAAAATACACATAAATAACTAACAAAAGAAACAAAGTAATCGCATGACCCTAACCGCAACTTTAATTGCCGTCTTTTATATTCCTTTCACCTCTCTTCCGTAATAATAAATTCAACCTCAACAGAATACATATTTGCACGTCACCACATGACTCACTTCAAAATTCACCCTCCGATGATAAATACTACAAAATACAACAGATGGCATTCGCTTCTACATTCTATACTTACACTTGCCCCCCAACACACACTAACCAAAATAATAATAAATAACAGAACAAGCAAACACCACCCCCCCCCCACCCCCCACCCCCTCCCACGCCCGAGCAAATGACCACTAGAGAATTGTTGCGTGTACTTACTGTCATCCGTGAATACGCCCCGGCTAGGACGAAGACAAACAAGGACAAGACAAGCCAGGGGTAAAGTCGTCGCAGCTCTTCTTCTCTTCTCTCCTTCCTCGGACACCGGCTCTGGGACGACCAAAACCGTATCGCGGGGCCGACACAAAAGAACGACACAGCTGCTTGTGGCCTTCAGCAAATGGCCAACCACGCCTGAAAGACCACCCTAGGAGACTGCTGGTAAAACGACTGACTCGTTCGCAGTTGGAAAGCGACTGTCTAACAATTTGGATAACGTTAGGTTAGCAAAAAAACGCTCACTAAATAATGTGATTGAAACTCCACGTGAAACAATAACCACCCGATCGCGCAGACCGGGCGATCACGTATGTCACACCGGCCACCAAACTCTCGCACGGCAGCAAATACTCGTGTACAGGCCAAATACCCCACCTAACCTACCCGTGCGTCCGGTGACTATCTAAATCCTGTCACCCCTCTTAACTTATTCCTCTACAAAATTAGACGAAAAAAACCGTGTCGTGACACTACACTTCTGTCTATGTATGAGACGAGAAGATGTGTCACTAGCACAGAGCTCTGATTGCTCGTGTCCCCAGCGCGCACAGGCCATCGGGCCGACATCGGTTGTACGCGGGCCAGCGGTGGCCGACGTCGGCCCGATAGCCTTTAGCGCCTTGGTTCCTCAGTTATCTAAGAATGCTACTGTGAGTGTTCGATAGTTTCCGCAATAAAGACAAGATGGGACCCCAGTCCAAAGTTGTTCTTATTTTCAAGCTTATCCTTCTGATCCATCTCCTACCCTAACCCACCCTCTGATCCACACACACTGGCACACAGAAATAAAGACGGCCATACGGCAATCCAGAGTTGCCACATTCCTTCTGCGATAAGACATGTAGCGACTGATCACTACTTGTTTGTTTGTCTATTTTGAAAATATTTTCGAAATATTAATAAATTCTGTTGTAACTGTCTTTTTATAAGCGTGTTTCTTTCTCCGTTGAGTTCTTCTCGGACACATTACAATTCCCGTCATTTGTAAGGTCTGTGGTCTAGCTCTGTGGATAGCTTTTCTGAAAAGAATGATAGCACGAGCAGCGAAATGACGTCACTACAAGATTTACGTCATGTCATCATTAGCCCCAAGACTAGTGACGACTCGATGTTATACGTCACCCATCGCAGTACTAACATTTTACGTATTATAGGATCAAACTTTGCAAATTTTCTAGCTGATTTTCACGCCTAGGGCTTACAGGTCACAATTTGACCGAATCCTATCCCAGAGCCAGGATAAACAGCAGGCATATGCAAACACTGTTTATGAAAAATCATGCGGGTATTAATGAGAAGATAGTTTTTTTTCGTTAAAGAAAAATCAAAGTTATGTTAGCTGTTTTAAAAAATAACTCCGAAAAGTGGTGCAGAAAAGTATCTGATTTTCATACCTAAGGCTTGCAGGTCACAAAATACCTAATCGTACCCGACAGCCGAGGCAAACTGTAGGCAATACCCTGTATGAAAAATCATGCGATTAGTAATCAGAAGATTGATTTTTTGGTTAAAAAAAGATTAAATTGTTTTAAGATTAATCCCAAATAATTCGTGAAATTAATCCCAAAAATGTGAAACTATTTTTTTTCAAAAGTATTTAATTCAATAGGTATAATGCTGGTTAACAAACTCTTTCAATATCTTCCTTTTATCTAGCTATATGCAAAATATCAAAGTAACAAGATGGGATGAACCATAACCCACAAAGTCCCTTCTATATAAGAGCTGTCCTCGCTGTCAATGGTCTCTACCTTTTGTCTTTGACCTGATTTTGATGTTGAATTTATCTCCTATTGAAAAAAATCTCGCAGATCTGCCAATGCGTCAGTGAGTTCTACAAGGGGCGCAGGACATACGCGTCATTGATTTGTCAAACATCATTTATCATGACGTAAGTTTTAGTTTTTACGTAATTTTATATTTTACGTGATATGAGTTTTACTTTCGCTTCATAGGCTTGAGGAAATGGTGACAAAAGTAGAACTTCACGGTACAATTTCAATCTCGCTATAATTTGTGTGAAAGCAGGATGACTTTACCTAGCTACATGATATACTAAGTACACGGGTCACCTGCATGCTCTTCTGAAAGCGCGTCGATGTGTGTGTGCGTTTTGGTGCGTGCATGCGCGCGCACTCCAATCATCTCCAAGAGGCAAAGATCCCCATGCGCCTGGAGGGTGCATGAGCATCTATTCCTCCTGGAGATGGGCGCATGTTTGTGTGAGAGAGATAACCACGCGCGAGAGAGAGAATGACGTCATATTTAGAGTATTATGTCAGTGTCTGTGTGGTGACGGAGTTGCCTCTTTTACGTCACCGCGACTGTCCGACTTTCTCTAGAAGTAAAGGTTTTTTTACTGTTTTAATTACTTTCTGAAAAGAATTTTTACTAAAGAAGTTGAAAGGGTACAAAGCTGGCTAACGAATTCGTCCAATGTCTTGCTCCAAACAAGCTATATGCAAAAGTTCATGTAAATAATTATGACAAAAAATTACGGACTCTAATCTGGGTCAACGGACTTCCTATAAACGGTTGTTTATGTCTTCAATGAGACATTCAATTACCATATGTTCGGAGGCTCTATTAGCCACCCACTACAGAAAGTATTTCGCCAAGTTTCAAGCTTGTGTGTACAGAAATATCGGAGATTCTCTTGTTTACATACATACTCACATACATACATACGCATATACATACATACCTACGCACATACGGCGCTTCGCGCCAACTGTACGTTCAGCAGCGAGGTTAGCGTAACTAGACATGACGTGATTTTTATCTTGTTACTTCAATTGTTAGAGGTTTAGCCTGCCCGCCTTTGACATCATGGACATGCTATTAAATTCGCCCCACCGCGACCCGTTCTAACAAGTCCCTTCTATAAATAGGAGGGACTTAAAAATTAAGAATTCTCGACTTCTAGCGAAGGATCAGACAGTGATGGTGATGTAAAGGCGCCAAACACGTCAGTGTTACACAATGTTCCTAAATTGTCGCAAAGCACCAGATGTCAGTGTTATACAATGTTTCTGAACTGACATCAAATTCGTCACTGTGTCGTGGGACTATCGATGCCATGACGTAAAGCTTATAGTGACATTATTTTGCTGCTCGTGCTATTCTTCCTCTTCAGAATTCCTGTCGCTGCTCCAGCCCACAGAGCGTACTAATGGCGGGAAGCGCGCGTGTCCGTCTTTATTTGTGTGCCCCGGTGTGTTTTGATCAGAGGTTGGTTTAGAGAGGAGGGAAGTTGATCGGAAGGATAAGCTTAAAAATATAAACATGAACACTGAATGTTCCTAAACAAACCAAAAAAACCGCATGTAGCTCCAAACAATACGTAGACTTTGGGATGAAATTCTCATCTTGTTAGATGTCATTACAGTGTGGATGAGTTATATTATGTGGAATATTTGTGTGTCAAGACTTTATTTTGTGAAATATATGTGTTTGGTATCAAAGTTGTCGGGAATTTGTATTTATGTGCATATTCCTTTTAGTGCTGATCTTTTTGTGACCTCGCGCTGACTTGGAAGTGGTCTTGAGACTTGTGTCGCCATAAACAAACAAGAAATAATATGTACAGAATAGCTCATAACCCACTAGCAAAACGTCTTCGGGCCCATGACGGCCGCAGTGCGGCCGTCATGGGCCCGCGGACCTTTGCTTACAGCGCTACTGCCTTCTGGCAAAGTGCGGCAACGTTCTTTTTGTTATACTTGCTGACAGAGTGGTCCAGAGATGGGATGTAATTATGCTGTGATTATGGAGCTTTCGGATTACGGCGTAAGGTCCAGTATCAGGAACCAGCACACAGATTGTACGTGTACGTGATGTTGTCATTTAAAGAGGGTTTTTTTTTTTAAATAAAAAACTGGTAAATATTCGAGTTGAAGTAGAAATATTTTGCCGTAAGGCTTTCGTATGAAAAGAAAAATAAGAAGAGATGTTGAAACCCATTTAAGTCAATGAAAATGAAACACAATGTTTCCAGAGGAAGGATCTCAGATCCGACACGTTGTGTCACATTTTCGGTACTTAAAAGGTTTTCACCCTCTCTACTTAGTTTTCTTTAAAAATTCGAGTATATATGCGATCTTGTAGCTGTTGATATGTTTTGTGTATACAAATATTGACTAATCACACACGCACGTGCAAACATAAGCACGCAAGAACGCACGCACAGACACGAGCACACTCACGCACAGACACACGCATATCCAGACATACACGCACGCACAGTAACGCACGCACAAACACACACGCACAGACACAAGCACCCACACATACATGCACGCAAACACAAAACACGCATATATATACGCAAGAACAGACACAGACACGCATAGACACACACGTGCGCAGGCTAATAAACACACACACATACGCACAGATACACGCACATGTATATAAACACACGTACACAAACACACAACTACTCGGACCTCGTACACACACACACATATACATACACACACACACACAAACATGCACACACACGCGCGCACGAACAAACACACACACACAAATACACACATATGCACGTATACACACACACACACACACACACACACACACACACACACACACACACACGCACATACACACGTACAGACAAGAACGTACGCATTTAAGACACACCGGTACTAAGACACGCCACAACACCATCTCGCGTAAGACAAAGACACAAAGTTGCTTTCCTAATGTTCTTACGTGTTTCAAAGTTCCACACTATAACAGACCCTGTGCGCGCAAGGTCATCGGGCCGAAGTAGATCGCAGGTGGCCGGCACACGCCCGTGCACGGGCCGTGCGACCTACTTCGGCCCGATGACCTCGCGCTGACTGGGGAGTGACCATGAGACTTGAGTCGCAACAAACAAACAAGAAATAATATGTATAGAATAAATTAAAGGCCAAGTCTGCTACGTCACTATAAGCAGCAATAAACTTTTAGGCTGTCCGTATCGGCATTTGTCGCAATGATTCCTGCAGGAATCATAGCGACAAAAACCGATACCCACAGCCGAAATGTTAAACTAGCATTTAACCACAATTGTGCATGCAAACTTCGTTCTATACAGTATTCTGTCCACACTACCGCTGGCTGAATACGAAAGGTGGAGAGTGGGAGGGGGGGGGGGGGATTGACACCTACTGCCCACTCCCTTTTTCAAACCGAGGACATCCACCCCCCCCCCCTCACCCCCCCCCCCCCACCCCCACCCCCCATTCCCTTCACCCCTTCCCCTTCCGACCTTTCGTAGCAGGAACACGAGTGCATAATATCACAGGCTAGGGAAGAAAAAAAAGCATTTTCACTATGTTTCCTGATGCACAGTATTTCTTTCAGTCAATGTGATTGTTTTCCCGTTTTACTTGACCCAAATCAAAATGTCCTCGTCAGACGACTCGGACAGTTTGTTTCGGGTCTCGTAATCAAATCTGTATGTTGTCGGCACTATATCAAGCAACATGTTGCTCAATATACTATTGCAACTCCTACTTCAAAACCAAGACTCAGCACAAGGTCTCCTAGAGACACCCGCGCTCCAAGCACTGGCACCAACAGGATCCGATCCTGGTCAGGCCCGCCAACTTGAAGAACGTTCTCCACAAACGCCCCTACCATAGCGCGGACTGCGACACAGACCATTCTTTGGTGTGTTGCAAGATCAGGCTGCAACCGAAGAAGTTCCATCGCACCAAGCAGCTAGGCAAACCTCGCATCGATGTCAGCAAAATGTCCCAGCTCGACCTCGTGAAGCAGTTTGCAGAGGCCTTCCAGAAGGAACTTGAAACCTCACAGCCCGTCGACTCCTGACTCTGCCACAGAGAAGTGGGAAACCCTGCAGGACACCATGCACCGCACAGCCTTGGCCACCGTTAGGAAGAGGACCTCAAAGACACAAGACTGGTACGAGGCCAAGTCGCCCGAGATGTCCTCCATCATCGTAGCCAAGCGAACTGCCCTTGCTGAGTACAAACGGTTGCCCAGCAAAAGGAACCTGCAGGTTCTCAGGGCTGCCAGGAGCAAGGCCAAACAGACTGCCAGGCGTTGCTCCAACGAGTACTGGACGGAGCTCAGTGAGAACATCGATTGCAGCCGTTACAGGTAAAATCAGAGGAATGTATGACGGCATTAAGAAGGCATTAGGACCAACCCAAAACAAGACGGTCCCCCTCAAATCCTCCAAAGAGGAAGTTATTACGGACAAAGGCCAGCAGATGGAGAGATGGGTGGAACACTATTCTGACCTCTACTCCAGACAGAACGTCGTGACCCCATCAGCTCTTGGCGCCATCGAGTGCCTGTCTGTAATAGATGATCTAGACGCAGTGCCAACAATAGAGGAGCTCAGCAAAGCCATTGACAGCTTGGCTTCTGGCAAAGCCCCAGGCAACGATGGGATCCCCCCGGATTTGATCAAGAACTGCAAGGCCACCCTCTTTCTCCCCCTGCATGAGGTCCTACTCCAGTGCTGGCAGGAAGGAGAGGTACCACAAGACATGAGGGATACCAAGATCATCACCCTCTACAAGAACAAGGGCAAGAGAAGCGACTGTAACAACTACAGAGGCATCTCCCTTCTCAGCTTTGTCGGCAAAGTCTTTGCCCGGGTCATCTTGATCAGTTTGCAGAAGCTGGCAGAACGTGTCTATCCCGAGCCACAGTGTGGCTCCGAGCTGAGCGGTCAACGGTAGACATGTTCTTCTCCCTCCGTCAACTCCAGGAGAAGTGCAAGGAACAACACATGCCTCTGTATGTCGCTTTTTATTGACCTCACCAAAGCCTTCGACCTGGTCAGTAGAGACGGTCTGTTCAAGATCATCTCAAACATTGGATGCCCACCCAAACTGCAGAGTTTGATAGAATCCCTCCACACTAACATGAAGGGGGCAGTGCAGTTCAACGGCAGCACATCCGAACCCTTCGACGTATGCAGCGGAGTCAAACAAGGCTGCGTCCTGGCCCCTACTCTTTTTGGGATCCTCTTCGCTGTCCTGCTCAAGCAAGCCTTTTGTAATGCAACAGTAGGACCAGATCAGATGGCAGGCTTGACATACGCTAGACAGGAGAGAAGACGCAATACCTTCCATCTGAGAAGCATCGTCGTATGCTGGGCATATCTTAGCAACATAGAGTGGCCAACACCGAAGTCCTGTCACGCGCTGACCTTTCCAGGATGTACACCCTAATCAGACAACGCAGACTGCGCTGGGTTGGCCATTGTCCACGATCACCGCATGGAAGATGGCCGCATCCCAAAAGACATCCTCTACGGAGAACTGGCAGCTGGGAGAAGAAACATTGGTCGCCCCAAGCTACGATTTGTAGATGTCTGCAAGAGGACATGAGAGCACTGGATATTGACACTGGGTCCTGGGAACGCCTTGCGGATGACCGTGCAAAGTGGAGAAGTATCCTCCACCAACACCTCAAGTCAGGGGAAGAGAAGATGTCAAAAGCAGCAGCAGACAAGCGGACACGCAGAAAGGAGTGCAACAAGTCCATCAGACCAGCGACCACGTACATTTGTGATCTTTGCAGCAGGGACTGCCACTCTCGCATTGGCCTCTACAGTCACAAAAGATGCTGCTTCAAATCCAGCTGAGCATGCAATCAGATCAGAACAACTAGGATGCATTATCTATGGTCGATTCAGATCAACAGAGGCCCATTATTATTATTATTATTATTATTATTATTATTATTATTATTATTATTATTATTATTATTATTATTATTATTATTATTATCATCATTAATCACTAGAAGAAATAAACAAGGTGCTATTGATGCACAACGTGAAAAAGCATTTAGTCTCTACCCCAGTCTGTGGTACACAGGAGACCAAGAAGAAATGTAGAACCTCAAAAGTTTCATGTCCTACAGTTGAGCTGTCATGGTCAACCCGTCTCCTGCAGTCTGAATGAAATTGCACCATTTTGGTTGACCGACTTCACGATTCAAGAAATGTATTGTCCATTAAAGGCTATTTAAGCATACGACTTGAACATACATGTACGCCAGCCCCGCCAGACCTCAAACACCTCCATAAATTCCAGGTGTGCCGCATATGGATCTGCGGCAAAATGCCGCGTATATGTATCTGGCACGTCTCGAAGGAGTTAATTTAACCATTTGGCTGTCGATAACGCTTAATACAGAAATCATCGCGACAAAAAGCGATACCGAAAGCCAAGAGTGATACAGAACAGCCTATGACCGCTAACTTTCTACTAACAGCCCACGCCAAGGCGTCTCAATGTGTGTCTTTTCCCACCTATGACTTTTCTACCCTCCTTTACACACTCTTCGTGAGATGCCGCCACGCGTACAATGTACTTATAAAATATTCGTTTAATGCCACACCTTAACCCCTTCCTATTTCGCTTCAGAAACGACCGCACACTGACCTCCATTCGCCCAATTAACCCAGAGTAACTGATCCCAAAATCAGGCCACTAGGAGCACACAGGACTGGCAAGAGATATAAATCCTCATGAGCCCCCGCGACAGCGGGAGCTCATGAGGATTTATGTCTCTTGCAGGCGGATAGCATTCTTGTACAAACCAAGGGGAATCACTCAGCGCTGGACAGACAAACAGTTAGATCCCCTGCCCCCGCCTATCAGGCACCCAATCGCCAGCCCACAGAGAAATACGCAGGTATAGAACAAGACAATCATTTCCATCCTCAAAAAGAATGGATCAGGTCTCTTATATAACCCATGTCTTTCTCCGGAACTTAGGAAGTAGGCAGGAGAGACATACATACACAAACATGAAGGTGCGCTACTATATGTAGCCCCGGCAGTTAAGGGGTTAGTGCAAAAGCTTTGACTGAAAAAAACTGTTTGATCTGAACGGAAAATGCAAGCCTAATGTACCAAGTGACCTAACAATCTGCAACAGGAAGCTTACGATTTTTAATAGTCCAGTTAAACGTTAGAGCGACATTGTACATTCAACAAAGGTGAATAGTTCATAATGTATCAGTCTTTATAAAATATTCTTTGTGTGTCCTCCGATAACGACGTGCAGAAAAACGTGCTGACCAGCTGACTTGTGTTGTAAGTAACAAGCTTGAATGTCGTAAAATGAAGACTTTTCTGCTCTTCTTCGTAGGAGAATTCCTCGTTGTTCGAAACGCAGTACAATTATCTTTCATGTGTGCCTACTCACATCATGGTTGTGAAAACGAGAGTTAAAAAAATACAGCATTGAGCTTATTGGCTAATGTTATCACTAAAAGATTTTCCGCTCTTCAATATTTAATTTAAATATTCAAACCTTTACACATTTTTAAACGTTTAATTTTTAACACACGGAGCTATAACGTCGAAACATCAAATTTGAGGGTTTTCCTCTGAAGGCTACGGTAAATTTCTGGAGAAAGATTGCCATGAGAGTTCAAGGGTGGCGTTCGAGGCGCCAAGCTATTCTAGCACAACCCTTGAACTATCGTGCTCGATTACATTTGTTGTTGTCCGATAGTCAGCTTTTATGCACAAGGCTGTAGAGGTCTCCACCATTACCTTCTGATGCATGTAACTAAGCGCAAAGCTTAACCCCTTCACTTCTGAGGAAAAAAACGTGAACACGATCCAACTGCAAGAGACACAGATCCTAACGAGCCCCGCGACTGCGGGGGCTCATGAGGATCTATGCCTCTTCGCTGAGACCAATTTGTTTCCATGTTTCTTGGATGGGTTTTGGCTTTTGGTCGTTGACTGAACCAAGATTTCAGAAACAAAAATGTACGTACAGTGGCTGGGAAGGGGTGGCACAGTACGCCATTCTACATGCACTTACTCAAACATACGAACAGTGGCAGGGGAGGGGTAAGTGGTGGCACAGTACGCCATTCTACATACACTTACTCAAACATACAAACAGCGAACAAAGGGAAAGTGCTTGGCTTCACCATAGTCACATTTACTATTATTTACAATCAAAACAAAGCCATCTAACTCATTCAGCCCGACGCACGTATGTCCCAAATTTTGGAGGCGTCATCTAACGTCTATGCACCTGTTGCAGGAGATGGATCGACCATGATAATTCAAGGGTAGTGCCAGATTAGCTTGGCGCCGACAGGCGCCAAGCTAATCTGGCACTACCCTTGAATTATCATGGTCGATCCATCTCCTGCTGTAGTGCGTCAAGGCTGAACGGGTTGCATCTACGATCCACGTGTAAAGAAACAAACAACAAAGCAACTTTGGCTCTCTTCTTTGCCAGAGCAACAACAGATTTTCCGGCACCTATCCGATTTTACGCCCTTCGACTGGACACGCATTGCTACGTGTCACAACGAGTGGCGTATAACGAGATGGTGCCGGTTTTTTTTCTCACAACCTCAAAGAGCATAGTTCATGACATTAAACATTTTTTTTAAACTGACGTAGCACCATTCAATTAATCTGTGTCCAAGACACCTTTTCGCCAACAACAAAATTTCACCCCAACAATCTGCGCAAGATACTAAACCGCTTGTGCATGCAGCCACCAGTGTAGTTTACAGTATTTGGAATTTGGGCCGTTTGCATGAGTGAGCTGAAATCTTGCACAAGCCACTAAGCAAGTTAATCCTTCAGGAAGCACCTTGCTTCGTGGCTTGTGCAGGATTTATTCCCGACACACTACAGCAGGAAATGTTGTCCGTGACAATTGAAGGGTTGTGCCAGATTATCTTGGCGCCATCAGGCGCCAAGCTAGTATGGCACCACCCTTGAATTATCATGGGTCGATCCATCTCCTGCCAGTGGTACATATTCGTTTGGTGACACCTCCAAAAGTTGGGAAATGGGACCGTGAAGTTAAATGGGTTAAGCTCTCTCATGCTACTGAGCTCCGGTCCCTGCATGCACAAGGAGGTCCAGTCTTCTGCTGTACTCATCAGATACCACGCATGGAACCCCACAGCGTCAGTTTTAAGCCAGAGCCAAATTGACTCATTCGCGGCCAGCCGCATCAGGATGCGCGGCTTATGCCGCGCATCCGGATGCGGCTGGCCGCGAATTAGTTAAACTTGGCGCCTACGTAGGACGCCAAGGTGACCTGACACTACCATCAAACTTTCATGTTCATCGGTCTCCAGAAACTCTTACGTATTCACTGTCCAGTTCAGTTCAGTTCGTTGTAGACGGTATCTCAGTAAGGTCGTGTGACCTGATACTACCATCAAACTATCATGTTGATCGGTCTCCAGAAACTCTTACCAATACGCTGTACAGTCTCAGTTCAGTTCGTTGCAGACCGCGGTATCTCAGAGAGGCCCATACGCGCCTCCGTTTCATCCCTTATAAATCTTCAGAGAGTTCCTTTCAATATCGCGCCAAAATTGGTCTGGTCTCCTACGGGTCTCTCATTTCCTGTAAAGTCTTAACACATTCCACCACAGGACCGAAATCCCCAGATTTTGAAGTTGCCCTCTGAAGGACTGTATTACAATTCTAGAGACAGATCGAGCATGATAGTTTAAGGGTGGTGCCAGAAGGCGCCAAGCTATTCCGGTACCACCCTTGAACTATCATGCTCGATCCATGTCTTGCTGTGGTGGGTCGGGGCGGAACGCGTTAAGAGCGCCCGC
Source organism: Semisulcospira habei (assembly GCA_036245525.1). Taxonomy (NCBI): domain Eukaryota; kingdom Metazoa; phylum Mollusca; class Gastropoda; family Semisulcospiridae; genus Semisulcospira; species Semisulcospira habei. The sequence continues at coordinate 50,806,038 of BTPG01000007.1, forward strand.
TGCCTTTCTTCACTTCTCTGCTACGGAGGCGATGGACCGCTGTGGCTGTGTCCGCGTAAGACTCCTCGTTTAGGAATCTCCATCCAACGTCTGGTTGACCTAACAATTGCAGCGCATGTGTCTTTAAGTCTGTTTCTTCTGTGAAAGTCCACAGTTTAATTTTTCTCTTCTTGCAGCACTGTCAGTCGTCTGCGAACACCTTAACAGCGTCTTTGAGTGATCTGAACGAAACCAGTGCAGATTCATCCCGGGTAACCCTCCTTGCTAGAAGCGCACGACTATGCATAAGATCATCGAGAGGCATTGATCCTCGTGAGCCCCCGCAGCTGCGGGGGCTCGCGAGGATCAATACCTCTCGTTCAGCTTATGCGTAACCACATGCAGCTGGTAGGGCTCGTGAAAATCCACGCAGTCTTTCTGCGTCTGGGCAAATGCAGTGGGGTCATGAGGATCACTATCTCTCGCTGATCGTATGCATATTCACGTGCAGCTGCGGGAGCTCATGAGAATCTATGCAGTCCTCTTGCAGGGGGGGTGGAGGGGGATAATGATGATCTCATTCTTAAACCCCCAGAACTCAGTAACTTCCATTTAGTTTGGGAGTTTAAGAGCTAAACATCTTGCATCTGGGGGTTTTTGTCACCAGGTACGTGGCTCATTCGGGTGCCCAGAAAATCGTCGAAGTTCCACAAGTGTATGTTTGTATGTACAAACAAATCACTTTCGTATATAAAAAAATGGCCGCGTATACACAGAAATCAGTCACACAAAAAAGTCCATTGACCTGTTTCCGCCATCTACGCATTCAAATCAAAATTCGTGAAAGCGACAGCAACTGCGCTGAAACTTGTGACAAAGTACGCTGATTAGCTTGCTGTAAATGTCCGTTGAAAATCTACAGCTTATAATGCACAAATAAAATCATTTTTCGTATTAAGTGACCTCTTTAAGTTGTTCGAAATCTGTGACGCAGGCTGTCACTCCATTGATTCGTCTCCATCCGGTATGCCTCCGGCCAAAAAAAAGAAAGCGCGAGGCAGATTTCCATTCAGTCACAATAGCGAGACCATCCCCGAAGGTGGGCGGTTTGTTTTTATTCGTCTTAATCCACGAACGCTCTCGTTCGGTCCGTGGCGAGCTCCTCACCGCCGTCAGCTAATGATTACGTCTCTAAACACAATCGCACATTTACCGCAAGTTATCACACGCACGTTACCAAAGCTAAATTTTCTCTCAAACCAGCCAGCAAGATGCTCACAATACGGCCAACAAGAGACATAGATCCTCATGAGCCCCCGCGCTTGCGGGGGCTCGTGAGGATCTATGCCTTTTGCAGCTGGGCGTTGTTCGCAGTGAAATGGTTAAGTAATTTCAGGTTGCAGTTCAGCGTAACTTTGCATAGCTCAAATAAGTTTCGTTAATGCGCAGATGTGAAATCTTCAGAGGTGCAACCGCTGAACACACACGGGCGCATAGCATAGCTCTATGCCAAAACCTCACTACCGCTATTTGACCTGGGAAAACTGAACTTTCAATGAACCCAACCCTCTCTTTCCCGGCGGAGTTTAATTACATCCACCGCGGCAAGCGAGTAATTTGAACATTAGCGATTGCGAGTTTTTCATCCCCTAGGAAAAAAAAAGAGGGTTGAGTTCATTTAGAGTTCTGTTTACCGGTAAAATTGGCATAGTATAGTCTTTTCAACTAATGCAGGTTACTTATAGAGGTCATTCTACTGTATTGTTCAAACCCGCGTAGGCACCTGAATGTATCACAATATTTGACAGGCACTTTCACAACCAATGCGGGTTACTTAAAACCGAAAGTCGTTGTACTATAGTTCAAACCTTCGTAAGTTAATTTATGATTAAGCGGCACTTCCAAAACCCAATGCTGGTTAAAATACAAGTCGTTGTACTCTAGTTTTAAGAAACTGGAACGAGTAAATGCGCTACTTACAGAGTTTCCCACTTTACAACCAATGCCTGCTAAATAAAGGTGAGTGCGGGATTTAGAAAATGTAAAGGCACTTTAAGGACAACGCACTTTGCGTTATTATTTAACTCTGTTCATTCAGCACGGCGTGACACACTCGGCGAACATTACCCAGGTGCCAAAGGCATAGACCCTCATGAGACCCCGCACTCGCGGGGGCTCATGAAGGTTTATGCCTCTTGCTGAATTCAAGTATATCTGTGTTTTTCAGACTGATAGGGTTGTTTCGCGGGTTGATTTGGGTTTCTGTTGCCAGCCCCATTATATGTGGAGTTATTTTTCGTCGAACAACGATTGTTCAAATAACGGCAAATGTGTACAAAAACCGTTCATATGTCTGTGCGCAAGGACACAATGACGTTTTCAGAATATATTGAAGCAATCGCATTTTCTTCAAAACAAACTGCACCCAGTTGCAGTTCTCTGCGTCATTATAAGCTGAACAAAAATCGCATTTTAACTCTGCCCTCAAGGGAAATATCACACAATAATATCCGACGTCAAAGCTGTATGTCATGGGACGCTGCTGTACGTCATAAGTGACGTCAAGAATAGAACTTTGAGACGTCTTCATACAGAGAGGCAAGCACAACGCCATGAATGAAGTCTTGATATGACATCAGCTGCGAAACGAGTACTGCATGAAGTCATCCGAATAATCCATAAACGACGTCACAGCAGTGCAGAAAAAAATGGTCCTCAGGCCGGCGTCGGCCGGAGGGCCTTTTGGGCGCTGAGACATTTGTTGAAATCTTGAACCGCGTGAAATGACGTAGATCACTCGCCACAAAGGTGCTTGGTGGGGACGGGTTTAATGCGGCGTTCCCGTTTGATCAGTTTGTCTAGCGTTCTTCTTGTGCACGGCTTCTTGCGTTTCTTGCACCGCTTGAATTTCCGATCCACATTTTTCATCAGTTTCTTGAAGCCACCTGGAAGACAAAGCAGTGGAAATGAAAACGTGGCGTAGGCAGTGCGGGTATTTCCATCATCATCATCTCCATTAATGGCTTGACTATGAATTAACCTCTTCATTGACAAGAAGAATTTAACACCACCCACTGCATGAGCCATAGATCCTCATGAGCCCCCGCTCAGCAGGGGCTCATGAGGATCTATACCTCTTGCTGAAACTCTTGTGTCCTAGTTCCTTTTTTTGTTTGTTTTTATGTATTTTGTTTGTTTGTATTGTTTTGGTTTTTGTTTAGTTTTTGGTTGTTGTGTGGGTTTTTTTTTTTTTTTGGTGTGTGTGTGTGTGTGTGTGTGTGTGTGTGTGTGTGTGTGTGTGTGTGTGTGTGTGTGTGTGTGTGTGTGTGTGTGTGTGTGTGTGTGTGTACACGGAAGAGCTCAAATGGGTTACTGTCTTTACCATCCTTATGAAAAATGGGGGGGGGGGGGGGTTAAAATCTGGGTGACCAAGTCAGACACCCATTTTTTCTGAGGGTTGTTTCTGCATTGTCTTGGGGTAAAGATTCATAAAAAATAAAAAGATCAGTTTTTCTCGTTTTGGAGTTAAAACATGCACTTTTGTGTTTAACAGACACGCCTGTAGTGTGTTTGAAAACTTGTCCCTCCCAGCAATGTGTGTGTGTGTTGTGCGCACAGAACCCTGAAAATGAGCGTGTATGTATTACATCACCCTTCTCAGCTATAAATAACTTCATAGCTGATATGGGTCAGGGGGGATATTTTGTTGTTTCAGGGAGTAAATTGTTTATGTTTCTACAAAATTAGGTTTGTTATTTGAGGGTGTGGTTGTTTTGTTAAAAAAAAGTGTTGAGTTGTAATGTACTTCCGGGGTGATGTGGAGAAAGGTGATGTCTAGTGATAAATTTGAGATTCATGTATACGTTCACCAGGGACTTAGCCTATACGTTTTCTACGTTTGTTTCCATGTCAGATGAAGAATATTTGATCTAAAACGTCGTTCTTTGTTTCTATTTTAAAGGGTTTTCCGCCACTATCTTCTGTTTTAGTTTGACTTAGCCTATAATTATATTCGTGCGCCGGTTGCTAAGAAGTGAAGTGATTGTATGAGTGCGCATTGTAAGAGAGGACGTTTAGACTTTGGGTGAGGCTGCTGTTGTCTTTTGTCCTGCACGACCTTTTGGTTGAACCTGTTGCTTTATTTTGTAGGTTTGTCGATGTTATCAATGCCGCATCTCCTTTTGGATTGTATGCACAAATTGATTGAATGGAAATAACGTCACAGAGTCAGCGTCGTTTCATGCGTCGTCTGCTACAGTCAGTCGTTTAGTGCAGTTAAAAGAGTGCAGGCTTGGATGGGCCATTTTCTGATGTAATAGTAAAGTATTATTTGTGTGAATGCTGTCCGTTTGAAGGAAGGTTGATTGCTTGTACATTGCTTAACGTCCCGACAGCAACAAGACTTTCTCAGGACGTGCCTGCACTGCTATTGACAAAAACTCAACAGAATATTGAATGTATGTCGCCAGCCGGTCCAATACGTTAAATAAAACCTACGACATGGGGCCTAAATAAAGCTAAGACCATTTAGCAACACACATCGAATATCAAGAGCCACAGGCAGCGCAGACAGTAGGGAGAGTTTAAAAAAGGAAAATGCAGGTGAATGGACCAAGGGTAGACAGAAACACATGCCCCCGGAATATAGAGAAAAACCCACCCTGTGGGGCTGATCAGGGTGCCCCTGGGAACTAAAAAGTCCCCCAGGGCAGACCCGGTTGGGGGTGTTTGAAGGAAGGACTGGAAAGTCGAGTGTTGAGGGCAGACCGGTTGGGGGTGTTTCAGGGAAGGACTGGAAAGTCGAGTGTTGAGCGAAGAGAGAAGGCGAGGATGGGAAAAATATCCAGCACTATACGTTGGAATAGATGCATATCAGTTATGACACGCTTGTAAATTAAAACACTTTTAACCCCACCCGGGTCTGCCCTGGGGGACTTGGGTGGGGTTAACTACTTTTTATTTCCCAGGGGCACCCTGGTCAGCCCCACAGGGTGGGTTTTTCTCTCTATTCTGGGGCATGTGTCTCTGTCGGCCCTTTGTCCGTTCACCTGTATTTGCCTTTTTAAAACTCTCCCTACTGTCTGCACTGCCTGTAGCTCTTGATATTGGATGTGTGTTGCTAAATGGTCTTAGCTTTATGTAGGCCCCATGTGTTAGGTTTATTTAATGTATTTGACCGGCTGGCGACATACATTCAATGTTCTGTTTAGTTGTTGTTTTTTCACAAGCAGTGCAGGCACGTCCTGAGAAAGCCTTGTTGCTGTCGGGACGTTAAGTAATGTACAATAAAACACTTTTAACATTAAGAAAAGTTGAGTTAAAAGAGGTTTTAAAACAGTTTTCATAAAAACTTTTGCCCGACACGCTTCTAAAAACAACATTTTCTTAGTTTTAAACCTTGTACCGCGCCATAAACGCCGCGATTGCTTTTCAGTCTTAGCTGTCCTATAGTGTGGAATGTGGGACTTTGCCAACTGGATCCATCTGGTGCACTCCAAATGAGTATTTGTGAGTGGTTCGACGTGCAACTCAGTGTGCGCCTCTGAAATGACCTACTGATTCCACTGATAATGAAAATCTTTCATTCATAAGAGCGCATTGAGCAGCTCTATAAACCAAAAGTGATGACCCCCTCTCCCCCCCCCCCCCGCCCCCCCCCCCCACCACACACACACACTTCTCCCCCCCCCCCCTCCCCCAACCCCGTTACAACCCCACTCAAACAATCATAATAGTAAAATCAACCAAAGGTATCTTTAGTGAGGTATTTTCACTGTAATCCCAGTTTTGTGTGAGAGGCACCCACTTTTTGGGTAAAAACCCATTTTTTCTCCATCCAGTGGCTCTGTTTCTAGAAAATGTCTATTTTATTTTAAGTTGTAGAGCTTAGTTATAAGGTGAGTTCTAAACATTCGCATCAACTCCAGAGCCCTAGAATAAATAGAAATATGGGAACCCATTTTCACATAAAATGGTAGGTAACCCACTCTGAGGGTTTTGTGTTCATGTGTGTGTGTGTGTGTGTGTGTGTGTGTGTGTGTGTGTGTGTGTGTGTGTGTGTGTGTGTGTGTGTGTGTGTGTGTGTGTGCCACACGGGGTCTCATGGGGGTTTATGTCTCTTGCAGATGGGTAGCATGCGCCTTGTAGTTAAGGGGTTAACAACATATTTATCGGAGAACCGACAAATAATGCAACCGTCACGCTGTGTTCAAATGACCACGGTCACGTACGTTCATTAGTGGCGCCGATTATCTGGCTACATTTGGCTGTCTGTCTGAATTCACTGGCATTTAATAGCTTGCGTTCCGTGTCCCCCAGCTCTTTGCCTGAAAAAAACAAACAGTTAGTTGGTTAGTCGGGTTTAACGCTGAGCAGGCGCCCATTAAGTAAAGGTCCTCGGGCCCACTGCGGCCGTTGTGGACCCGAAGACTAGGGCCAGTGGAGCCCTTACCAGAGACAGAAAAAAATCAACAATTTATGTAATGTAAATGAGATGCTTCAAGGAAGCATGAATATTGCTTGAAAACTGCTGAACTGCGCAAAATGTACGAAAATAAACGATGGAAAATACAATAATAATAATAAAGAAAATGTCAATTTATCTTCCGTGCAATAAAACGTTTTGTTTTTTTTAATGAAAGTTAGATAACTCGGCTGGAAGAAATTTCTAAAGGTTGATGAAAAATAAAACTTGACATTAAAATGTGATTTATCTCCTAGTTTACAAAAGCTTAAGTGAAACTTTACAACGTCATTTGTACACTCAAATCAAAATAACAACACCCCCTCCTCCTCCGCCCCCCTCCCCAACCGACCTCCCCCCCCCCCCCAATCCCCATCCCCCATCCCCCGCCGCCGCACCCGAGAAACTATACGTCTTGCCGTCTGTGTAATGAGCTCGCTATCGCACTGATATCCTATTATGGTTGACTTCCCATAACGCAAAATAAATCACGTCGACCGATGTCCCCGACAGCAAAAGACCTTCGGGCCTACGACGGCCGCAGTGGGCCCGCGCACTGCCGTGCTCCGAACGACTGCGGCCGTCGTCGGCCCGGGTCCCTTTGCGCACAGGAATAATGCGCTCGCGTTTATCCTCAATAATTTATCGCTTGACCCGAGGTCTCGTGGTCTGTTTTGCATAACGGAAGTCAGCCAGAAATGAATCTATATAGATGTAAAAGTGGTCAACAACACGTATGCATTCTCATGAGTCCTCTGCAAGCTGCGGGGGGCTCATGAGAATCTATGCATGTTGCAGATAAAATGGGCTATCTCACATCAGTGCTGGAACGATCCTTGACCTATTTGGAGCCTCACAGGGAAATCACACATACCCTTCACGACGGACCACTGTAGCATCTCTACAGTGACGGAGGATCCTTCAATGTCGTCAAAAACTAGCGTCTCTACGTCATCTCGCTTTTCACGGTAAATCAGGCGACCAGTGTGGCGCGGAAGGCACAGTTCTGACAAGATGGTGCTAATGGAAGTGACGTCGGGTTTCCGATCCGGGTGCACTTCCGGTGAACCATTGCTTTTGCATTTTTTCCGTCTCTGTCGACCTGGAAAAAAAGGTTGTTGAGAGGGAAAGGTAGATTCGCACCAAACAGAACATGATTTTACTAACAGAAAGAAAAAAACATCGCAACCCATGATAAAGTTGGCATGTCGGTTTTATTTCCCTTCATAAGCCGATGTTGCCGGCAGTGTGACTGAAGACTCTAATCGCCACTGTGTGGGGCTGTGGATATGAACTCTCTACTAACACAACATTGACTCAAAGTTGGAGTATAAATCATGCAAAGTCAGGGAAATATTTTCGCCAATGCAAATAAGCATTTCGCGGGTCGTAGATGCACATTATGTTTCTGAAATCGGACCACTGCAGCACCTCTACGGTGTCAGCCAGAGGCATAGATCCTCATGAGCTTTTTTATCTGCGGGGGCTCATGAGGACCTATGCCTCTTACACCTGAATTTTGATCACTTTTTCTCCATAGTTAGGGGATAGCAGGAGTTGGATGCCTGTTCAGACGCAAAATAGAGTCAAGCACTAAACTGGTGAGATTTTACGCCATACGGGAACAATTGATATAGATATACTCACAAGAAAAACAAATGCGACATTTTGGGATTACAGCTGTCGCATTTCTTTTTTCTCGTCAGTAAATATGTGTGTGTGTGTGTGTGTGTGTGTGTGTGTGTGTGTGTGTGTGTGTGTGTGTGTGTGTGTGTGTGTGTGTGTGTGTGTGTGTGTGTGTGTGTGTGTTTGTGCGTGCGTGCGTGCGTGCGTGCGTGCGTGCGTGTGTGTGTGTGTGTGTGTGTGTGTTTGTGTTTACCTTTTTTCCCATCTTTGTTTTTGTCCTTTGACCCTTTCTTGGGTTTCCGCTTCTTGTTCTTATCCCGGCCGCGAGTGGGGCACTGTTTGCAGCACGAACCGTTGACGAGGCGAGGCCTCTGACAAGGCAAGCTGGACTGCGCTGGGCACTCAAGACGGTTGCAGTTCACCTGACCATTCTGGGTGCAAAGCAGGACAGCACGTAAGTGAAAGGGTGGGTGGAGAAGTAAGCGGATGGATGGATGGAAGGGTGGAGGGGTGGACGGATGGATGATGAATGGACGTAGGCGCCACTTGGAACAACCGCCCCGCCCCTGTCCGTAATTGTCAAACGCTCTCCTCATTTAAATCACTTTTCAAAACCCACCTCTACAACGCTGTAGTCCATTTCCCCAGCCATGCACAATTCATCACCACTGTCACGTGTGTGTGTGTGTGTGTGTGTGTGTGTGTGTGTGTGTGTGTGTGTGTGTGTGTGTGCGTGCGT
>BTPG01000007.1:50819844-50857344 GCA_036245525.1 Semisulcospira habei
GCTGACACAAAACAATACCCTCCTGTAAAACAAACACAAAAATCATATATTAGATGAAATAAGTAACAACTGGTATAGGTTACGCGATCTTGTAGCTCTAATTAAAAAACAGCCATTGACAATCACAAATATGATAATAAACTGCGTATTAGATTAAATTTAATGACTCATATAAAATGTTCATGAAACTATTATTTATTTATTTATTTATTTATTTATTTATTTGATTTTTGTTTGGTTTTTGTTTGTTTGTGTGTGTGTGTGTGTGTGTGTGTGTGTGTTTGTTTGTTTTTGTTGTGGGGTGTTTTTTTGTTTGTTTGTTTGTTTGTTTTGTTTGTTTTGGGGAAAACAGTCTCACTTCATTAGCGTAGGCGAAAGACGAATGTAAAAATGGGTTGTAACTCCGCGCAGATTAAAATAACAGTGGCTTGTCTCCCTTTGTTCGACAAAGGCCCGAGCCTCTAGCTTCGCATCATCGGGAAAATGGCAAGTACGATTTTAACCGATAATTACAGCTGCCTGCCTCTTTCGACGGACCTCTTACCCCCCCCCCCCCCCTTCCCTCGTGCCCCCCAAACCCTCCCACCCACCCCCCAACTCCACCCCCTCCGCCCCGTACCGAAACTTCAAATCCCCACCCCCTCCCCCTCATACACATTTTCCGCCGATCCTGAGAGACGTCAGCTCAGCTACCCTAGTCACTTTTACCGGAGCTCATTATACGTGCAAAAAAATAAGGCTCACATGGTTACTGTTTGATACTCGTATATTTAATGTAGATACTGTTAATAATGATAATGATAGTTCAAAGGTGGTGACAGAGGCGCCGAGCCAGGCTATTCCGGCTGGGACCATCCTCTATTAACTCATTTGAGACGCACCGCCTCCGGATACGCGGCATAAGGAGGTGGCACGTCTCGAATGAGTTAATGAAGATAATGATAGTTATGACGTCGCCGGTCATTGACGATGTTGGCGACAACGAGGAATGATGATGATGGTGATGATGATGATGATGATGATGATGATGATGATGAAAACGTACCGCGCAGACACACATGACACACTGGTCCCTCCTGGTGGCGCGGAGCCCCGTGCTGTTGGAGGGGAACACGTCCCCGTCCCTGTAGTGGTTGCCGTCATGGTTGCAGCCTGGGCGCCGGGATTCGTCCTCCTCCGAGGGCCTCGTCCCGGCTGTGGGAGGAAGGTTGTCAAAATCTAGATCAGACGGACGGGGTCAGGGGTCACGTGCATGACAACACTCATGACAACGAGGTCAAGGTTAAAATGTTTTGAAATGAAAGGTCAAGGTTTTCAGGGTCAATGCGACAAAGTCTGAAAGGTTAAGGTTATAGCTTACACCAGCGACATATTGCGCATTTTGTTATTCTCTGGGAAAGTGCGAGTGTTGGGATACAGTGTAAATGTGCCGGTGTGTGATTTTTAGCGGACCTAACGACTGAAACTAAAGCCATAAGGTCCAAAATCACAGACCAGCACACTATCAATGAAATAAAATGGATTCATGCCTGCTCCACCTGCGCGTGATAGGAAAACAGCGTAATACAAAGCTTGAAAATCTCTAACACTGAAAACTGAAAGGAAAACAAAAGATATACCTAGACCCTTTGACTGCTGATGACGACTCTTTCAGGGGAAAAGACGCGTACGCAGTGCGCAACAGCGCATTGGGTAGTCACGCACGCGTTTTTTCCGCCGAATGGTATCGTCATTAGCGGTCAAGGGGCAGAAAACATGCGTGGCATGCGGGACATTTACAACAGTGCTCAGTAAATTCGTGCTTTTGAAACGTGATACGCATGGAAATAGAACTGTGTAAAATTAACCCTTTGCGTGTCGTTTAGCGGCTTTTCTCTCGATGATTCCTACCGACACGCAAAGAGTTAAGTAGAGAAATGTTCACAGTGCTGACAACAAAGTGTATTCGTCTCGCCTCGTCCCGTGCGTCTTGTCTAGTTTCGTGTCACATCACGTCCCGTCTCGTTTCGTCTCATCCAGTTGCGTCTTGTCCAGTCTTGCCTAGTGTTTCATCTCGATTCGTCTTGTCTCGTCCCGTTGCGATTTGTCTAGTTTCGGCTCGTGTCACGTCACGTCACGTCTCGCCACATCACATCACATCACATCACATCACGTCTCGTCTCGTTGCGTCTTGTCTAGTTTCAGCTCGTGTGACATCACGACAGGTCTCTTCTGGTCTTGTCTCGTCTCGTCTCGTCTCTTCTCGTCACGTCACGTCTCGTCTCTATCCGTCTCGTCCCGTCTTGCCTCGTTTCACCTCGTCTCGTCTCGTCTTGTCCGTTGACGTAGACGTGCAGTTACAATGAACAGGAAGGAAAAAGTGATTACACAAGCCAATCAAACTGAGCTTACTTACGTACATTTTACACATGCCCCTACCAGCTTTTCAAGGTAAATGAAGAAATGCCAATCAAAAATACCGATATTGTACATGCCAAAAAGTATTCTGAACGATCTACTGTGCAGACGGGATTAAATAGTTCTAAATGATTAGTAATAATTATGCTTTCCACGCCTCCCCCCCCCCCCTAACCCCCAAACACCCTCCCATGTTACATGAAAACAAAACAAAAAGACTTTGGGTACACATGGCACGTCAGACAAAAATGTCATAGACATCCATTTTTAATGTATAGCCCTACATGTATTGTGCACTTTTAACTCATTGTGCCCGAGGTAGGAAATACCCACATTGTGGAGCTGTCCTCTGAGGACTGCATTACAATTCAGGAGACAGATCGACCATGATAGCTCAAGGGTGGTGGCAGAACAGCTTGGCGCCTAAAGGCCACCCTTGAACTATCATGGTCGAGCCATATCTTGCTGTGGTGTGTCGCCGGCAGAATTAGTTAAGCCTGCGGCCGAAAGATCTGCAGACCAGTTAGTACATAATTATATTGTCGGTGCAACTGAAAAGAAATCGCATTTGACACACAATTGGGCCGTTATTTGGCAAGGGGCACTTTATCCAGTTTGAAAAAAAAAAGCGAGTTTTTTTTTAATTATTGTTATATGTCTTATTTCGATTTTCTCAAAATGGAACATAATGGCTTTTGCCATATAATGGTAGAATGTGTTTTCGGCAAAAGGCAGGATGTCCATTTTTATGAAAAGTGCGATTTCATTGTTATACAATGAAAATCTAGTTTTTTCTCAAAATTGACATAATGGTTTTTGGCCATATAACCATGGATGTGTGTCCGACACGATTTTTCTCGTCAGGCCTATGACGCATGTACGACACAAAGAAATTATGGCGTACCGTCACACGTTGCACAACATTCTCCAGGTAGTATCTTCGGTTCCTCGCAATCTGGTCTCGGACAGTCGACTTTTCTGCAGTCCACCTGACCACCCTAGAAAGCAGTTTGGAGAAAAGAGACTTATGACAAGAAGGTTCACAGTGAAATCAAAATGCAACACATTTACTAACGACGACATAACACATTCTCGGAGAGACGTATCCGGGTGCGTCTCACCGCGAATGAGTTATCGACACTTTTCACAAGTTGTTACAGCCGGTATTACCACTGTTGTGTACAGGATTAAAATACTGTCAACCCCCCCCCCCCGCCCCCGCCACCCCACCCCCCACCCCACCCCTCCCCCGAAGTAGTCGTCATGGAATACGGTCATACGGTCGGTTTAAGTCTCGCGGAAAGTGAGTACGATTATGACTCCTGTTACCTTTAATTTTCCTGTTCGTTTTAATGCTGATATTCTTTAAATTCAACCAATATCCCGACCCCCTGCAACTGGCATTTTTCAAATCTAACCGGGATCTACTAATTTTCCCTTGCACTGCACTTGCATTAACCCTTTGGGTGTCGGTAGCGGTTTTAGTCGCGATCATTCCTGCCGGAATCATCGCGGCTAAAAACCGCTACCGACATGCACAGGGTTGAAAACAAAACGCTTTCAGTACACATATTGCAACTCGTGCGGTCAGTCACCTTGTTGCACGTGCAGTTGATACAGGTGTTGTGTCCTAAAGGCTTGAGGTCCGGGTGCCAAGTCTGTCCCATCTCGTACCGCTGGCCCCCCAGTGTGCAAAACTCGTCTGGCAGGCAACAATGGAATGTATTTCAAATTACAATAGGAAATCAAAAGTGAAATAATACATGTGCTGTAATAATAATAATAACAATAACAATAATAACAATAATAATAATAATAATAATAATAATAATAATAATAATAATAATTTTTGCCCATCGTGAAGCAAGGTCTGGCGTGGGAAGGCATTCTGTGTGAGACTGAAGGTCCCAAACAAAACGTTGCGCTCCTCGCACACACACACACCCCCCCCCACCCACCCCTCTCCCCGCCCCCGCACCGCCCCCGCCCCCGCCCCTCCTACCACCCCCACCCCCATCCTCCCACCCCACTGCCACCGCCCTCCCCCGGGTGTAACTATCCCAAGTAATAATAATGGTAATGATGATGATGATTTAACTCATTCAGAACGACGGCCGTATTTCCCAAATTTTGGAGGCGTCATCTAATGACTATGCACCAGTTGCAGGAGATGGATCGACCGTGATAATTCAAGGGCAGTGCCAGATTAGCTTGGCGCCGACAGGCGCCAAGCTAATCTGGCACTACCCTTGAATTATCATGGTTGATCCATCTCCTGCTGTCGTGCGTCAGGGCTGAATGGGTAAAAGTATCGTAATGAAATTCACCTCTCCCGCGTCTAGCGCAGTGCGTCAAGTGCGTCAGCGTCAGGAAGAGAAGAGGACGCAGCAAGGACAACAGCAGCACCATGTCAGTGACCTGTACATCAAACACACACTAGAACTCATCATCATCATCATCATCAACACCATCATCAACAACAACAACAAAAAACAACAACCAGAAGGCACAGGAACATGGTTTCAAAGTGGTGTCAGCAAGAGGCATAGATCCTCGTGCGCCCCCGCAACTGCGGGGGCTCATGAGGATCTATACCTCTTGCAGTTGGGTTTTTGTTCATATTTTCTCGGCACTGAGCGAGATAATTAACCTACAGCTTTAAAACGACCACACCTCATTGCCTGTAACTGTGAACGAGAGTAAACCTCAGACTATTGAGTCTTTGAATTAGCAACATTGCCGCCAGCTAAACTCAATCTGCATCAGTCACAGATGCTAAACAGCCCCTGTATCACGAAGTCAGTGAAAAATGCACATATCCTCATGACTCCCTGCAGCCTGCTCAGGCTCATGAGAATCTATGCCTCTTTCAGGATACTGAAATTTACAGAAATGTACAAGCTACTACACTATGGCGTCACTTCACTCTTCACATTTCAAAGAGGCGACCGTGTAAGAGGCTGGCTGACGGACCGAGATCGGCGCACAAGTGGACCAATCAGTGTCTTGAACTGAAGTCGACGAGTGCGCTCCCATGAGTAATTGCGCATTATTTCCCCTCAGCGCGCTCTTCAGTCTGTCCGTCCCGACTCCTTCTAGTGCGTAAATCAGTCGGCGCCAAAAATCAAGGCGACGTAAATACGGACTTTACATCAGTCTAGTCGGGTTAACCCATTCACGGCCAGTGGACGCAGATTGTGGGTTTTAACTCTGTCTTAACTCAACACCGAAGAGCCTCAGCCATCCAAGGAACATGAATACTTAATGGTTTCAGCAAGAGGCATAGATCCTCATGAGCCCCAAGGACTGCGGGGGTTCATGAGGATCTACGCCTCTTGCAAGTGGGTCCTGTGTTCTCCTTCTCGACAGTGAAGGGGTCAACCCATTCAAGACTAACGCACTATGTTGTTAATGTATTGTGCGGCGTCTCTTAAGGTGCTCGTATCAGTCATTTTCAACCCGAAGACGCTCAGCCAAGGCACCGTTGGGCTGGAACCTGGAGCTTTGAAAGCCTTCTGATACTATTATCCCTCGGCTGTGTTGCAATGCCGCACCCTTTATTAGAGGGTCAGCTCTCACCTACCCTCACAGGTGGTGGAGCGTTCGACTCTCGAGTTCGATCCCAGCTGAGATTTTCTGGTGACCCATCCAGAACCTGAATACTTCTGGACGAGCCCGTCTAGGACGCAGGAAGGGCATGGGCTTTGAACACCTTCACTGTCAGTGGTCGCAGATTTTGCGTCTGCTCAAGGTTGAAGAGCCCCAGCCGTTCAAGGAGCATGGATACCAAGTGTTGTCAGCAAGAGGCATAGATCCTCACGAGCCCCCGCAACAGCGGGGGCTCGTGAGGATCTATGTCTCTTGCAGTTGGATCGTGTTGACTTTTACGCATCGAAGGGGTTAAACCAGCGACTTACCGTGGCGACAGCTGTCCGTACGACCACTATAGTGGCTGAGCGCACGGCGCCAGTGGCGGTGTACGCCGTCACGGTTACGTGCACCTTCTCCCTCGGACTGTCAACATCATAGTTGTAGGGTTCTCAGTGGTAAATCGGAGTGGCACAGTTGCAGTGCGCCTCTTTATTGATCAGTCTTCAGGTCGTGCTCAATACGTATTAGCCGTCCCTGCCCCCCACCCCCACCCCCACCCCCCACCCCTCACCCCCATAACTTGCCCTTTTGGCCGTCCATTATCACTCCGGTGCCGCCGCGCCGGACGTTAACTCACTGTGCCATAGGTACAAAATACCCACATTTTGGAGTTATCATATGAGGACTGCATTACAATTCAGGAGACAGATCGACTATGATAGTTCAAGGGTGGTAGCAGAATAGCTTGGCACCTATAGCCGCCAAGTTATTCTGCCACCACCCTTGAACTATCATGGTCGAGCCATATCTTGCTGTGGTGTGTCGCGGGCACAATGAGTTAAACCTCGTACTAACCTACCATAATACTCGTACATTTTGAGACACTGGGATCCGCAAGCATGAAGAGACGGTGTTCGTCCGAGCAAGAACACGGGGCTAGTTCAGATATAACAAGGTGGCACAGCTGCAGGGCGCATGAATTGATCAGTGTTCAGGTCGAACTCCATAGGCAATAGCTGTTCCTGCCCCCTCCCTGTAGGCCTGTAGGCGCCTAGCTATTCTGGCACCACCCTTGAACTATCAGGCTCGATCCATGCCTTGATGTGGTGTGTCGGGGCTAAATGAGTTAAACACTTTAGTCCACAGGATGCCTGGGTTACTTTCTTTGAACAACACGCATCGACTTCGCTATACGAAGCCCCAAAGACGTAGGCATGATATCCACCCTCCCCCCCCCCCCCACCCCCCCCCCCCCCACCCCCTCAGTTCTGAAACCAAGACCAACCGCAACACCAAGCACAACACGCTACGCCAGCCTAAGGCCGCGCACCGATATAAATGTAGCCTGCTTGTGGCAAAAGAACCCGCACCACTCCTTGTGCCGACGGAAGAGGTTCCGTTCATCGAGCACACTGGAGGGAGACACTGAACAAGTGTGCTCAGACGTCGGTGGAAAAAAAAACAAAAAACAAGGCGGTGTGTGCGCGCGGTTGGGAGCGCTTGATTACCCGGTCAAGGCGTTAATTACAGTGCGGACAAATCAGGGATGCATACGGTGGCGCCCCCCTTGCGGGGCAAACGAGCAGCATAGGTTCTCGATATGTACGCCGCCTGCATCAAAATAGTTCAGAGTCCAAAATAGTTCAGGCGGTTAAGCGTCGGAGCAATAGAGCAAAGTGAATCGCCGGGTCGTGGGTTCGAGTCCCCGTTGCGGCCCCGGGTAGCTGGACTCGCAATCCAGGGAAAAAGACGGGCTTGTTCCATGGCATGTCCGTTGAAAGTTGTACAGTTGCAGTGCGGCTGAAATGATTATGTTCAGGCCGTACTCCATAGGCAATAGATTAGAAGCAAATTAACTGCAGATTTTATGCGAGTATGACAGTCTCTCATAAACTAGATGTGCAGGCTAGCACGTGTTAATCCTTTTAGCCCCGAGTCCCTACAGCAGGAGATGGTGGGATTGACCATGATAATTCAAGGGTAGTGCCAGATCAGCTTGGCGCCTGAAGGCGCCAAGCTAATCTGGCACTAACCTTGAATCATCGTGGTCAATCCATCTCCTGCAACTGGTACATATCATTAGGCAACACCTCCAAAATTTGGAAAATGGTACCTCGGGGCTAAAAGGATTAAATTAATACGTCCACGACCTATCTACAGTCCCAAAAAAAAAGTCGCAAAAACGGGCCTGACTGCCTGCACCCGGCAATTACTATACCCACTATTGCTGTCTGCAATCCAGCAAAGGTCAAGATTTCGCCTGCATGCGTGAGACGTATCCCAGTAGGCAAACGGCTATCGGGTCGCAGTGGGCGCGCGCACATTCGTGCGCGGGCCCACTGCGGCCGCTACTGCTGAGCCTTATGGCCTTTTGCGTACTGGGACAGAATGATTCACATTCATGCCTGCATTTCTGGCGTTTCTACTACTGACACCGTCCCCAGCTGGGCGTGCGCCGCGTGTGCAAGTCTGTAACCCCTTCAACGCCAGATGCAGTGAGTCGTCTCAGACTGCAAGAGTCAAGTCATTCGAGGCATAGGGGCTCGATGACAGTAGCTTTGACTAATGCAAATCCACTGCGCCACCGTGTGCGCGCCACAGCCGCCTACTAATGCCCAAGACAAATATTATTTTGTCTTGAGCATTAGTGTACAAACCAAGGGGAATCACTCAGCGCTGGACAGACAAACAGTTAGATCCCCTGCCCCCGCCTATCAGACACCCATTACTGAGTGATTCCCCTTGGTTTGTATACAATTCTGCCAGCTCTAGCCTCACCTATCTGGTTTGTGAGCATTAGTAGGCGGCGGTGGCGCGCACGCGGTGGCGCAGTGGATTTGCAGCAGTCAAAGCTACTGTCATCGAGCCCCTATGATTCGAGGCGGGCCGCATACGGATACGCGGCACTTTGCCGCGTATCCGAACGCGGCCCGCGAGAGGCACAGATCTTTATGACTTCTAGTGACTGCTGCACTTTTAACCCTTTACACCCTGAGGCTGATTTTCAAAACTTTGCTTATTGTCCTATGAAGGCTACAGTACAGATTACGAGATATATCAAGCGTTTTAGTTCAAGGGTGGTGCCAGAATAGCTTGGCGCCTCAGGCGCCAAGCTAATCTGGCACCACCCTTGAACTATCAGTCAAATTTATTGCAAGCAATGGGTGTATCAGGATGAAAAGGGCTAAGGTAACGGGATGAGCACAACATAATGAAAAATAGAAAACGGGATGACATTAGGTTTCATCTAACTTCCATATCCATATGCAGTGATTTTAACCCCTTACCTGTCGAGAAAAACTCAATACGACCCAAACGCAAGGGGCATCGATCCTCATGAGCCTCCGCAGTCGCGGGAGCTCATGAGGATCTATGCCCTTTGCTGACTCCCCTTTGTATCCGTGTTCCTGGGACAGTCAAGGCGCTTGTGGCGCTGAATAAACACAGATTTCAGAAACAGTGTGCGTCCACTGGCAGTGAACGGGTTCAATGCCACCAGGAAATCAGATATAACCTAAGGTTATTTCAACTTCATGGAAGTCAAAATCAGCCTGGACGAAATCTAAAGTAAAGTCAGTTTCATGTCGTTATAGTATAGAATCCGGATTGAAACCTAAGGTATGTTTAATTTCATGACATTGTGTTTAGAAAACAGACAACCCCAAAGTTTCAAATCGTTCTGTATGGAAACTAGATGAAACCTAAGTAAAGTCAATTTCAATCAAATCACTTTGTATGAAAGCTTAGGCGAAAGTCGTTTTAGTATAGAATCCAAATAAAACCTAAGTACACTGTAGTCTCATGGCACAGTGTATTGAAGCCAGACGACGCCTGAGATAAAATTAGTTTCAAATCGTTTTGTGAGGAAACTGGACGAAACCTAAGTAAACTCGGTTTCAATCGGTTCACTCTGTATGAAAGTCAGACAAAAACTTAAGGTGTTGTCACTCTGTAAGTAAGTCGGATTAGCCCATTCAGCCCTGACGCACTACAGCAGAAGGTCGACCCATCGTTGCGCCACCGGGTGCGCGCCATTTACGCGGTGGCCGCGCGCACGCGGTGGCGCAGCGGATTTGCATTATTCAAAGCACCACCCGTCAGGCCCCTATGAGTTAAACCTAAATAAAATACATTTCAATCAGATAACTCTTTATGAAAACCGGAAAAACAATTAAGGTATACTAAGTTCAGTTAATTTCACTCTGAAAGCCAAACGAAACCGAAAAACTCAACCTGAAATCACTCTCATAAAAAGTCAAGACAAACATAAGGAATTTTTCCATTTTAACCCATTAAGTTTAACCCATCTTAACCCATCTTAACCCATTAACCCATTAATGTTAACCCCAACGCCCTACAGCAGGAGACGAATCGACCATGATAATTCAAGGGTAGTGCCAGATTAGCATGGCGCCGTCAGGCGCCAAGCTAATCTGGCACTACCCTTGAATTATCATGGTCGATCCATCACCCGCCACTGGTACATGGTCGTTAAGTGACACCTCTAATGCATTCGTGGGGTTAAATGGGTTAAACCACTGTCACGCAAATCCGCCGCCCGCGTTATTCTCGCCACACACTCCAGCTATCTCATTCTCTGTCACGGTCCATCCATCTCCCGCGATTGGTCTCGGCGGCGTGAGAGGCAGACCCCATCCCAGCCCCGGCGCCAGCGGTCTCGCGACTACCTGTGATTGCTGGCATGGCGGCTACCACTCCAAACCCAGCTCCCTTCGCCTCCTCCGCGCGAGGAACACAGATCCTAGTAGCCGCAAAAAAGCTCGTTGACACGCAGCCTGCAAGAGGCATAGATCCTCATAAGCCCCCCTGCTGTAGCAGCGGGGCACATGAGGGTCTGTGCCTCTTGCAGCCTGGGCGTGTGTGTCTCGACAGGTCGGAGACAGGTAGCAATGCCAGGCCAATTTGGTGCGATTTCCAGAGTTTCCACAGTCGTGCAGAGAAGCCCACGGACCTGTCCCATCAGAAGAACAGGAACGTAGGTATGAACCACACCGAGGTAGTTCCTTGCCCATCAGCACACACTGTTACACGTCAAGTATTTCACGGCTCACTTTATTTAACCCCTTCCCCGCCACTGCACGTATACCTTATTTCTGAGATCATTATCCATTCAAGTACCAAAAAAAAAAAAAACACAACAGTCCAAGTAACATGGATACCAATTGGTCTCAGCAAGAGGCATCGATCCTCGTGAGCCCCCGCAATTGCGGGGGCTCATGAGGATCGATGTCTCTTGCAGCTGGATCTTGTTTACCTTTCCTCGGCAATCAAGGGGTTGTGCTTTCTGTTGCTGTTTCATCGTTCTCTTCTATAAAGACTTTGCTGATGTAGTCTGTTCAATAGCCCTTACATTTCTTCGCTTAATCAGAACTAACAGACAACAAATTATCTCAATGTTAGTAGCAAAGATTATGCCACCAACCTGATCAGACGTAACACAATTTTAACTCACAGGTCCAAATTCCGAACGTTCGTGGTCGTTCTCTTGAGACTGCATAACAATAAGCAAACAAATCGATCATGATGATTTAAGGATAGTGCCAAAATAGCCTGGTGTCTGCACCACACCCTCCCGGCACCCTCCTTGAACTATCATGTCAGTCGATTTACATCCTTTTGATTCGCGTCGTGGTTGCTTGGGTTCAACATTTTAATTTTAATTTTAACTTGTGAATCTGCTAACTTTTCGGACCAATTGCCCTTGGACGTTTCAGCCACATGAAGCTCTGTGCCATTTTTGGCAGAGAGGGAGGGGGTTCGCTGTAGCGGTATTTACAGGTAGTCTCCGAGGCGCCACGGTCTTGGCATGGTTCTAGTCGCCCCGTCCCCGACGCCGGAACTCACACAGCGAGCGCACTCGCACCTTACTCCGTCGGAGGAACGAATGGTACATGCGTAAATTGAGACAAGAGGCATGTATCCTCATGAGCCCCCAGCGACAGCTGGAGGCTCGTGAGGATCTATGCCTTTTGCTGACGTCTGGGGTTGTTAGTCGAATACCTGTGGGGCCCCCTGTGGCTCGCGTCTCAGTGAGTACTTCGCTACATTTCATCAATTTTTACGCTTTCCTAAACTTTTTTTTTTTAGGGTGGGGGGATGTGGGGGGGGGGAGGGGAGGGTAGGGGGGAGGAGAGAGAGTGCAGAGAAACTGTTAACGTTTAGGCATTAACGACTTTTGGCCACCGCGAACATGAATTCAAAGATGGGGCACCGAAAAGAGTCTGAACAAATTGTGACCCCTTGCCGGTTTCGAACCCGTCATTTTTCAGAAGAGTCGAAAGCACTACCACTTGAGCTATCCAGTTTCCCGCGCGGTGGGGAGGTCGGGGTTGTATGAGCCGTATGCTTAGAGCCGCATGGTGCAAAATTTAAAAATAAATACATTATTTTTTTTTAAATCTTGTGGACAAAAAGCTCAGAGAAGACACCCACCACCACCACCACCACCACCACCACCACCACCACCCCACCCACCCACCCCCCCACCACCCACCCCCAAAAAACAAAAAAAAAAAAAGAAAAAAAAAAGAAAAAAAACGTTACAACAAAATAAACTGTGCTGTAACGGTCTTTTCTAAGCGTGCTTTTTTCTTTTTTCTTCGCTGGGGATTTCTCTGCTTTTCACACGCTTGGCAGTCACCTCAATGGTCTGTGTTTCTTAACATTGTTTTACGATGATCTACGAACGTGTGGCGGGCTACGGATCGCCCGCGATTGTGCCTAATTAGCTAATTAACTTGGTTTCTCTACACCTCCATCCAGCCAGGTATTTTAACCCATTCGCCGCCACCGGACGCGAAACGCGCGTCTGAAGTCACTGCACACTGAGCCGCGCACATCCTCCAGGACTGTGGCGGGAACCACCAGCTGCTGTGGGAGGTCATAATTATGGCCGAAGCCCGCCACTCTACAAGAGAAACTGTACGGGCCTGTGGAGGCGCTACAGAAGACCACAGATTTCATTTTGAGAGAAAAACTCCCAAGTGTTATGGCGTTCGAGAAGAAGAAGAAGAAGACTGCACACTGAGCGATAGTGACGCGCGTGACGAACACGGAAGAGGCATAAAGAACACATGCCTAACAAGAGACATAAATCTTCATGAGCCCCCGCGACTGCGGGGGCTCATGAGGATTTATGTCTCTTGCAGATGGGTATCCTTCGATTTTCCCCGGCAGTTAAGGGGGTTAAGCGTCTTAATCAAAGCGTGATTAAAGCGACATTATCCAGGCAATACAGGAGTAATAGTTTGCAAAATCTTCTCTGTAAGTGTTTTCTAGTACGCCTTACAATAATTCTGCACGAAAGGCCTCAATTTTAGAAGGTTGAATGACGTCAAACGAAAGACTGTTCCGTGCACTCTTTCTTCCAGAGAAAGCCTCTGATACGTGTGTCAGTACCTACTCATTCACACGGATTTTGAAAAGAAAGGGGTAGGCAAAGTCTTAGTTTAAAGTCGGAATCCAAGACAACGTCGCAAACAAGGTTGGCCGGATCAGCGATTAGTCGAACAAGTGGAGCAGATCGCTTTAACACTTGCCGGGGCGAGGCGGCCGCGAACGTTACCCACGTTGCAAGAGACATAAGCCCTCATGAGCCCCCGCAGTCTGCGGGGGCTCATGAGGGTTTTATGTCTCTTGTTAAATCCTATGTTCTTCATGCTTGATTTTGGTCCCATTTGTACCCGTGTAGTTTTTCAAATCGAATTCATAAATGTTGGTGAGTGTTTAGTGTTTTCGGACTCGCGGCGAACGGGTTACGCCTTTTAGGCCCAAGGTCCCATTTCTCAAATTGTCGAGGTGTTGCCTAATGATTATGTGCCAGTCGCAGGAGTTATTGACCATGATAACTCAAGGGTAGTGCCAGATTAGCTTGGCGCCTTCAGGCGCCAAGCTAATCTGGCACTACCCTTGAATTATCATGGTCACTCCATCTCCTGCTGTTGGGACTCGGGGCTGTGTGGGTTAAACCGCACATGTCAATGAAAGATGGAAGCTGAAACTGATGTGACTAGCCTAGACAGGAACACTAAAAACGGCGTAACACATGTTTCAGAAGAAGAAAAAAAAAATGATACGAACAGTCAAATGAACGTACTGCATGGGAAGTAACAAAACAGAAAACACTTCATGGCTGGTATGCTTCGTTTACCTCCCTTACCTTCCCACTAGACTACCACCCCGCCGGCCATGGCCGCCACTCGAGTTTTTTGTCGCGCTCTGTATTAGATCAGCCAGTTATGCCCGAAAACAGGTAAATCCTCGGCTGTCGGAAGGCGCGTTTTCAGTGTCGAGGGGATTCCTGCGGGAATCACCTCGACAACACGTGCCACCAACAGCTGAAAGGGTTAACCTCTTGCCGTCCACAATGCCCCGCGTATCCGTATCAATGCAGTGTACCGCCTGACCAGCGAACGGGTCGATAACCACTTCTGCCCATTTTATTTTAAAAGACATAACTTCAGCCATGAGGTTGAACAGGCACGTGTGCTGGTCTGTGATTTTGGACCTTACGGCATAAGGTCCAAAATCACAGACCAGCACACGTACGTGCTGATCCGTGAATTTGAACTTTAGGGCGTCAGTAAGTGACGCATTCCAAAAGCCCCACAGGGTACAGACCAGCTCATTTTACAAGTCTATTCCAAGCTAGTCAGCTTCTCAGTGAAAAATCCATTCATCGGAGTCTTCTCGATTTACGCACTGGAACACACTGGATGTCT
Source organism: Semisulcospira habei (assembly GCA_036245525.1). Taxonomy (NCBI): domain Eukaryota; kingdom Metazoa; phylum Mollusca; class Gastropoda; family Semisulcospiridae; genus Semisulcospira; species Semisulcospira habei. The sequence continues at coordinate 50,834,574 of BTPG01000007.1, forward strand.
GTCTCGATTCGCTTGATCAGCGGTAGCGAATCGGGGGAGACAACCAGTGTGGTCGATCTCTAAACTAATAATCGGCTGCGGGGGCTCGTGAGGATCTATGCGTCTTGTGCACGTACTAAGGCAGAGTGAGAGAGTAAGATAGATGATGTTGACGTCGATGGAACTTTTTACTTCAGGATAAAGCTTTTCAGCCATTCGATGACTGTCTGCCAAGCTGTCCTGTGTGTGTGTGTGTGTGTGTGTGTGGAGAGAGAGAGAGAGAGAGAGAGAGAGAGAGAGAGAGAGAGAGAGAGAGAGAGAGAGAGAGAGAGAGAGAGAGAGAGAGAGAGAGAGAGAGAGAGAGAGAGAGACTGGTAATGGATCATAAAACAAGCCACAATCGTATCTCGGCCGTAGGCTTTGTGGCGCTGAGCTGTGGCGACACGCGTTTCTGGCCCAAAGGCAAATAACCTCCGATACTTTAAAACCGCACCTGACGCGAAACAGTGATCTCACAGTCCGCTGCGCGAATAATTAGACAGATATAGTGGCAGATGACGACAGAATATTGACTATCCCCAGAGTGTCCATAAAAACCTTTGGACAGCGGTCCTTTTCTTTCCCAGCTCCCAAAGTGTGGAATGGTCTTCCCCATGATATTCGCCATGCACCATCTTTGGCCATTTTCAGGTCTAGATTGAAAACATATTTTTTTCAATCTGGCCTTTGAAAGGGATTGATCAACCTTACGTTTTCCCATCAACATGTATATCTCATCAGGCTCTTGACATGTTTATTATTTTAGTATTGTGTCAGTGTGCATGAATGATTGTGTTTTTGTACGTTGTCCGTACTTTAGTTAGTTAATTTCAATTAGTTAGATTATCTAGATGCAAAGCGCTCTGAGCCTTTCTTTGTGGGGATATTGCGCTATAGAAGAGCTATCTATTATTATTATTTCACTTTAACCCCTTGACTGCTACTGACGATATCGCTCGCGGTAATCGTCAGCAGCAGTCAAAGGGTTAAAAACAGACGGGCTGAGCGGTGCTAAACGAACAGACAAAAGCCGAAACGGGAAAAGCCGCAAAGAGATTTTGACTTGACACCTCACTCGTAGTATGTGATTTCCACCCACCTTTTGACTTTTCGCCAGTCGCGGCGAACAGTACAATAAACACTGTGTCCACCGTCGTTCCTCATCGTTAGCGAGGTCTTGGTTGCAACGAACGACTCGGAACATCGCGTGGAAAGAGAAATCACGAAAGCATAGACAACACTCCAAGCATCTTCAAGAGGAATAGATCCTCATGAGCCCTCCGGGCTCATGAGGATCTATGCCTCTTGGAGATGCTTGGAGTGTTGTCTGTGATTATGGTCCGGGCTGGTTATCCGACGTGACTTCGCTCTCGCACGTTGATGAGAGTCGTCAGGCTTTAAACGCGACCTCTCTCATATAACAATTATCTAGAAATGTCGTCTTCCAGATCATCAGTATTATCACGGGTATCAGCTTCGGTACCGCCATCGCAGTTTATCAATATAAGTTTCATTAGTCTCCTTACAGGAGCCATCGTCTCCACCGTTGTCGTCATCATCATTACTGTCGTCATCGTCGAGGTCATCACTGTCGTAATAATCATTATCCCCTTCGTTATCGTCGACGTTGTCGTCACCAGCATCACCGGCGCATTGTCGACGTCATCACCGTCATCATCTTCATCGTCATCATCATCATCGTTGTCATTATCATTATGGTCGTAATCATCATTATCGTTGAAGTCGACGTTGTTGTCATAATCATGACCGTCGCATCGTCGACGTCGTCCTGATCATTATCGTCGTCGTCCACGTTGTCGTCATAGTTATCACCGTCGTCATCGTAGTATTCCATGTTCAGTTATCATCGCCGTCTTCAATTATCACCGTCGTCGGTCGCCGTCTTCTTGATCAACATGTGCTTGCCGTCACATCGCTTCATTAGCGCCATAGCCAGTGTCATCTGTGGTCGATCCATCTTATAATCGACGTGCCTACTGACGCAGTGCCTGCCAGACGATCATCTAACGTTTGAGTCACTTACTATGGAATTGTCCACGGTAAACTCATTGAAGGCACCCCGCATCACTAGCTGCGGAAGTGTCGTATAGCGTTGCCAGCGGCAACGCTATACGACACTTCCGCAGCTAGTGATGCGGGGCGCCTTCAATGACTTAACCCTTTAGGCTGACGGTAGCGCTTTGTATCCGGTTAACCTATACAGGGCCGGCGTTGTGTTTTGTCTAAGTCATTCCTTGAATGTAGCTGTCTGTAGTGTAAGAACAGTGTCCTATAGGAGTCACCTCGACGAATAGCGCTACCGATAGCCAAAGCATTAACTCATTCGAGACGGGCCGCATACGGATACGCGGCATTACGCCGCGTATCCGGACGCGGCACGTCTTGAATCAGTTAACTGTCATCATAGTCAAGCTGGAAACTTACCTGTAGAGGTTGAAAGCTTAGGTGCTTGCTTGATAGGTAGGTAGATCGCCACAGGTGTCCGGTCGCTCAGTAACGACCGTCAGTCCCCACCCGGCGGTCAGCTGGCAGCCAAACTTTCCCTGGCACACAGCCGCAGCGTATCGTCCGCCACCATAACCACTCTCATCGCCATCAGTGACAGCGACAACGAACCAGACAGCAGGTGAATACGAAGCCGACGCTTCAGTAGGTCTTTTCCAGTATGACTTGCCCAAGTCATGAATCAAATCGTCCGGTGTTTGTTTGTAGAAGTTTTGAACCTCAAACCAAAGCAACGCTAGTCGGATCGGGCTGAATGCTGCAGAAACACCACCAATCACATTCTCCGTTTAAGTCATGGGTTCGATCATAAGCAGTTTTGGTCAACTCACAGATAAGGGATTTGAACCAGCATTTAACGGTAGCTGAAGAACTGAAGGCGCCTAAGAGTGGTGAATTCCATCAGTGGATTGTGAATAAGCGGGATTTGAACAGTGCGATTCGTTTACTCACACGTGCGGTTCAAATCCCATGCCGGACAGCACTTCACATAAGTTTAATGGCTACGACAAGTATGATAATCCGTAGTTTTTAGAACCATCAACGTTTCAAACAAAATTCAGCTTTCGTCCACTCTGACCGCGCGGACTACGACACCTGTGACAGACATCAGGCAGCAATGCTGAAAATTCTCACCATGAACGACGGGCGAAAATTGTTAACCCTTTAGCTGTCGGTAGCGCTTTTTGTCGCGATGATTCCGTCAGGAATCATCGCGACAAAAAGCGCTACCGACAGTCAAAGGGTTAAAGTAAAAATTGAATGAAGAGACTCAACACTTTCACAGGTAAAACTGCTGGAAATTCTAACAGATGAATGACGAAAGACCAGGATTTTTTTTTTTTTTTTTTTTTGAGAAAAAGTAATTGACTGCACCTTGAGGAACAATCAACTGTTTTCTCGACACAACACTGTCACAAATCCGTTTCGTAGTCAAGCGTCTCTTGATTGTGCGGAGCGTAATCCTGTATCCAGTAATGGCAACTTGTCTCCCCTCTTTTCCTCCTCTATGTGCAGTAAAGATAATTTCCTGGCGGAATGAAGTGTGTCCAGTCTCCCCCGTCCTTATTCAACCTTTTCGGCAGACGAAGACAGTCCCAAGACCAGCGCAGGCACACGCGAATCACAGAGTTACATCCAGGGAGGATCGGTACGACTTCGCTCTGTGTCCCTCGCCGCCAAAGCCGCCGTAATCCGCTTGTCCCTGTAATAAAGAATGCGTGTGAGAGCGAGAAATATCACTCAGTGGTCTAATCCCATTTTTGCAAGAGGCGGAGGTCCTCGTGAGCCCCTGCACTCCGGGCTACAGGGACTGATGAGAATCTATGCCTCTTCATCGATCTGCAAGAGGCATAGATTCTCATCAGCCCCTGCTAAAGCAGGGGCTGATTGGAATCTATACCTCTTGGTGAGAAACATTATCTCCAGCTGTTTCTCCCCAGAGAATAGGCTGGGTGGAGAGGAGAGTGGGTCCGCGTGTTAGCGTGCAACCGCGGCACCGGTGGATACACGCTTCACACTGATGCGAGACGCCGCTAACACGAGGTGGAACACCCGACATCTCCCACTCCCTGCCGAGGAAGATGGATTCATATTTTATCAGGGACGGACAGGTAATCCGATAAGCCTATTGTCGACCTTAGTGCGATCAGCGTAATGTGATGTGATAGACTCGCTGAAACAGCGAGCGATGGCGGTGTAAGAGACCTGCATTCTTTGATCTGTTGTGGGGCATATCCTCATGCACCTTTGAAGCCTGGGGGACGGAGGTAGGATACACGCGCATTTATGATCCGATCCTATGATTTCTAATTCAGAGTCGTTAGGATTTGCTGGGTTAATCCATTTGGCCCCCACCCACAACAGCAGGAGATGGATCGACCATGATAATTCAAGGGTAGTGCCAGATTAGCTTGGCGCCGTAGGAGATGGATCGCCTGACGGCGCCAAGCTAATCTGGCACTACCCTTGAATTATCATGGTCGATCCATCTCCTGCAAATGGTGCTCAGTCGTTAGGTAGCACCCCCAGATGTGGGTAGAGCGGCCGTGGGATTAAATGGGTTAATATATTACGGACAGAACAAACATACACACACACTCGCGAGAGAGAGAGAGAGAGAGAGAGAGAGAGAGAGGATGGGGTGTGCCCCAAAATCATCAATCGTGATTGGCGTGTTTTCTGCTTTCGTGATTCGTGATTACAAATTTGTCACAGTCATTCTCGTGACCCATCCTCGTGATCCGTGAAAGAAGGGGTCGTCGTGCAACATGAAAGCCAAAACTGATACGAAATTTCGCGATCCGTGAAAACTTCCCAGTTATTTCGTTAGACGTGAAAGTGAAAGTCTGTTGTTAGATTTCTCAGGCAGTGAAAGAGGTATGAAAGCGGTAACCTCATCGTCTCTTGCATCGTGAAAAATAAGTTTTAAAAAAATTCACTCGCGTTTCGAGAACAGCAAAATAAATCGTCGCGAATCGGTGACGGTACCCACCCACACACCCACCCCCCACCCCAACTCCCTCAATGACCCCCTCCCCCCCCCTCTCCCCCCCCCCCCCCCCCATTTTTGTTTTAGAGAGAGAGAGGGGGAAGACATACAGTCAAACGGATGGAGAGAGAGAGAGAGAGAGAGAGAGAGAGAGAGAGAGAGAGAGAGAGAGAGAGAGAGAGAGAGAGAGAATGAAAAGTTGATGAAACTTTATTTCTGAACGGAAGAAGCAGTTAGCACATGTGCCATGTTTCACGCTTGCCGTTGCTACTCTGCTAAAGGTACAAATATACTAACATACAAAAGTACAAAGCTACTAACATAAAAATGCACATAATATAATAAGTCTTTCAAAAAAAAGATGGATACGGCAAAATTGAGGGCACCAATTATGATTGCTAACAATGTGAACGGGGGAAAAAAAGAAAAAAAAAAAAAGAAAAGATAGTCTTTAAAATTCCTTCTTTCACTGAAATCAAGCACGCGCGCACGCTCGCGCCGCACGCTCACACACACGCACACACGCGCGCGCACACACACACATACACGCACACGTGCGCGCGGAGGTTAATATCAAGGCTTTAGGCGATGGAGATACCCGAACCAGTGAATGAGCTGTTAGATAGCAGGTACTTGAAGAGGCTTTCCTTGAAAGAGGGGAGTGAACCAGTGTGTGTTAAGCGCGCTGGCAGTTTATTCCAAAACGAGGCGCCCGAGAATGAGAGGGTGGTTTTAAATAAATCTATCCTCGGGCGTGGTGTGATGAAGTTTCGCCTTGATGTTGAATAGCATGAAGCTGCCTTGGTGAAAAGCTTACACAAGTATTCTGGGTGGATTTCATTCCAGATTTTATACATGACTACCCCTTTGTTAAAGAGATGGTGCTTGTCAAGAGGAAGCATTTTTAGTTTTTCAAATTTTTGGTCAGTAGAAAGAGCTGGATCAGACAGGATCTGCTTCACTGCCCTGCGATGCAAGGAGTTAAGCCTCTTCATGTGTATGTCACCGCTGCCGTCCCATGTCGTGGAGGCATAATCGATGTGGGATTTGACATGGGCATTGTAAAATAGTTTGCGAGTGTCGACATCAATAAGATATTTTAGCTTAGACAGCATAAACACATTTCTGGACACCGTTTTACAGACAGCATTAATGTGAGATTGCCATTTCATCTGGTTATCAACAATAACTCCAAGTAGGCGATGTTCATTTACTTGTGTAATGGTGTGGTCTTGGATTCTCAGGCTAAGCGAAAGTGGCTCGAGCTGATGCTTCTGACGGGTTGCTATCGTCATACATTCGGTTTTGGTGGGATTAAGGGTCATTGCATTATTTTAACACCATTTGGAAATTTCACTCAGTCCCTGTTGCAAACGACCATTTAAAAACTCAAGACACTTATCCGGGGTGTGGATTGTTGCGTCATCGGCAAACAAGTCACATGCAATTCTGTCATTTGTGAAATGTAGTGGCAGGTCATTGATAAATATGCAAAAGAGAAGAGGTCCCAGGACAGAGCCCTGGGGCACTCCTCTTGTTACTAAACCACTTGAAGAGTAAGATCCATTGGCCATCACGCGCTGCTGTCTGTCTGTAAGATAGGAAGCGAAAAACGAGGTTGTTTTAAAGGAATGAATAGATGCCTGAGAACTGCCGTCTGATGTATGAAAACAGTTACTTGAAAATGAACCATCCAGATATATACTTAGCTTGGAAAGGAGAATTTCATGATCTATCATGTCGAAAGCGAGAGAGAGAGAGAGAAATGAAATGAAATGAAACTTAATTTTCCAAGGATAAAAGAATAGGTGCGCAGACCTGTTTTCATTCTTGTCCTTGCTACACACTACAAAACAAAATAACGTACACACACACACACGCGCGCGGTGTGCAATTGCCGCGTGCACAGGCTTGTGCCAGATTAGCTTGTAGCCTACAGGCGCCAGCCAAGCCTGCACAACCTCCACACACACACACACACACACACACACACACACACACACACACACACACACACACACACACACACTGACACACACATACACACACATCAGTATATCATGTACACATACATTCTTTCGCTTAAAACTATACTACAGAGAGAGAGAGAGAGAGAGAGAGAGAGAGAGAGAGAGAGAGAGAGAGAGAGAGAGAGAGAGAGAGAGAGAGAGAGAGAGAGGGAGAGAGAGAGAATCAATGAATCAATGAATCAATGAAACTTTATTTTACAACGGTTAAGGCATTGACATCGTCATCGACACAGCCAGTTTACAACCTGCCGTTGCTAACAACTACAACACTAACTACAAATATACATACATATAAGTAAAACATAATACTTGCAAACAATTGACAACACTGTTCTACCTGACTACCTTTATGTGAAAGATTAAGTAATAGAGGCGTTATCTGCTGTTTTTGGCGCGTGGCGACTACCATCGATTTCGTATTGGCTGGATGAACAACTATGGAATTGTTTATACACCAAGCTGATACTTCATGGAGACTTTGTTGTAAGTTGTCGGAAATTACCTGTATATCTTTACTAATAGTATGAACTGAGGTGTCAGCAAAAAGGTCGCATTGCACATCTTGGCAAGTAATATGTAGAGGCAAATTATTGATAAATAAGCAAAACAGTAGGGGGCCCGGTACAGAGAGAGAGAGAGAGAGAGAGAGAGAGAGAGAGAGAGAGAGAGAGAGAGAGAGAGAGAGAGAGAGAGAGAGAGAGAGAGAGAGAGAGAACGCGCACAGACAGACAGACACAGACAGACAGAGAGACAGCTCTAACATCCGTCAAATCCCAAGAGTACGTCTGGCTCCAAGTAAGTAGAGCTGTATTTAAAATCTCAGCCTCCAAGCCCAGTACACCTTTTTCCATCCGACCACATACATGCGGAGAGACACTGAACATAATCGGCCGATCCCCAGAATAAGAAGTCTATAATAACCCCATGTTGCAAGAGGTATAGATTCTCATGAGCCCCTTCTTCAGCAGGGGCTCGTGAGAATCTATGCCTCTTGCAAAAACTGCAGAGGATCATAACAATCTATGACTTTCGCAGATGGAGAGAGACTACGCTTCTTGGGCTAGTTCTGTATACCGGTGCCGGTTTGATGGGCCATAGGCAGGTATTGGATCGTGCAGAGTACCTACAGATACCCAGGTGAATCGATCAGTCCTAACAGTTTAACTATCCTTAGGTCGTTCGTAGGCACTGAGTGTACGCTCCTCCTGACCCGGCCTTCGAATGTGATAGTAGATCGGAGAGAGTGTGTCCGTGCGATACACAAACAGGAAAAGCACAGGAAACATCAGGGAAAAAAACGAACCGAAAAAGAAACACGATTAGAAATGACAGTTACAATACACAAAGAAACACGCTTAGTGTTGTAACTGACATTTCTAAGCGTGTTTCATTCTCCGTTGGATTCTCCTCTGGGTTTTACACCATTTGCGGTCACCTTTTTGGTCTTGACACATCAGCTCGACGTAATTTCTTCTATTTCAACAACAAAAACTTTTACAAGTTTTTCAGGTGTGAAGTTGTAATCGCTTTTCATTAATGCTCTCTAAGATAGCAAAAAAAGATATACGCGCACGATTTCGTATCACCATCTCGATCTGTTGCAAACAAAAAAAAATTATAAGTAGGTCGAAAGAATGCGCGAATTTGATACATCGTATGTTTTTTCCGACCTGTTAATCCAATAATTCGTCAAATTCGTGCATATTTTGACCTACGTCTCATTTACGAAAATTGTTATATCCCTTATATCCCTGCACTTTTATTTCAATGAGTGTGCCAAATTCATGAATATTTGTTTACCTAACCGTTTTATCTACGAAAAGATCTATTTCAAACGGTTTTGGAATGTGTGGATAGCGGCCTTAAAGTTGAGAAACTGACAACCTGCGGGTCGTAATGATCAGCGCGGAGGACTGAGCGCGCCAATTTCCCCAGACTGCGAATAAACCACTGAAAACTGTCTGGCTCCTCCGCAGCAATAAAAACAGGCGAAAGTTTACTCCTCACGCTTATATCCATCGATAGATTGAACGGCGCGCGATGGCCCTCCTCCTTCGCGAAGCACTAAATATATATCACTCCGACTCGAGGTGTATTTCATTACAGTTTAAAGATAAGAACGAAATTGCTGCAAGAGGCATAGATCCTCATGATCCCCCGCGACAGCGGGGGATCATGAGGATCTATGCCTCTTGCAGATCGGTCGAGTTCTCCATAAGAATAAAAATAACGGCACTTTTGGGAGAGTCTGTGAGGTTCTAATAAAGTAACAGGCTTGACTTCAGACGAGTCACTTATTATGAGGAGAAGAGTGAGTAAAGTGGAACAGATATATATTAGCAAGAGGTATGGGTTCTCGTGACCCCTGCGATTGCAGGGGCTAATGAGAATCTCTGCCTCTTGCAGGATGGTCTTATTGGATGAAGAAACGAATACCTGTGAATCAAGCGGGTTTTGTTGCGTGTCTCCTGCGAGCCTTCAAAAGTGTAGTGCTTTTACGAAAAGGCGAGAAAACATGTATAGATTAACATTAAAGAGACTCTTTGGAGAAAATGTGATTTTTTTTTTTTTTTTTACGCTGAAAAAAATGTGGTGAATATTTGCTTGGAGTCACTCGGTTTGCATCTTGCTGACACACTGGTTGTATCCCTCTCTACCGCAAATATGCGAGACAACCAGTGTATTGTTGTTTGCAAGCAGGTTATCAAGATCAGTGGAATTTTTTTTAATTTTTAAAACTTTTTATTTCGCTTTAAGGAAACAATTGGATTTTGTAATTGTCGTTCTTGCGTTAAACAGGCTGATTTTCAAAGAAGTTTTTTTTTTTCTCCAAGAATTTTTTGAAAATCAATTTATATTTAGTGCTCCGCAGCAGAGAAGAGTATTGCACGCCGCGCAGAGTATCAATTGATGCAATTTTTTTTTAAATCGTGTCAATGTGGTATCATTTCTCTTCTAATTCAGGTGAACGTGTAAATAAAAAGGCACAAACGTGCTGCCTTTTTAACTCATTCGAGACGTGCCCCGGCACGTCTCGAATGAGTTAACCTAGCAAAAAACAGGTAGTCCATTTTCTTTGGAAGGGGAGATTCTCATTGCATTAACCCGTTGAGTGCCAGTGACGCAGTCTGTGTTTCTCCAATCTTCGTTAATTTCAAATGAAAAAAAAAGTGTAAATGTCCAAAAAAAAACATATTCAAAGTGGTGTCATCAAGAGGCATACATCCTCACGAACCCCCGCGACTGCTGGGTGCTTCGTGAGGATCTATACCTCTTGCAGCTGGGGGGTGTTCACAGTTTGAACGGCCGAATTACAATGAAGATCTTCTTTTCACAATTATGGTAGACTGTATTGGACATTATATGGATTCAGCAGGGGAACAAAAAAAATTCACATTGTAACGACGAAGAAAATTTCAGGAGAACAGAAACTTCCGTCAGATGCTTTTACTCTAGCCACACCTTAGTAAAGATAACCCGGAGCGTGTCGGTAGCGGTTTTTGTCGCGATGATTCCTGTAGGAATCATCGCGACAAAAACCGCTACCGACACGCAAGAGGGTTAACAGTTCTGCTGACGATACCGCTGGACGGAAAAGACGTGTGGTTACGAGTCTTTTCCTCCGCGAGGTACTGTCAGTAGTAGTCAAGGGGTTAAACTTGATCGCACTGCAGAGAGGTTTTACCATATTCTACGGCAAGTGATACTGCCGATAAACAAAAGCAGTCACTACATACACGTTTCATATGATTTCACGAGCATTCTGCAGATAATCAATGGCAACTTCAGTTCTTTTGCAATAGAATAGGCCTATATTTATCGAAATATGGTGAAACAACGAACGTCACTTCCATAACAAAATTGTCATTTACAACAATAGCGTGCAACAATTGACCACAGATTTGACGGCATGCCATCATAAAAGTTACACGACACACTAAGGTGTAAATAGTATGTACTTCTTTGCAACTTCCAGCCATTCTATTTTTTAAAAAAAAAACAAAGTTCGTTAACTTAACACATTAAAAACCCGCCGCCTTCGGATACGCGGCTATATGCCGCGTATCCGGGTGCGTCAGGACTCGAATAAGTTAATCATGGAAAAAGTGGCACTTTGAAAGTGAAAGTTTAAAAAAAAAAATGAGTAACACAAGTAAAAGATCCTCGGACCGATGTAGGCCGGCGTTGGGCAGAGCACACCAGCGGTGCTATACACGGGCAGGACCATGCAGCTACGGCCTGCGTCGGGCCTGCGGATCTTTTGCTTACCTGTTCGTTCGTCCGCCGGTAAGCCGCCCTGCATGCACTGGGCACTCACTCAAGCACTCAGTCACTCACTGAATGAAGAGATTTTCGTCTTAGCATAGCAAGATATAGATACGCCGCAAGTCCCGGTAATAAAACTCACTGTAGGTAGACAAACCCCTTAAAGCCACATAACCTCCCTCTCAACCGCAAGCCGGTAGTGTCAGCAAGAGGGGTAGATGCTCACGGGCCCCTGCGCAACAGGTATAGATTCTCATGTGCCCCTGTTTTAGCAGGCGCTCATGAGATTCTATGCCTCTTGCTGACACTGCATCTACTGCCTCTGTACGGAGCTCTTGTACCTCACACTGAGGGGATCGTCGGAGCTTTAAGCTAAAACGGACTCGCACAGTAGACTTTAATCCAAGCAGAGCCGGCGAAGCGGCCTAGACTAAAGGCCTTGCAGACCGCGAGTATACTGTATAGTGATCGGATCATCAGATGTCTCTCTCTCTCTCTCTATCTCTCTTTTTCTCTCTCCTTCTTTCTCTTCGTGTCCCTAAACTACTCCCAAGCATATGCAAGAGGCATAGATTCTCATGAGCCCTATGAGAATCTTGCGATTTTGCGAGCATGGACTGTAATAAATCGTCACCTCTTGGCTCGTTTTATTTGTATATATTTACTACCCTGACGGAGGCGTTTTGAGGGGTTTTGCTTGAATCTTCAGACTTCCTACGGTGTGTCTGTGGGCTTAGCAGATCTACTATTATATGTCGTCTGATCTTGTCTTGGGTGGACTAAACCTTTGGCGATCCAACCTACCTAATCTCCCCGGCAAAAGAGGCGCCACTCTAAACAGTCTGCGGTCTAGTATAGTGCAAAGTCTGCCGTCATTTGTCGATATATATATTTTTTTTTTTTTAGAAAAGGGAGATTTTCATTGTATGACAACGAAAATCTCGCTTTTCTGAGAAAAAAAAATGTACATGTCTGTGTTTGCCATACGACAGAAATGTTTATCAATTTTAAGCATTTCTGAAATCAGTGAAATCAGTGGATGTCGTCGCTTAACCCTTTTAGCCTCAAGGTCCCATTTCTAAAATTTTGGAGGTGTTGCCTAACGACTAGATGTACCAGTTGCAAGAGATGGCTTGGCCATGATAATTCAAGGGTAGTGCCAGATTAGCTTGGCGCCTGAAGGCGCCAAGCTAATCTGGCACTACCCTTGAATTATCATGGTCAAGCCATCTCCTGCTGTAGGGACTCGAAGCTAAATGGGTTAAGCATTTCTGAAATCAGTGGACGTCGCTTAATATTACATACACGGTCGGAAAGAACAAAGTCGGTTAAAACAACGGTCGGGGGGGCGGGGGGGGGGGGGGGTTATCTCAGATTTCTCGACCACATATTTCCGTGCGATATATTTCGCTTATAACAAACTATGGTTAAGACAACAAAACATGTGCTCCCCCTAACAGTTTGTTATGCCCGAAGTGCGTGATATCTCAATTTTTTATATCCAAAGTAAATCTTTAACTCATTCAGCCAGACGGCCGTATTTCCCACATTTTTAAGGGCCTCATATAATGACTATTGCACCAGTTGCAGGAGATGGATCGACCGTGATAATTCAAGGGCAGTGCTAATTTTTGCTTGGCGCCGACAGGCGCTAGGCTAATCCGGCACTACCCTTGAATTATCATGGTGGACCCATCACCTGCTGTAGTGCGTCAGGGCTGTATGGGTTAAACCGACAGTAACAAAGGGATAGCAGGTCACCAATTTGATCTCATTATCACCCGCTTAGCTTTGAGGCGAAGGGCTAAACACATGTAATTGTGAAGAAAAGGGGAGGCTGCCAGTGCTAATATTTTAGGAAGATTACAAAGTATAGTAGGCAAAAGCACTCTCAGGGGAGAGAATTGTTCAGTATCAACCAATGATCAAAGGTCGAGATTGGTCAAAGCACAAGAAAAGGATAGGAAAGAAGGGTGCGCTAAGTGACTGGACGCAAAGAACATGGAAGCCCCCCACCCCCACCCCACCCTCCACACCCCTCACCGCCAACCCCCGGAAAGGGGGCGTATCGCATATTCACTGGATTTCCAGCTCCTTGATGCATGGAAATTTCGATCTAGGTCCCCAAAGGGACCCTTGAATTATCATGACTGATCCATCTGCTGAAACTTGTGTGCGTGCGTGCGTGCGTGTTCAAGAAAAAAAAAACTGGCACTTGCAGATCGAATAAAGTGCCGTATATTTTTTTTTTTAAACTGCACGGTGATAAGTCTGTATGACTTATAAAATCCGGACAAAACAGGGAACTGCCAAGAGCGTAAAATGTAGAGAAGAACCCAACGGAGAAAGAAACATGCTTAGAAAAGTCAGTTACAACACAATTATCCAACGGAGAAAGAAACACGCTTAGAAAAGTTAGTTATAACACGTGTTGTAATTGACTTTTCTAAGCGTGTCAATTTTCTAAGTCACTTACAACACGTGTTATAACTAACTTTTCTAAGCGTGTTTCTTTCTCCGTTGGGTTGTTCTCTGTACGACTTAAGTCGATGTTGTTAGTGTTATCCTGAACTGTCGCAGAGTATCAAAAAAATCCACACCAAAAAGATGGCCGCTTAGAAAAGACTATTACAGCAAAATTAAAATTTAAAAAAATCAGAATGAACAAACAGACAAAATACACGTGTACATAATCATGCTTCTTAGCCCTTTGGCTGATACGCGAGATTTAGGCTATAACATAGAGTCCTGGCTGCATTATTTTTCATCATATTGGCTTTTTTTTCTCATTCATTCTGTAATAAGGACGAGCTTTTAGAACGACAGTTCTCTGAGGGGATAAACGGTTTCGGCCATGATAGTTCAAGGGTAGTGCCAAGCTAATCTGGCACTACCCTTGAACTGTAATGGTCGACCCATCTCCTTCTGCAGCCTAACACACGTATCATCACCGAATGGAGTACAATCTGCACCTTACCTGGATCTTCATCACCGAATGGAGTACAATCTGCACCTTACGTGGATCTTCATCACCGAATGGAGTACAATCTGCACCTTACCTGGATCTTCATCACCGAATGGAGTACAATCTGCACCTTACCTGGATCTTCATCACCGAATGGAGTACAATCTGCACCTTACCTGGATCTTCATCACCGAATGGAGTACAATCTGCACCTTACCTGGATCTTCGATGACTTCTCGGACAGAAACTGAATCTGCGGTGCAGTGCCAGTGAAATTTAAACTAACAAGGCAGACAGGACAAAAATTCCCACCAAGTATGGGCTTGCATGCACGCCGGTTTCCCGTCTCTACCCCCCGATTTTTCTGTCGCCACTGGGGGTAGGGTTGTTTTGGACTCAGAAAAGTGATGGTGGTTTAGGATGGTGGGGTGAAGGCTTGTTGTTGGGGCTTACTGAGAGGGATTGAGGGGTGAGAGGGGGTGGTGGTGGGGGGGGGGCGGATAGAGGTTGGTGGTGGTGGTGGTGGTGGGGGGGGTATGGACACTGATGAAATTGAGAAAGGTGAGGTGGGTAAAAAATAAATTAAAAAGAGCGCGGGGGAGGGTATAGTGGGACGAGGAGAGGTAGTCGATGGGGGAGTGGAGGGAGGGGGGAGTGGGGCTAATGGTGGGGGAGGGGATGGATTGTTGTTTGTACATGTATGTGATGGTGGGGGAGTGGGGAGGGGTAGTAGAAATGGTGTATGTACCTCAGTCCGTGCGTGTATACGTGCGTGCCTTCGTTCGTTAGTGAATGAGCGAGTACGTCCGTGAGTTCGTTAAGTGCATACGTGCATGTACGTGTGCGCGCTTGTGCGTACGTCTTTGCGTGCGTGCATGTTTAAGAATGAGAGAGAGAGCGACAGTGGGAGAAGTGACGGGCTAGGCAGGGGGGTGGTGGGGGGGCAGGCGATGGGCATGGGGGGTGGGGGAAGGGGAGTCGCACGACGAAGAGAGCGTCTGAGGCGGAGCGCCATAAGAATCAATTTACATTTCAAGTTTAAAATTACCCCCTACATCGCAGACACTCCCAGCCCGATCACTGCTGGCAAGAGGCATAGATTCTGATGGCCCCCTGCTACAGCAGCAGTCATGAGAATCTATGCCTCGTGCAGAAGGAAGGAAGGGTCGGAAGGGAGGAATCAATTTAGGGTTCATGTCTCGCTCTGTCTGCCAGGTGTCCCGCTGTCGCCGTACTACCTGGCCCACCCTCCCTCTTCCAGTTCCTCCCTCTTCCCATTCCTCTCTCTCTCTCTCTCTCTCTCTCTCTCTCTCTCTCTCTCTCTCTCTCTCTCTCTCTCTCTCTCTCTCTCTCTCTCTCTCTCTCTCTCTCTCTCTCTCTCTCTCATGCCCTATGGCTTAAACATGCACATGTACAAAATGAGCCCCTTGTAAGGATTAGTGTAGTGAGGAAGGGAGAGGCTGGGGGTTGGGATCACGAGATGATGAAGTCGACAACGACGATATCTGTGTTGAGGTAATCGTGATGGGCACGACGACGGAGACGAAGACGACAACAGACAGAAAAAGACTAAGTAGTGATGAACGACAATACAGGATGACCGTGACGGAGATAACTGTTATAACGGCTAAAGAGAAAATTAATAGAGGAAAAGTAATCTGAATTTATCTGACAAACAAGCAAACAAACAAACAACAAACACCAAACCAAAACAACCAACCAACCAACAAACCAGCCAACCAAGCAACCAAGCAAACAAACTAGCCAATCAACCAACCAACCAAACCAACCAGCCAATCAACCAACCAACCAATCAACCAAGAAACAAACGGAAAAAAACTAACAAGCAAACACCTAACCAAACAAACCAACCAACCAACAAACAACCACCAACCAACTAAAAAACAAACAAACAAACAATCAAACAAACAAGAAATGAAAAAAACAACCAACAAACAAAGAAACTCAAGCTAAAACAAAATGAACAGAACACAAAAACATAACAAAACACGAAACGAAAATACGAAAGGAAACCAAACCAAACCAACAGGCAATCCATACACACACAACACAAGCAAACAAACAAACAAACAAAAGAAGGAAAGAAGCACGTTATTATCAGGTGATCTGTGGTTTGCGGTCAGAGCGGCCGACACTGATGTTAGTGTAGAACATCTTGGGCGACGCTGATTCTCCCCTTTCACTGCTGTCGCCAACAGCTCGCCACATCCCACTCTTCTGCCAACCACTGTCGGCAAGACGCGAGAGTTAGATGGACTTGAGACCGATCCAGATATGCAGCCCAGATTGGGCACTTATCAGACACCACCCTTGACCCGCCTATCGCCGTCCGGACCCATCTAAACGTGGCCGGCTGCTAGCAGGGGAAAAAAGATGTCCACACACGTCGAATTACCTACCCAGTGCGCAAAAAAACATCGGGCCGACGTCGGCACCGATGACCTTTTGCGCACTGGGTACGGCGTACGTTCCCCAGGGAAAAATAAGTCTTGCACATGACTGCGGAAAGTCTCTCGCGCGAAACGCCAAACACTTTCAACACCGGTGAACGGATTAGAAACATAAAATATTTTTTTAAGTAGTCCCAGCAAGAGGCATAGATCCTCAGGAGCCCCTGCTTTCGCAGGGGCTCATGAGGACCTATGCCTCTTGCAGACGACAAGGGGATCAGTGAGGGGTTTGCTGGCAGAAAGTCTCTCACTGTAAACTAAGAAGACATTTTAACATTAGAGTAAAAACTGCATAAAATGCAGTACAGCAAGAGGCATTGATTCTCATGAGCCGTAAAGCATGGACTAATGAGACTCTACCCCTCTTGCAAGATGAAAGAAGGTGGGTGAGGGGCTGTAGGTAGTTAGTCTCCGAAGTAAGATATATCCATGATTATGCTGCGGCTAGCCGCTAGTCGGGCCGAGGCGGAAACGACTGAACGTACTGTGCGATGAAACGGGCAAGATGACGCTGGCCTCTACGCCAGGCCTAGCGCACAGAACAAGTGGCTGAGACGTGCCGCCTCCGGATACGCGGCATAAGCCGCGTATCCTGAGGCGGCACGTCTCGAATGAGTTAGGAACACAAGAACTTAACCATACCGATACACTGAGCCCTAGGCTCTACGCCTCGTGGAGATGTTCGGAGTGCTGTCTATGCTTATGGTAGAAGAGCTAGTCATTCTTTCGTGCTTTTGCCCTCGTTCGTTGCTGGAGGTCGTTCGGCGCAAACGTGACTCACTAATATCAATAATGTTGCGAATCTTTGGTTGAACGCGAAGTTTTCAAGATTCAAGAAGATTCAAGATATTTATTTTCCCAAAAGGGATATTCTTGTTACAGCTCATCCCTCATAAAGAAAGAGGTAAAAGGATTAGTAAGAAACATAATCTAAAATGAGATCGATGAAGAATACAACCACTATGTATACACATTGCATTCTAACAATATATCACATAAACATGTAAGCTAATTAATTTAAACATAACATTAAATATCACATAAACATTACATAATTTAAGTAATCACTTTCATCACAATAAGGCAGCTATGAAATGTCAGTAAAATATATTCTATAAACACACACACACACACACACACACACACACACACACACACACACACACACCACACACACACACACACACACACACACACACACACACACACACACACACACACACACACACACACGCACACACACACTTTATCAGCGTCGCCTGGATAAAAACGGGACACCCCATTGCTGTGTTTGACAGTGGAGGCACTGTAGCAGGCCAGGCGAAAGAGTGTTCAGCTGTGTTCTCAGGGCCACGAATACAGGGAAAATTCCAAACTCCCAATTTCTGTCAGCATCGTACACTCGAATGTCTCGGAATCGTACACCATTGGTTCTCGGTGGTTCTGGACTATCACTGATGGTCTTCATGAAAGAAGATTGGTATTTGATTTTTGGCAGTCTTGAAATTTATGAATGGCTTCAGTTATTGTCTGTTCCGCTCGGCTAGTTTTGGACCATAACTGTACACTCGCTTTTGCGTTGATACAGCGTGTTTTCAAATCGTCGGTGTCCTGCAAATCTAGTTTATCCTATTTAAACCCCAAAGTCGCAGTTCCCCAAATTTTGGCGATGTCGTTTAGCAGTTTCAGTGCCAGTTCCAGGTGACGGAATTATCATGGTCGATCTGTAGTGTCTGCACGGCCCCGCGCAAGAAGGTTTGTCTGACATGCACCAGGTGGTTACAGGCCTGTGTGAGAGGCCAGGTGAGTGTTGCTTGCTGGCAGCTAGGTCTCCGCTCTCCATACCTGCCCTGCTTAGCCAGGCGACCCTTTGGCGGCCAGACTCAACGTTGCGTGGCCACTGTCCGACAACAGGCCGACATAGGCTGGCCTGGCCCCATCCCTACTAAATCTTTCTACCACACTACCTTACTCCTTACTGTCGGCCGGCAAAGCATCTCTCTCTCTCTCTCTCTCTCTCTCTCTCTCTCTCTCTCTCTCTCTCTCTCTCTCTCTCTCTCTCTCTCTCTCTCTCTCTCTCTCTCTCTCTCTCTGCCAAAGAACCTCATACGGAGCATAACCATCCTCTATAGATCATTCAAAAAATTTAACCAAAATGATTTTTTGCATGACCTTTCCCAAACACCATTTTCCGATGTGTACAACTATAATGATCCCAATGTCTTGGTAGCGCTGTCCCACTGGTATAAGTTGTTCCTCGGTGTTCTTGACAGATATGCCCCGAGGCGCACTAAGCGTGTTAAACACCCCCACTGTGACTGAGTGGCTGACGGATGAGATTAATACTGCGATGGAACTAAGAGATCTACTGAAACAACAAACGAAATTTGACGAATACAAAAAACGGCGAAACATAGTTAAATCATTAGTACGTAAAGCACAGAGGCAGTATGCTGAAAACAAAAATATTGCGGGCGGCAAAGACATACGCAGCATGTGGCAGGTGATTAACACATTTACCTAAGGACAATCTAGCAGATCAACGAGTGTGCCCCCCGCACCTTACAGCGGATGTATTTAATGAACACGTTCTTAACATTGCTAAAACCGTGTCACAGACGAACACCAGTGAGCCAGGTGAATACGTATGTTCAGAACAATTGAAACAGCACAGTCAGTTAAACGCTGGCAATACTTTCTCAGTTCCCTTAATGACCGTCCTTGATGTAGGAAAATCTATAACCAACATGAAAAGTAAAACATCTTGTGGTGTTGACGGTATTAGCAGTAAAATCCTGAAAATTGCGCTCCCTTATATTGTTGAATCGTTAACCTTTATTTATAACCTTTTGATTCAAAGGAGCATGTTTCCCGATGAATTTAAAATAGCAAAAGTTACTCCTCTTCCAAAAAGCAAAGATCTGAGCGACCTAAGTGAGTACAGTTCTATTTCAATCTTATCAGCAGTGTCCAAACCACTTGAAAAACATATACATAATCATTTACTTCAATTCCTGGAGCAAAACCGCCTTATTAGTACAGCACAATCAGCTTTTCGGCATAATCATTCGTTTCAGACAGCCTTAACTCTCATAACCCACAAATGGCTTACTGCCATAAATAAGTCCAAACTTTCAGGGGTTGTATTTCTAGATCTTAAAAATGTCTTCGATCTCATCAACCACTCAATCTTACTAAAGAAGTTACCTTTATATCACATTGATTCAATGCAGTCGCTCTTCTGTCATCCTATCTCTTAGACAGAACGCAGAAAGTGTTCTTGAATGGTAAATACTCAGCAAAAGGACTGGTGACCTATGGTGTTCCTCAGAGATCCACCCTAGGACCGTTATTATTCAACATCTTTATAAATGACCTTCAACTGTCAATGTCACACTCCGACACAAACTGTGACTATTTGCTGATAATACATCATTACATGTATCTGATAAAAATGTTTCAACCGTGAGCGCTGTCCTCCAACATAGTTTAGATGAAGTGTCAAATTGGTGTGAAGAAAATCATATGATTATTAGTATTCCTAAAACGAAAAGTATGATGGTGACAACACGCCAAAAACATCAACGTGATTTGCAACCCCTTGAGCTGTCCCTTCACTCTCAGCCCATAGAGCAAGTGTCAAAACATCGTTTGTTAGGAGTGACAGTCGACGAGGAACAGCTCAGCTGGGAGCCTCACATGAAAACTGCCTGTAAAACTATTTCGAAGAATCTGTTTCTGTTATCCAAATTAAGTCGTATTGTTGACATTGATATTCGAAAACTATTCTTTAATGCACACACTAAGACGCATTGTAATTATGCTTTCAATATCTGGGACGGCTGTGGAGATATTCATTGAAAAAAAAAAATTCCTTTACCGGCGAGGTATTAAGCTTATTCTTCCTGGTTCGTCCCCTACTGGTGAAAGACTGAAGGCCCTTAATATCTTACCACTTAGTAAACAATTGGAACTTAACAGATTTTTACTTGTGCAAAAAATTCTAAACGATGCCGCCCCTTCCTAACTCCGTGAGCTGTTTTCCCACACGAATAGAAAGAACACGAGAAACAGCTTACTCCATTTCCGAAAACCGAGAATCGACATCTTCAAATCTAGCATATAATTTTCCGGTGCTAAGTCATGGAACAACATGCTCTCTCATTTAAAGTCTATTTTCAAAATTATCTATCTTCAGAGCGCGCGTCCATAAATATCTGCTGTCGTTGTAAATGTTCTATCTTTCTGCTCAGTATGTTGCTCCAGCACAGCGTACATGTACCTCACAGGAATTCCCCTACTATACATGACGTGTCCGTTCTTGACTATTAGTATGTATACATATACTTCTTATTTCGCTTATACTCATTGAAACAGACCCTAAAACCTTTGTTACATACAATCTTTAAATTACCCTTTTTTCATGTACATTTATTGTTCAGTATTCTTTTCTTAATTAATAGTACTTTGTAGTAGTTTTTCATGTTTTATGTACATTAAGTTAGTTATTGATGTCTTGTTACAGTGATTTTTTACAATGTATTATAGTGAGCAAAGCATAGTTTGGAAGAAACGTATTTCAATGCCTAAAACTTTATTCTAATTAACGTTTCATCATCATCTCTCTCTCTCTCTCTCTCTCTCTCTCTCTCTCTCTCTCTCTCTCTCTCTCTCTCTCTCTCTCTCTCTCTCTCTCTCTCTCTCTCTCTCTCTCTCTCTCTCTCTCCCCCTCTCTCTCTCTCACACACACACACACACACACAAACACACACACACACACACACACACACACACACACACACACACACACACACACACACACACACACACACACACACACACACACACACACACTAAATGCTTAGCAGCTAATTTTAATAGAAATGTACTTGTGGCGTACTCTCCGAGTTGCTGTTTCCGAACAGCACGGGCAGTCGGACAAATTTGTATTTGTTAGTTAGTTAGTTATTTGGGTTTAACGCCGAGCAGGCAACTAAGACCATCTCACGGCGGAAATTTTTATTTGTGCGCGACAATACTACTCAATAGCCTAATAGAGCATAGAACTTAGAAGTGCTTAAGGTTCGAGAACGAGGGTAATAAAAAAAAAAAACAGAAGAAAAACAAGCGCCCCCCCCCCCCCCACCCCACCCCTCCCCCCACCCACTCCCCGAAAAAAATCCAAATCTTTAACCCCTTCACTGCCAGTGGACACAGTTTTTGTTGTTGTTGTTGTTTGTTGTTTTTTAATCATTGTAGATTCAAAACCAAAGATCCCCAGCCCTCAAAGGAAAATGGACTCAAAATGGTTTGAGCAAGAGGCATAGATCCTCATGAGCCCCCGCAACTGCGGAGTTTTTCTCGTCAGTGTTGGGGTTAAATGGTCCTAAAGTCTTCACTTAATAGATCATTGCGAGTTAGCCTCAGCCCTCCTGGGGAAGGGTCTACTATATTTGCCGAACGACAATAAATGTCATTTCAAGATAAGCAAACATTTTTTTATGGCTTTAGTTCAACACGATGTCACTCCAGGTGTTTTAACCTGGGTCACACGTGAGCGGCTCTTCAGCATTGGAGTATAATACTCAAGGGTTTGTTTGGAGTCATCATGCCAAGTGATAGTATAAAATAAAATAAAATAAAATAAAATAAAATAAAATAAAATAAAATAAAATAAAATAATATAAAAATAATAATTTAATTTAATTAAAATTGAAAATCATCATCATCAAAGTAGTAGTAGTAGCAGTAGTAGTAGTAGTAGTAGTAGTAATAGTAGTATCAATAGTATGCGCATTATTATTATTAGTAGTACTATTATTAGTATTATTATTACACCCACCCACCCACCCCAACAACAACCACAACAACAAATCATAGAACAGCACACACGTGCTGGTTGTTGCACATTCATGTTCCACAATTAGTTTTAGTAGACGAATAAAAGGCGTTTTCCCAATGTGCAGTAACTCATTCGCGGTCAGCCGCATCCAGATGCGCGGCTTAT
>BTPG01000007.1:50862344-50929844 GCA_036245525.1 Semisulcospira habei
GATTTTAAACCTGTTTTATCATGAAGTTGCGAGCTAGTTCATCAGATTTTATGCTGCAAGGATCAGACAACTACGGCCTGTGTGTCAAAATTGCGGCACCGGCTGCCGACATCGATGGTTGTGACACGTTTTTGTCTGCCGGTGCGGGCTCTCATTCACTCGATTCACAGAGGTAGTGTTTATGCTGCGATGGTGCATTTGTCGTTTCCAGAGATGCTTTCAGTTACGTAGACTTCGATGTGTGTGATGTGAAACTGCAATGCAGAAATTGGTATAAGTGGGTGAAATACCACTGTTCTGTTTCGTGACGCTGGCTCAGTCGCCGGCTTGGCGCGGAGACCCGAGTCGAAGAACTTGAAGCCACGCCCACAGCACTCAGGGTAGCAGGTCAAGCGGAACCCGCATTGATTTTGACAGCATAGCGAATGAGTGGAAAATTTAATTTACATTCTCGTGGAAAATTATGTCAAAGGGATGCCGGAGAACATCAGTACATGTCTACACTGTACATGTCGACAACGATGACCGCCTCCGTCGTCTGCAGTATCGATTGATCGGGTTCCGTCTGCCTTGTGGGTACAAAAACAACACACCCATCAAACGATGAATTTCGACATTTGGCATTGTATTTACATCATAAAGCTCTAAGTTAGTACACAAAGGACCCATACATAATACTGTCAGCAGTATCTGTTGCAGACAGTTTTCCGACTGTGTTGAGATGATTAAACCTGGGGAGAATCGCTTTAAAAATACCGCATGTGAGCTCAAAGAATGCGGTAGACTTTGGGATGAAATCCTCATCTTGTTTTGTTTTGGTTTGGTTTGGTTATTTTGTTGTTTTGGGTTTCTTTTGTTTGTTTTTTTTTTGTTTGTTTGTTTGTTTTGTTTTCTTTCTTTTTTTTTTTGTGGGGGGGAGGCTTCTTTAAGGGGGTGGGTGGTACAGTCAGCTGCTATATGTCCACATTAAACTACAATGTAAAGGCTAAAGGTTTGCGGTCACTCCACCGCAGCCATCGTACTATCCAACGCTGAACCCGACAGATTTTCCTCCAATCTTACGAAGTCAGTGGAGCTCCACGTCTGCCACTGACACCAGCAAGAGGCATAGATTCTCATGAGCCCTGCTTTAGCAGCGGTTCATGAGAATCTATGCCTCTTGCAACTACATAAAACAGGCCAGGCAAACTAACGCTCGTCAGACAATTCTCAAAAATGCCGGGGCACTTGACTGTGGACGGGAAAAGGCATAAATTATCCGTATCAGGCGGCTTATTGAACTCTCGAATACACCAAAAGACAACGCCAACAAGGCCCCACAATGAAGGGAGGGACACCAGATCTCGCGATACCTCCATGACACTTGGTTCAAACCAACTGAACCCGGCCCCGCATTCAGCTCCCTCTAAAGCCCTCGACATCGGGTGACACGGAGGTGTCATAACCGCCCGTTAAACCAGCCAGAGGCGTGGATTTTTACGAGTCCCTGCCGAAGCTGGTGGTGCGTGAAGCTCTACGCCTCATGCAGACGGAGGGGTGCTCGCTAGGGGGATGAACCTCTCGAGTCTAGCGCCGAACTTTCCCTTGCTCTGAAAGGGAGGTCTGGGAAGCGGTGAATAGCAGACACGGTAGCAGGTTCACAAACGCCCGCGACCCTCCTCGCTCTGAGCAAACGCAGATATAAATAAACACCCAGCACGAAGCACACATCTTTATGAGCCTCTACTAGCAAGAGGAATGGATTCGCATGAGCCCCTGCTGCAGGGGCTCATGAGAATCCTTTCCTCTTGCAGATGTAAATGTCTCTCTGCGAAAACCCACACAAATTGATACGGGTGCAGTAGAAGGTTATGCGGCGCTGGTGCCCAAATAGCCAGCAAAAGATCCTCGGCCTTACTTCGCCCGTGGTTGGCCCTCGCATGGCTGTGCTGTCATCGCCCGAATGGATACTGCTTGTCGGGCAGTCTGCTGGGCAGACGACAGAAGACCGACAGACAAAAAGTCGCGGCGCATACTCTTGGCATAATGAGGCGTCCAGATAATGGCCGGACAAGGACTTGTATACAAACGTGTATTCGTGCAAAGTGAAAGCGTTCGATCGCATTGATGGATCGATTTAACGATTGGGAGACAGACTGATTGATCCGCTGACTGATCAATGATCGATCAAGTCATTTTTAAAACTGCTTTGACCCACGAGGGAAACTTTGGGCGTGACGTGACGCCACACCCGACCAACCTAGTTTTTGTTCTTTTTCTTCTAGTCTATTTTATGTTTTTTTTTTTTTTATTTCACGTTCTAACCAGTTTTAGTCTTAGGCGCCAAGCTAATCTGACACTTCCCTTGAATTATCATGGTCGACCCATCTCCTGCTGTAGTGCGTCAGGACTGAATGGTTTAATAAATTGTGTTGTAACTTTCTTTTCTAACGTGTTTCTTTCTTCGTTTTTAGGTTCTTGTCAGGAGACAGATTGACCATTCATGGGTGGTGTTAGGAGAGTGGAGTAACCGCAGAAGCATGGCCATCAGCTCTGGAGTCAACCCTGTAGTTAACCCTTTTAGCCCCGGATCCCTACAGCAGGAGATGGCTTGACCATGATAGTTCAAGGTTAGTGCTAGATTAGCTTGGCGCCTACAGGCACAACCCTTGAATTATCATGGTCAATCCATCTCAGGTAACTGGTACAAAGTCGTTAGGCAACACCTCCAAAATTTGAGAAATGGGACCTTGAGACTAAAAGGTTAACGCGAACGGTCAGTTTTCCGCAGTTGATCATGCAACAAACAAACAAACCCAAAAACAAACAAACAAACAAACAACAATCCAACCAAAGTTTCGACACACTTCGACCGTGCAACAAACAAACAAAGAAACCAACCAACCAATCAACCAACCAACCAACCAACAAACAGCCAGCCAACCATATTTTGCCAACTAAAAAACCAGCCAACCAACCGAAGTTTCGACACACTTCGACTGTACACCAAACAAAGAAACACACAAAGAAATAAAGAAACAAAGAAAGAACCAACCAACCAACCGGAAACCAACCAACCAGCCAGCCAACCAACCAGCCAACCACAGTTTTAACATAATTGGTGCTTCAGTGGGGCCTCTTCTTCTTTCTCGCTGTCTCCTTAGCACGAGCGCCTTTCATTCCTATGTCAGAGCTAACATACATCCACGTAAATCCCTTTCAACTGCGAGCTGAGATTTGTATCTCATGGCTCTCGCGCCACACTTACATCTGTGTTTCTCAAGACGGGATGGTTCACGCAACATCTTCGGTTTCACCTGACGACTGTACGGTCATAACTCCTAACCCACGTGAGTCCCTCAATTTGAGGAGCACCTGTCCACAGTCGATCTCGTTCAACAAAAAGCATAGGTTCTCATGCACCCTTGCAGTGGATATATTCTCATGAGCCCCTGTTAAAGATAGATTTTAATGGGATCACGAAGCCATCTGCAAGAGGCATAGATTCTCATGAGCCCCTGCATACGCAGGGGCTCATGAGAATCTATACCTCTTGCGGATGATTGTGGGATTTCGATGTTTACTACGCACACACTCACAAACACAAGGGATACGTTTTCTTGACCCGCGACTTGGTCCTGAGGACGGCAGATTTATTTTGACATGGAGCCGCTGCGTATAGACACACCGGCAGCCGCCTACATACCGCGCCACTAACACTGGCGACACTACGGTGTACGGGCGCCTGGGGATCCCCCTGTAAAAACTGGCCACCTGTTACATCAGTCGGCACCTTGTCGCCAGGTAGGGTTCTTTGGGTCACAGTCGCCCGAACTGTAGCTGAGGCAACCTCTCCCTTGCAAAAAATGCAAAGAAGACTTTAAAAAAAAAACAGCTACACCTGTCTCATGAACCCTGCTAGAGATAGATTCTCATGGGCCTCTGTAGACATGTCAAAAAAGTAACCATGACCCAACGGCAAGAGGCATAGATCCTCATAAGCCCCGCGAATGCCCCCGCGATGATCGATGCCTCTTGCTGAGACCAATTTGTTTCTATGCTTTTGGGAAGATGTTGGCTTTTGGTCGTGAATGAACCAAGATTGGCAGAAACAGAAATGTACGTACAGTGACAGGTAAGGGGTTAAGTTCATGAAAAATGAAACACCATAGTGTCATTTTTCAATAATTATTATGGGGGGGGGGGCGGGGGGGAAAAACACCCAACACCATATTGGGAGTGTTTCATTTGTCATGTGCTTAAATGGTGTGCAACCTCTCTTCTGAGTTTTCCTTTCATACGAAACCCTTGCGGCATTTTTGTTGTTGTTTACTTTCCATTTGAAACAGTGAAGTTCCCCTTAATAATACCTCGCGGTGTGAATTTGACCACAAGGACCTCCTTTACCAGGACAATTTGTAGGCGCATGTTAATGTGCGTAAATGAAATGCCGTGAAATACCTTCGCAACACGTCTCTTCCTGTAGTTTGTGTGTAAGTTTATGTCTCTTGGTGAGACGAGCTAAAAAAAAAAAACTGAAAAGCCCCGTAAGGCCGACGCCTTGTTGTTTAGGGCGCTTTATAACAAATGAGTCTCTTGTGTTTGAAACCGGCGCACGCGTCCGTCCTAAGCTGAGAAAGAAGCGTAAATTCTCATGATCTGTTGAGACAGGAGCGGATCTGGGGAGAGGGAGGGAGGGAGGTTGGAGGGGGCAGGATCTCACACCAGGAAGGTCAAAATACTTTAACCCATTTAGCCCCAACGCCATACAGCACGAGATGAATTTTCCATGATAATTCAAGGGTAGTGCCAGATTAGCTTTGCGCCTGAAGGCAGCATGCTAATCTAGCACTACCCTTGAATTATCATGGAAATTTCATCTCCTGCAACAGGTACATAGTCGTTAAGTAACACTTCGGGCTAAGTGGGTTAAAATGCCATACCGAAGTCTCGTTTTCGGAGCCCGAAAAGCCCCTGCTCCTCCCCGTAAATTTATCCGCTAAATGTGTTAATGTTACAGATACAGAGACACGCTTGCCACCTACTACCCTTCCCCCAACCCCAACCCCCCCCCCCCCTCCGCCCCCACTCACCCACCCTCCTTCCGCCCCCACCCCTCATCACCTTCTCCTTCTCCTTCCGTCCCCCACCCACCCACCCATCCACCCCCACCCCTTCTTCTTCCCCCTCCTGCCTCTACTTTCGCCCGCTTCTCCTTCCGCCCTCCCCCTTCTCCTTCCGCTCCCCTCCCGCCCTCCCTCTTCTCCTTCCGCCCTCTTTTCCTTCCGGTGCTTTCTCCTTCCTCCCTCCCCCTTCCCCCTTCCTCCCCCTTCTCCTTCCGCCCCTTCTCCTTCGGCCCCCTCGCCCCCCCCCCCTTTCTCCTTCCGCCCCCTTCTCCTTCCGCTCCCCTCCCGCCCTCCCTCTTCTCCTTCCGCCCTCTTTTCCTTCCGGTGCTTTCTCCTTCCTCCCTCCCCCCTCCCCCTTCCCCCTTCCTCCCCCTTCTCCTTCCGCCCCTTCTCCTTCGGCCCCCTCGCCCCCCCCCCTTTCTCCTTCCGCCCCCTTCTCCTCCCCGCCCCCCTTTTCCCGTACTTTCATTTTCTTGATTTCGATATTTCGGCCGGTACCCTTGAATTTATAATGGTCGATCCATCCCCTGCTGTAGTGCGTCGGGGCTGAATGGGTGTTATCATTCAAACACTTTGTACCGACGGTGTACCAGTTGCAGGAGATGGGGATCGACTGTGGTAATTCATGGGCAGTGCCAGATTAGCTTGGCGCCTTCAGGCGCCAAGCTAATCTGGCGCTACCCTTGAATTTATAATGGTCGATCCATCCCCTGCTGTAGTGCGTGGGGGCTGAATGGGTGTTATCATTCAAACACTTTCACACATAATTCTGAATACGTGCTAACGGAAATACATTATTGTTTGTTGACGGAAAGCAGATATAGGCATGCCACTGTGTTTATTCATTTCTCACGCAAAAGAGGAGTACCATTAACAAATTCAAAACACTTCAGATGTCTAAATCTTAGTAAATACCAAAAGCATTCCATACATAATACCACCATTAGGTAGGATCAATTTATTTTGAGATTCCACATGTACCTGTCATTGCATTTTTGTCAGTATGACCCATTGTGTCCCGGGTACAAAATACCCACTTTTCGGAGTTGTCCCCTGAGGACTGCAGTACATTGCAGGAGGCAGATCGACCATGATAGTTCAAGGATGGTGCCAGAATAGCTTGGCGCCTATAGGCGCCAAGCTATTCTGGCAACCACCCTAGAACTATCATAGTCGATCCATATCTTGCTGTGATGTGTCGGGACTGAATGAGTTAAAAAGGTAGAAACTATAATGCACATTCCAGGCAAAACACTCCAGATATCCGGCTTCCGGCGTTTAGAGCAGCCTGATCTAGACAAGAAATGTTTAAAAGTTCACAATAATATTATCTCGTCTATGTTCTTGGAATGTCTTCCGACAATGCTACGAAAAGGGCAATCCAGACCAAAAAGGTGACTGCCAAGCGTGTAAAATGCAGAGAAGAACCCAACGGATTCTGCGATAATGAAGATAAGTAGCGACTGATCTCTATATTTGTTTGTTTGTCTATTTTGGCAACAACAAACAAACAAAAAAAAAAAAAAAAAAGAAAAGGTATTTACCCGAAATATTAATAACTTGTGTTGTAACTGTCTTTTCTAAGCGTGTTTCTTTCTCCGTTGGGTTCTTCTCTACAAAAAGGACGAAAAACGATCGGTTCATTATTGAAGGTGAAGTGTGGCAAAATGAAACTTCTGAAATACTTTCTACGATTCTTATCCCTTGTGCGTTCCCCCGTATCGAAAATGGGGCAGTAGCACACTCTCTGTTGGTGTGCGTCTACTCACACAGGTTGTGAAAAGAAATGAGAACCCGTTGTACCGGCAATCAAACTCCGCCCTGAATAAGGCAACTTTAACCCCTTTTTACTGCTGATGAAAATGTGAACACGATCCAAATGCAAAAGACATAGACCCTCATGAGCCCCCGCGACTGCGGGGGCTCATGAGGATCTATGCCTCTTGCTGAGACCACGTTTATTGCGCGGTTTGGGGTTTCGGTCGTTCAATGAAACAAGCCTTCAGAAACGGCAAAAATGCGCGTGCATTGGCAGGGAAGGGGTTAATTGATCAATTTACCACTGTTCGCCTCTGATCTGCTGGGTCCGATTTAGACTTCTTGTTTCTTCTGTTCCTAACTTGGACACATTACACAAACTTTCATGACTCTGGAGACATCAGGTTTATTCTATTCTAAAGAGAGACACAGAGAGAGACAGACTAGAGAGAGAGACAGACGGCAGACAGAGAGAGAGAGAGAAAATTGTAAACCGTGTGCCTGTCGGGGGCGGAATGACCTCGACAAAAACTAAAAAAAGATAAGCGTCACCAGCAGCCAAAAGGTTAATCCTGTTTTGACAGCGAGCTGCCGATCAGCCTGCAATGTTTTAGACTCTGCGTAACACTCTCGGCATCAGTGGGTCAAAGGTTGCCTGTGTTGACGGCGGGATGATACAGAATGGGTACGCGTGCTTCCTGTAAAGGAACGTCACACATCTGCTAGAGGTTTAGGTCTTCACTGACTCCAGCAGGATGCGGGAATTCTCAGGATTTGTGTCTCTTGTGGTTTCTGTTGCTGCAGATTAACTCATTCGAGACGTGCTGCCTATGGATACGCGGCGGTTCGCCGCGTATCCGTAGACGGCATGTCTCGAATGAGTTAATATGTACATCGTACAGTATATCTATTTCCTACGTCAACTGTTCTCTCTCGTAAGGAACGCCAGTTGACGTTAATTTTACAAGCTCCGACAGAAAAAGGAAAAGATTCAAAGTTCAAAGTCCGACACGGATATGATCCGAATCCAAAGCGAGTCCGAAACAGAAAAGTTCGTGCAAGTCGGTTTACGATTATGTGTTTCCGGATTACATCCGATGCGGAGCCGAATATCGCATCTCAATGCCATGCGAAACCGGAACACGACACGACTTTTTATTCTCTTAAAGCTACGATTCCATAAGCACGAATCCGATACGAATACGATCTGAACCCGATGCTGTGATACAATTTTCCGTCAAAAATTGCGTCATTTTCGTTCGAAGCCGGATGCGAATTCGTCACAGTCCGCATCGGGCATATGGAAACACGCAAACATGAAAAGGACTCGCACGAACCTTCCTGTTTCGAACCCGCTTCGGATTCGGATTGTGTTCGTATTGGATTACTGTTTATGGATCGGCGTCTTTAGGAGCGATTTTATCGGAAATCGAATGTGTTCGGACCGAAAGTGTGACGTCTTTCCGCCCGATTAACCGATTCAGCCCTGACGTACTACAGCAGGAGATGGGTCGACCAAGATAATTCAAGGGTAGTGCCAGATTAGCTTGGCGCCTGTCGGAGCCAAGCTAATCTGGCACTGCCCTTTGTCTTGTGCCGATTTAATTGACGCAAGATATAAACACTTCACAGCAGACTCCTTGAAGGTTTTGTCCCGGGATGTATCCCTGGACAAAATCTTCAGTTTTCTGAGAGTGCAATACGGCCGGATTTGAGCATTCATAGACTATGACAATTCTATTATTTTGACCTTTTTGTGAGTCTGTAGACGTTTCCTTTAAAGACCTGTGCGACATTTTAGCATGAAATATTTTAAGATATATTTACATCTTGTCTTAAGACCTTTTTTTATAAGTCTGGCTGGCTAGATTTGTTCCCATCCCACCGTGAGATGGCCTTAGATGCTTGCTCGGCGTTAAACGGAAATAACTAATTGGCACTGCCCTTGAATTATCATGGTCGATCCATCTCCTGCAACTGGTGCATAGTCATTAGATGACGCCTCCAAAATTTGGGGAATACGGCCGTGGGGCTGAATGAATTAATGGTTCCCACCAAGCGGAGTTCGGATGTCACATATTTTATCTGGAAACATCTAGCTATAAGGTGGCCTAACCAAAGCTCGTCCCCTCGCAACCCCAGTTGACTAGCCGCGGTCAACGGGCATCTTCTCATGCGGTCAAAAAACAAGAAAGAATAACGGATCCACTCTGATGACGACCACGACCGGACTCAACGTAGCATGCTGGAACATCCGAACCATGCTCGACAAAGCAGACAGCGGACGCCCCGAACGTCGCTCCGCCCTCATTGCCCATGAATTGCGGAGGTTAAACATTGACATCGCCGCGCTCAGCGAAGTACGCCTTCCGGACGAAGGCAGCCTCCAAGAACTTGGCGCTGGGTACACCCTCTACTGGTCAGGCAGGCCTGCATCAGAAAGACGGCTCTCAGGCGTGGGTTTCATGGTCAAGACCTCCATTGCGACTAAGCTGGAAAACCTACCAACGGGTCATTCAGACCGCATCATGTCCATGCGCCTCCCACTGAGACACCAGCAACACGTCACCCTTCTCAGTGTGTACTCCCCAACCCTCTTGGCAGAGCCTGCTGAAAAGGACAAGTTTTACACTGACCTGCGCAGCCTCATACAGAGCACCCCTGCAGACGACAAAGTCATCATCCTTGGCGACTTCAACGCCAGAGTGGGCCAGGACTCTGAAGCCTGGAAAGGAGTCCTCGGCAAGCATGGCGTGGGGAACTGCAATGACAATGGCCGCCTACTGTTGGAGTTCTGTGCAGAGCAGCAACTGGTCATCACCAACACTACTTTTCAGCAAAAGGACAGTCGAAAGACCACCTGGATGCATCCTCGCTCCAAGCACTGGCACCTTATCGACTATGTCCTAGTGCGTCAGAGGGACCGCAGTGACGTCCTCCTCAC
This sequence comes from Semisulcospira habei, assembly GCA_036245525.1. Classification (NCBI taxonomy): domain Eukaryota; kingdom Metazoa; phylum Mollusca; class Gastropoda; family Semisulcospiridae; genus Semisulcospira; species Semisulcospira habei. The sequence goes on from BTPG01000007.1 coordinate 50,872,152, forward strand.
CAGAGTGATGCCCAGCGCAGAGTGCCACACTGACCACCGCCTTGTCCGCTGCAAACTCAGGCTCCACTTCAAGCCAAAACCCAAGAAATGGGGGCCCCCCAAGAAAAAGCTTGATGTTGCGAGCCTTCAGCGTGACGACGTGAAAGCTGCCTTTCAGACAGATTTACAGCGCAGGCTCAAAGACACAGCGGACCCAGCAGACTCCTCCCCTGAAACACTTTGGGAAGAACTGAAAACTGCTATTGCAAAATCCTCTGCAGAAGTCTTGGGTTTCGCTAGAAAGAAGAATAAAGACTGGTTTGACGAAAACGATGTAGAGATCCAGGAACACCTAGCAAAAAAAAGAGCCGCCCATCAGGCCCACCTAGCCCAGCCTTCCTGCCCTGTGAAGAAGTCTGCCTTCCGCCTCGTCTGCAGCAGTCTCCAGCGCAAGCTCAGAGATCTCCAGAATGAGTGGTGGACCAGACTTGCACAGAGGACCCAGCTTTGCGCAGACAATGGTGACTACAGGGGCTTCTACGAAGCATTGAAAGCAGTGTATGGCCCCAGGCACCTGGTACAAAGTCCCCTGCGAAGCGCGAATGGCCAGGCACTCCTCACAGATAATACCTCCATCTTGAACCGCTGGTCGGAATACTTTCAGAGCCTCTTCAGCGCTGAGCGCACTGTTCAAGAAGCAGTCGTCCTACAAATCCCACAGCTCCCAGTAAAAGTTGAATTGGACGAACCGCCCACCGCTGAAGAGACCCTCACAGCCATCCACCAGCTCAAGAGTGGCAAAGCAGCAGGCATTGATGGAATACCGCCAGAGATCTGGAAACATGGAGGCACAGCACTGCACAACAAGCTCCATGACCTCTTTCTCTGCTGCTGGGAGGAAGGAACACTACCAAAGGATCTCCGTGATGCAGTCGTTATCACCCTGTACAAGAACAAAGGTGAGAAGTCTGACTGTTCCAACTATCGGGGAATTACACTGCTGTCCATTGCTGGGAAAATCCTTGCAAGGCTGCTCCTGAATCGGCTGGTACCTGCCATCGCTGAAGACCAACTCCCAGAGGGCCAGTGTGGCTTCAGAGCAAACAGGAGCACCACCGATATGGTCTTTGTGCTGAGACAGCTACAGGAGAAGTGCCGCGAGCAGAACAAAGGGCTGTACGTAACGTTTGTCGACCTAACAAAAGCGTTCGACACTGTGAGCAGGCAAGGCATGTGGCAGATCCTGGAGCGACTTGGCTGTCCCCCAAAGTTCCTCAACATGATTGTCCAGCTACACGAGGACCAGCAAGGCCAGGTCAGACTCAACAATGACCTCTCAGAACCATTCCCCATTCTCAACGGCGTAAAGCAGGGCTGCGTGCTGGCACCGACCCTCTTCACCATCTTTTTTAGCATGATGTTGAAGCAGGCCACAGTGGACCTCGATGATGACGATGCAGTGTACATCAGGTATCGTCTCGATGGCAGCCTGTTCAACCTCAGACGACTGCAGGCCCACACGAAAACCCTAGACCAACTGATCCGTGAGCTGCTTTTTGCTGATGATGCTGCCCTCGTTGCACACACAGAGAGAGCCCTGCAGCGCATCACGTCCTGCTTCGCAGACGCTGCCCAGCTCTTTGGACTCGAGGTCAGTCTGAAAAAGACAGAGGTCCTCCATCAGCCGGCACCCAAGACAGTGTATCGCCCTCCTCACATCACCATCGGCGAGTCTGAACTAAAGTCAGTGCACCAGTTTACTTACCTTGGCTGCATTATCACGTCGGACGCCAAGCTGGACAAGGAGCTTGACAGCAGGCTGGCAAAAGCGAACAGCGCTTTCGGGCGACTTTTCAAGCGGGTGTGGCACAATCAACAGCTGAAAACAGGCACCAAGATCAGCGTGTACAGAGCTGTGGTCCTCACCACCCTGCTGTATGGTTCCGAGTCCTGGGCCCTCTACCGCAGCCAACTACGACTCCTCGAACGCTTCCACCAGCGCTGCCTGCGTACCATCCTGGGCATTCACTGGAGTGACTATGTCACCAATGTCGAGGTCCTTGAACAGGCTGAAACCGTGAGCATCGAGGCTTTGCTGCTGCGGACACAGCTCCGCTGGGCGGGGCATGTCTCCAGGATGGAGGATCATCGCCTACCAAAGATCACCCTGTTCGGCGAGCTTGCTACTGGACACCGTGACAGAGGGGCACCAAAGAAGAGATACAAAGATTGTCTCAAGAAGTCACTTAGTGCCTGCCAAATCGACCACCACCAGTGGTCTTCGCTTGCTGTGGACCGTGACACCTGGCGCTCCACTATTTACAAGGCAGCTGTCTCCTTTGAGGACTCTCGCAGAGCTAGCCTTAAGGACAAGCGGCTCAGGAGAAAGAACAGAGATGCCGCAACTCAGAACTCTGGCCATACCTTCCCCTGCAGCCACTGCGGTCGAACCTGCCTGTCCCGGATTGGCCTCCGCAGCCACGAACAAGCCTGCAAACGTCGTGGGCAACTCCTATAAAATCTTCGTTCGCGAAGTCCAGCCAAGAGAGAGTAGCTATATCGGGTCACCTGAATACTCTTCTGAAAGCGCGACGATGCGTGCATGCGTGCGTGCTCCAAACATCTCCAAGAGACATAGATCCTCAAGTGCTCTCCGGGCACATGAGGATCTATGACTCTTGCAGATGAGCGCATGTCTGAGAGAGAGAGAGAGAGAGAGAGAGAGAGAGAGAGAGAGAGAGAGAGAGAGAGAGAGAGAGAGAGAGAGCGGCGCGCGCTAGAGAGAATTACGTCATATTCAGAGTATAATGTCAATGTCTGCGTGGTGACGGAGTTGCCTCTTTTACGTCACCGCCACTGTCTGACTTTCTCTAGAAGTCAAGTTTTTTTTTTACTGTTTTAATTCTTTTCTGAAAAGAATTACTTTTTACTAAAAGAAGTTGAAATGATACAAAGCTGGCTAACGAACTCATCCAATGTCTGTATCCAAACTAGCTATATCCAAACTTTCAAGTAAATATGACAAAAAGTACGGACTTTAATCTGGGTCAACCGACTTCCTATAAACGGTTGAGACATTCAATTACAATATGCTCGGAGGCTCTCTTAGCCACCAACTTAAGAAAGTATTTCGCAAAGTTTCAAGCCGAGCTTGTGTGTACAGAAATATCGGAGATTCTCTCGTTTACATAAGACATAAAGACATAAGACATTTATTCACCAAGTAAAACGTTACAAGGATTTTTGTGTGACATGGCGACAGTAAAATACATCCTCACTTACTACACATGCATTCATCATGACATACACTCATTCGTCCTGTATACAGCACTAAGATAGATAAACACAATATTACACACATCAGTCCTATGTCACAATCATGGAATCACGTTGTTCCATGGATGGTGATGAACTGAGTACAGCTTCTGGAAAGAAACTGCATCTGAATCGAGAGGTTCTGGCTTTCAAAGCACGAAACCGCCGGCCAGAGGGCAGAGGCTTGAAGAGATGATTGGCTGGGTGTGACAGATCGCGAACGATTTTTCCTGCCTTCCGTTCGGCCATACGTGTTTTGAAGATGGAGGCGACAGATGGAAAGTCGCAGCCAGCTATTTTGGAGGCAATCTTAACAATGTGCTCGAGCTGGTTCAAGTCTTTTCTGTTGCGGTTGTGCTGCCATACCAGACAGTGATAGAGAAGCACAAGGTGCTCTCTATCACCGCGCGGTAGAACTGTGCCATGATACCTCTTGACATACCGAGTTTCCGCAGCTGTCTCAGAAAGTGGAGACGCTGTTGGCACTTTTTCACAATGGCCGCATACGCACACACACACATACACACATAATACATACATACATACATACATAAATACATACATACATACATACATACATACATACATACATACATACATACATACATGCATACATACATACATACATACATACATACATACATACATACATACATGCATGCATGATGCATTCATGCATGCTTACATACATACATACATACATACATACATACATACATACATACATACATACATACATACATACATACATACATACATACATACATACATACATACATACATACATACATACATACACACACACGGCGCTTCGCGCCAAATGTACGTTCAGCCACGAGGTTAGCGTAACTAGACATGACGTAATTTTTATCTTGTTACTGACTTCAGTTGTGAGAGGTTTAGGCCTGCCCGCCTTTGACACTGATGTTGGACACGCTATTAAGTTCGCCCCACCGCACGTCCTTTTTATGTTTGTGTGTTTCCATATGTCTGATGCGATAAACGAATTCGCATCCGGCTGCAAACGAAAATTACGCAGTTTTTGAAGGAAAATTGCATCACCGTATCGGGTTCCGGACCGTATTCATCGGATTCGTGCTTATGAAACCGTAGCTTAAAGCTTAAAGCTGTTTGAGTCAGGGTTTGCTTGAGGAATGGATTCTCATAAGCTTTACATGCAGAGGGCACGTCAAAATTGTCAAGAGGCAAATATAATGACGCGCAAAAAGAAATCTACATCATTCGATTCGACGAAAACACAACAGTGTTACCGATGACTCGAATTATGTCGCGTTTAATGTGCTCGTCATCGCAGATTTTCATGTGCCCCATGAACCTCAGTGGCTCATGCGAATCTAAGCCTCCTGCAGACAAAAATCCTGCTCATTTGTATCTACTCTCTGTGTTTGCGAGAAGTTGTCGCTCGCAGCTAGCATCATGTATACATCAAGCTATTATCTCTTACACACGCATGGGGAGGGGAAAAAAGTGTACTCAATCTTCACAAGTGCTTGCCCTGTAAGCTAAAGGTGTTCGGGCCGACTTTCGGTCGCAGTTAGCCCGCGCACGGCAGTGCGCGGGCCAACTGCGGCCGAGAGTCGGGCCGAACACCTTTAGCTTCTGCGGGCCGATGTATGTTTGCCCACTGGCTGTATGGGTTCCAGAGCGGATGCGCGCAGACACAACAATGCACAGACGATCAGTCGCCGCCTCCTGCATACAAGCCCCCCGTGATGTAAATCGTGTTTTCTAAACATTGTCTACACACACGTAAACTTGCATGCAACAAGAACTTGAAGAATCTGATGTTTTCAGCTCCACTTGCACTACCTGTTAGACATATTAAGGCAGTGGTTTATTGAACGGTCGTCTGTGTGTCTGCGTCCGCGCGGTTGGAGTTTTCTGAGAGAGTTAGGGAGGGAGGGAGCGGGGGGAGACCCCGGGGTCTTCTGAAGACAGTTCGAAAGGGAGACCGCTTAACCCGTTCTCTGCCAATGTAGGCCTACCTACGTTTTTCATTCTGAATCCGTTGTTCATTCAACAGACCAAAAACGCAACCTCCAAGGAATATGGATACAAATTGGTCTCAGCAAAAGTCATAGATCCTCATGAGCTCACGCAGTCGCGGGGGCTCATGAGGATCTATGTCTCTTGCAGTTGGATCGTGTTTTGTTTTTTTCTCGGCTGTGAAGGGATTAAAATAACAGCAGCCCACACTGCCTTTTAATATTTCGTCCTCATCTTCATAAATAATGTCCTCATCGTCGCCATCAGCACCATCGTTGTCGTCGCCGAAATTATTGTCATCGACATCATCGTTGTCGTCATGGCAATCATCATCATCGTCCAGTCATCATTGTCGTCGCCTTAGTCATCATCATCGTCGTCGTCATATTCCTATTCATATCTTCGTAGTCGTCATCATCATCATCGTTACTGTAGTCGTCGTCGTCTCCGTCATCAATATCTTGGTCATCTCCATCATAATTGACATCATCATCCGGATCATTATCGTAGTCGTCATCGTCTTCATAGTCATCATCATCGTCGTCGTCGTCCTCTTCGTCATCGTAGTCATCATCACTGTCGTCAACATGATCGTCCTCCTAAAAACCATCATCATCGTCGTCGTCACCGTCGTCTTTATAATTTCGATCAATAACACCTTCATCTCCAAATATTCACCACAATTGCCGTCATCGTAATCGTCCTGGCCATCGACTCATAATCACAGTGATCATCATAATCGCCTTCATCGTCGTCGTCGTTGTCATCGTAGTCGCCATCCCCACCACTATCATCAGCAACATCGTTATCATAATCATTTTGGCATCGTCGTCAAAATCAATGTCGTCATCATTAAGGTATTTGTCAGCATCAGCACCAGCATGCTTCTTTTGTGGTGATTTATGAACCCTTTGGGTGTCGGCAGTAGGTTTTTGTCGCGATGACTGATTCCGGCAGGAATCATCGCGACAAAAAAAAAAAAACCCGCTGCCGACAACCAAAGATTGGGTTAACAAACGCTTAACGGTATTTCGGTCTATTGAAAGCATGTACTTTGAGTAGGCGGCAGAACCATTTATAAATTTAACATCCGGAAGTTATAAACCAGAGGAGATCCATTTCCTGAGAGAACCACTGGCTGCAGGAACATAACTCTTGCTATCTGCCGGCGGCAGTGAGGGAGAGAGGGAGAGAGATTTAGAGGATAAAAGAGGTCTGAGACCCTTATCATTAGACTAATCATCAAGTCCTGATTGCTATGTCAGTTTCTCTATAACCGCGGGTAACGCAGGCAGCGAAAGGTCCCTGGGCCGACGTCTGCCGTGGCTGACCTGCGCACGGTCGTGCGTGGGCCTATCCACGGTAGTCATCGGCCCCAGGACGTTTTGTTTGCTGAGGAGTCTGTCTGCGCTTTTAAGATGCGTGCCGCACCTACACGACATCGTTAATGCAGTCTGAGAGCAGACGTAAATTGTTATACAAATGGTCGCCGCTCTGTGCCAAAAAAAAGAGCGGATTCTCATGACCGCTCATGAAGATCTATGATTCTCGCAGACGAAAGGTACCTGAGTTCAGAATTAGTCTACGCTCTCAATTAAAAAGGGCGGCGCCGCCACTAAGCCCATTCCCCTTCACGCCAAGGGCTATTTAGCGGGAGGTAACTACGGAGAAAGTTGCCCATTATCTCCCTTGCCGGAAGTTAACTGGAATGAACTCCGACGATCCTAACTGAAGTCGAGAGTTTAACGTAAAAAGTCACTAAATAAAACCTTCGTGACTTTCGTCTCGTGAGGAAAATAGAAGAAATTTGTAGTGAGATCTGCCTACAAGAGACAGATCATTCTCACAGAGCTCAGTCCTGCGTCAGCAGGAACCCATGAGAATCTATGTCTCTTGCACGCGGGATTGGGTCGTCTGCGGAAGTGTTCTGGCGATCCAAGACTGACTTTGCGGAGGCGCCACGAAATATTCTTTTCGTCATTGTCTTTGCGTAACGGCGACGGGAGGTTTCAATCTCGTCCACATTTTTGGCATTTTCCAGACGGCAATTTGTTGGTGTGATTAATCGGATGGCATTCTGTGAGCCACTGAGTTAGGTACAGGAGAGATAAAGGAGGGGGGGGGGGGGAGGGGCGGGGAGGAAAACGTCGTGGAACTGTAGCCAAACCTTCAGTCTATGAGGACTCCAGACGAGATTTCTTACATTGGCTTTTTATTAAATTTCGTCGCACAATGAACGTCAAAAACAGAAGACAAAAATTAAATGACGTTCAGGGCTTAACCCATATAAGTCCAAGGCTGCATTTTCCAATCCAGACCAGGCCACATTCCTTCTGCGAATGAAGATAAGTAGCCGCTAATCTTTCTGTTTGTTTGTTTGTCTATTTTGACAAAGGGTATTGACCCGAAATATTAATAAATTGTGTTGTACCCGACTTTTCTAAGCGTGTTTCTTCTCCGTTGGGTACTTCTTCGCATTTTCCAAATTTTACAGGTGTCACCTAACAACTATGTACCGGTTTCAGGAGATGAATCGACCATGATAATTCAAGGGTAATGTCAGATTAGCTCGTCGCCAAGCTAATCTGGCACTACCCTTGGATTATCTTGGTCGATCCATCTCCTGCTGCATCGCGTCTGGGCTAAATGGGTTAATGCGTTTTGTCCACCACGAACTGAAGTTGATTTCAAAGACGTGGCACTAAATAAGATCTGAATAAAGTATTGACCTCACCTGGTTTCGAACCTGTGACCTTTTGGACGAGAGTCGAACGCTCTACCACCTGAGCTACCCAGCTAACCCCTACCCAAGAAAACAATTGGAGAGAGAGAGAGAGAGAGAGAGAGAGAGAGAGAGAGAGAGAGAGAGATGGTTGGTTGACTCATTGATTGGCTGTACATTGCTTAACCCAATCAGTCCTGACGCATTACAGCAGGAGATGGGTCGACCGTGATAATTCAAGGGTAGTGCCAGATTAGCTTGGCGCCTGTCAGCACCAAGCTAATCTGGCACTGCTCTTAAATTATCATGGTCGATCCATCTCCTGCAACTGATGCATGTTCTTTAGATGACGCCTCAAAAATTTGGGAAATACGGCCGTCGGGTTGAATGAGTTAACGTCTCGACAGCAACAAACACTGACTCAGAACTGATGTGCCTGCAATGCAAGTGAAAAAAAAAGAGAAGAAAACAACAAGCGGAATGGATGTCGCCAGCCGGTCTAACAAGCCAAATAAACCTAAGACAGACTGGAGACGCTGCACCTTCACGCTAGTTTATCAAACTATCAAACTCCAGGTTACCAGGAGTACAAAATCATCACGATTACAAAATATGTACAGGGAAGTATTGCCAACACACACACACACACACACACACACACACACACACACACACACACACACACACACACACACACACACACGCACTCACAGAGAGCAGGGCCGGATCCAGGGAGGGGGGGGGTGGCGGGGGGGCCATGGCCCCCCCCCCTTCCCCCATAAAAACTACAACATGAAACTTTGATACACTGAAGGATGATCTTTGCTCACCTTGGTGAAAAAAACAAAATAAAGCCATACTCAAAAAAGTCAAAACTCGGCTTTAGGTGTCTGTTTCAGGTGGTTAATTTCTCCAAAAAAAAATTGGGCCCTCCCCCAAACATGTAAGTGATCCGGCCCTGGAGAGAGAGCTCCAACTACCTGGCGACAGGTAGGTGGATCTTGTAGACAACCCAGCAACATTCCTTTCAGCCTAACACTGTCACGGATCGCCATAGGCCCTGGAACGCAGACGGACACTAACCGGAAACCTTTATAACTCCTGCTGACTGAAAACTCAGCCACTTTTATATCTGTTCCTGGACGAACCTGAGGTTATTGACAGAGATTTATTCTTCGTCCTAAGCCGAAGACAGAACCATTGACAAAAAAACGTTCGTCTAGCTCATGACACGAGAGTAACACTGAGGTAAATTGTAATCAGCAAAGAGGGCACTGCAGGGGCTCATGAAGATCTGCGCCCTGTGGCAGATTTAGGGTAGTTCGCCGTTGAGCGTAATTGGTGCCGACTTCTCGTCAGTCTTCTGACGCCAAGGAAGGCGTGAGAGTAACAGGGCAGAAAATGTCCAACAAATGGATCAACTTTTGGCACGGGCGCCCCGCTCCCCCCACTGACTAACGTTTTCCACGTGCAAGAGGCATAGATCTTCATGAGCTCCTGCATTCGCGAGGGCTCATGATGATCTATGCTTCTTGCTGACAGGGACAGGCTCGGTGATTATCTTCATCGTTGGTCCTCAAACGGCGGTGAACGTCGTCGAGGTCTGAGGCGAGGTCTGAGACGAGCTCGGCAAGGGCGCTGCTACTGACCTTGCGCCAACTTTTTCCCAAGAGTGGATGAAACTAAAAGAGTTGCGGTGGCCGATTCCTCGCAGTCTCTCCTAGTTTATGTATGATAAAGTGTTGATTGTTTCTTATTGTTTGCTGCATTCACTGTGAAGGAGTCCATAAATTATGTGAGAATGTCACGACACCAACACCCGTTCTTATGTTTTATTGTTTTAATGACAGTAAGGCAAATGGCAATAAACAATATCTCATCGAATCTCATCTTATCTTATATTATCTTATCTTAAAAGGTCATTGCCAGGCGTTTAAACCACAAACAAATTAGCAACAAAGAATGTACAAGTGCAACACAATTTATTAGTTTAAGTAATTAATTGATATGCTGTATTTTTATTTTCCGGGCGTATTTCTTTATTTGTTAGGAATATTTCCTTGTAAACACAGCGCATGTCCCTGGCTTTATGTTGAGCTTTACCTAGTTTCCAGACACTGAAATGATTCAAGAGATCTCTAGTAAACCAGATAGATGTTGGTATCTATCGGAACTTTGCGAACACTTCTAAGGGAAGCGCGTGTGGGCCTTTCCGAGCGCAGACACTATCTTGTACGAGCTGACCAGAACTGGTAGTAGAAGGGAATCTAACATCTCCACTACGTTAACGCATTCTGCCCCCAGACCGACATCCCCAAATTTTGAAGTTGCCCTCTCAAGGGCTGTATTACTATTCTAAAAACAGATCGAGCATGATAGTTCAAGGGTAGTGCCAGAATAGCTTGGCGCCTATGGGCGCCAAGCTATTCTGGCACCACCCTTGAACTATCATGCTTGATCAGTGTCCTGCTGTGGTGTGTCGGGGCTGAATGAGTTAATATTTCGGCTTATATTCCAGATGGAAGGTCAATAAAAGTTGATGTGACTATGGCACTGGGACAGCTTGGACCCACTTCAGTCCTGACACTAGTACAAGGTGTGGATCGACAGTGATACCCGGATAGCAGAAGCCGATTTTCCGGCTGACAATGGCCGCAGTGGGTCCGGCACGGGCCCACCACGGCCATTGTCGGCCCGAAAACCTTTGCGCACTGGGCAGTTCACTGAAGGGTTGTGTCAGCCGGAAAAGCATGCCTTCTGTCAGCGATAAGCTATGGCATTTCCCTTGACTCATTCTGCCCGACGGCCGTATTTCCCAAATTTTGGAGGCGTCATCTAATGACTATGCACCAGTTGCAGAAGATGGGCGCCAATCTAATCTGGCCTTGAATTATCATGGTCGACTCATCTCCTGCTGTAGGGCGTCAGGGCTGAATGGGTTAAACCATCAGTGGACTTTCATGGTCAGTAGATCTGTCTCCGGAACTCGAGTCAGGATCTGAAGGTACCCGGCACCGATAGCCGCGCGAGTACTCCCCATCAGTACAGATCCACTCTGAGAGAAATCCAAAAGCACAATTTTCACAATTCACATTCGAATAGAAATTAATGTACTTGTGGCGTACACCCGAATGGGTCTATGTGGAGTGTAATCCCGCAAACGGCGCCGGCCAGTTCACAAGGCTAAATGGTTAGTTCCGGGTTTAACGTCCACGGCACCAAAGTGATAATGGACGGCCCTGACGGGCGGGTTATGGGGGACAGGGAAATCTATTGCCTATGGAGTACGACCTGAACACTGATCCACTCAGGCGCACTGCAACTGTGCCACTTTGATTTACCAGGACCTTTCAACGGACATGCTATGGAACAAGCCCGAATTTTTTCCCTGGATTGCGAGTCCGACAGCTGGACCGGGGCTAGAACGGGGACTCGAACCTACGACCCGGCGATTCCCTTCGCTCTCTTGCACCGATGCTTGCCTGAGCTATTTCGGACTCTACAAGGCTAAAAAAAAAAAAAACAAACAAACTCGACAGGTAATAAACTGCATATGGTTGGTTAATTGGGGTGAACATACACTTCCTACGATACGAATGACCAACTTCAGGGACTAGGAGCATGGTCTAACACGTGCCTCTCGCCAGACACCTCGACCCATCTAAGTCGGCGCTTCTGCCTCAGGTCGGGGAGCTTACCTATCTTTCGCTCTGTCTACAATGAAGCAGCGGATTTACACACAATAATTAGAAAGTGCAAACCAGGCGGCTCAATGAGCGCAACAACAACAGCATCACGGCGCCGTCTGCTTGTTCTGCCATTGCAACACACCCCTTTACCTTCAACATTTTGTTAAACACAGATGTAAATAAACAAAAACCTCGCCTGCAAGAGTCAGAGAGTCTCATGAGCCCTTGCTTAAGCAGGGGCTCATGAGAATCTATGCCTCTTGCAGATGGGAGCGCCTGGGTGGGGGTCTGTGTTCTAAGAGAGGGAATGGCGTCACGGATATATGCAGAACATCGCCACCGAATCCATGATAGTTTCGGGACTATTAAAGGCTATGAGGACTGCGTGGTAGCTCAGCGGGTCTATGTGGAGTGTAATCAGTCCTGACACTAGTACAAGCGGCCGGCATCTCAAATCTGTCGCGTAGTCACCTTTTCTGGTTTCCGAGCGGTTGTTTGTTTTTTTTTTTTTTCTCCCCCCCCCCCCCCCCCTCCCCCTTTCGTCTTGTTGGTTTTCGCTTCTCGGATCATTTCTCATTGCGCAAAAGGGCATGGGACCGACGTCGGCCGCCGTTGGCCCGCGCACGGCCGTGCGCGGGCCAACGGCGGCCGACGTCAGTCCTATGACCTTTTGCGCGCTGGGTTAGCCACCTACCCGATACGTAGCTTATTGCGATGTTACAAACGCCAGCCAGATGTCCCAAAGTTCTCTATCTCGTCACCTGTTTCAAAGTTACAAAAGTCCCCATTGCATAGTTACATAAGGGATAACAAGAGTTACAATATTGTGATTTTCCGCTATGACAGGCCGTTACACTGATAACTGATTAATTAATCCTAGGACAAAATATTTACCCCTAGGACTAAATAATCCATCCTAGTAATCCTGTTTGATGCTATGAATGAGTAATTATTCCTAGGACTAATTTGACCCAATAAGACAGCAGGAAGTCGTCCCCATGTGACACTTTATCCTCGGGAAAAAAATATTGTATCCTAGGCAAAAATGTATTTATTCCGAGGACAAAATGTATTTATTTCAAGGACAAAATTAAAATCTTCCTAGGGTGAAATTAAAATTAAGCAGCAAATCATAAACGTTATTTCAAATACCTTCATTCATTGGATGATTTCGCTCCGGGTATTCAAGATTCAAGATAACTTTATTGTTGCTATATAGCAAAACCTCAGGTGCTGCTCACATTCACTCACTCGCTCGTTCCACAAATTACAAGAACAGAGCTACACAATGAACAATGACTCGGGCTAATAACTTGGAATTAGTCCTACAAATCATTATGTATTCCTAACATTACATCGAATTAGTCCTAGGATGAATTATTTAGTCCCAGGATTATATATTTTGTCCTTAGATTAATGAATTAATTCAGTGGAACGGATTTCCATATTCCACCATTGACCTTCCAGACGTATTCAGTTCATCTTTGCGCAGTACAAATCCGTTCACACGTGTTTGGTCTGCGCATGGTCAGGTAATAGAAACAGTCTCCCTTACTGTGGCCTCTCTGTGGGAAGTTGGGGGTTTTTTTCCCCACAGGACGGCCGCTGCCAGACTGACACGATTTTTATGAGGATTCCTGGAGCCTGCGTTCTGTATACTGCGCTAGTCTCTATCTCCCAGTACCTGTTGGGAAAACAACCCAGGGAAAGGTTCAGCGACATGCGGGGCCAGGTTTACGCTGGAGAAGCTACACAACGTCTCGATCTCCTCCCCCGGGACGGTTTCTGGATCCTGTTGCAAGACCTCACCCATCTGAAAGAGGCGTATATTCTCCTGAGCCCCCGCAATTGCGGGGGTTCAGGAGAATCTACGCCTCTTGCTGACTACCATTTATATCTATGATTCTTAAACTGGCCCTTCTCTCCCAGAAGACTGCCTTCTCGCTCTCTACACATGTCTGTGACAATCGCCCGCTATCTTCGAGAGGCGTAGATTCTCATGAGCCCCCGCAGTTGAAGGGGCTCACAAGAATCTACACCTCCTGCTGGGTATCATTTACATCACTGTTCCTCTGCCGCGTCGGATATTTTGCCTGAGACTCAACTCAACAACCTGGAGACTCAACATTCACTGCAATGTCTGCTATGTCTTTTCAGCAGAAACGAAGGACACTTGTTCAAACTGCATGAAACATGGACCCTCATGAACCCAGCAGGGCTGCGTGGACTCTTAATGATGGTGATGGTGATGATGATGATCTATGTCTTCTGCTGGCAATGCTGACAGAATTAAGCTACGTCTTTCGTCCGAACGGAAGGAAGAGAGTGGGGGTTGACGCTATAATTTAAGGTATCATACGTCTGCAACAGGTGGGTACGTCTTCCACCGAAAATAATCGTTCCGTCCAACAGACAGAGACACAGTGAACACCTGATGAATTCCTCCGCAAGAGGTGTGCGTCATCATGAAAAGGGAAACTCGCTTGAAGAGTGGCGAGGTACGATCAATCAATGTATTTACCACTTCCCTGAAACTGGACGCATGTTTGTGTTGCTGAAATCGCTAGTGACTCAACGACCAAAAGCCGCAGTCGTCCCTAAGGAACATAGAAACAAACACTCGCTCCCAGCAAGAGACATAGATCTGTGCACTTGCAGCTGGGTAGTGTTCACTTTCTCGGCAGAGAAGGGGTTGATTATTTTATTTTTTTCATCAATAACGTCGGTTTGTTGGCTTTGTCGCTAAAGCTCTTCGAAACAAAAATCGAAATTAGGTGTATCAAATCAACTCAATTCAAATAAAATCAAATCAAATCAAATCAAATTAAATCAATTCAAATCAAATCAAATCAAATCAAATCAATTCAAATCAAATCAAATCAAATCAAAACAAATCAAATGAAATCAATTCAAATCAAATCAACTCAACTCAATTCAACTCAACTCAACTCAACTCAAATCAAATCAACTCAAATCAAATCACAGTAACATCGATGAGTTTTCTGGGCATAAGTGTATTATGCCTGCGGATTCAGTTAAAGTCCGCGACCGCCGTTGGATGTGAACAGATCGTGAGAAGCCAATAATGGGACCAGACCATCATAAGAACATGGGCTCATTTGCCTGAGTGAGCTCAGTCTTGCGCCAGCCACTAAGCAAGGTGCCCCGGCCGCTATAGAACATGGGCTCAGTTGTATGAGTAGGCTCAGGCCTGCGCCAGCCACTTAGCAAGGTGTCTTGGCCGCTATAGAACTAACATGGGCTCAGTTGTGTGAGAGGGCTCAGTCCTGCGACAGCCACTTGGTGCCCCGCCGCTATAGAACACGGGTTCAGTTGTATGAGTAGGCTCAGTCCTGCGCCAGCCACTTAGCAAGGTGCTCCGCTAAAGCGGAGCACCTTGCTAAGTGGCTGGCGCAGGACTTAGCTCACTCGTGCAACCGACCCATCATCATTAGCACACCGGTTGTCTCCCCATATTCGCAACAAATGGAGGAAGACAACCAGCATGGGTCATTAGACATCCTCTGACGAGCCTGACTCTTAAGTGACTCTTGAGGCACCTGTTGTGAAATGGGGTGGATCGCGGAGAGCAGATTTGTAATTTACGAGTGCTCGAAAATCATATAGCAGCATAAACTGACCTTAACTCGAAAGAAAAACTCCCGGCCACGAAAGAAAATGTTGTAAACAACATCGCTTCATGACACTTTTTTTGCCGGGGGTGGGGGGGGGGTGGGGGGGGGAGAGAGATAGAGAGAGAGAGAGAGAGAGAGAGAGAGAGAGAGAGAGAGAGAGAGAGAGAGAGAGAGAGAGAGAGAGAGAGAGAGAGAGAGAGGAATAATTTTCAACCCACCGTGTCTAGACCGTGATGCCATTATTTCCTTTTCTTTTCATTTTTCTCTTCTGCTCACTTTCTTTTATGATTAAAAAAAAAATTATACCATGATGGATGGCATATTCTCTGCTTTTGTTATCTCCAGACTTGATACAAGGCGCGATTCTCACATCTACAGCGAAATCCGCACATCTCAGTGCAAGAAACAGTGCTCCCCATTCAAACGGGAAAAGTTTGTGTGTGAATAATCTGTCAATAATCCAAAATCACAGACCAGCACACATTTTAAAAGCTTTTGATCGTCCGCTTCCAGTCCATACCCAGACGACAGATTCTCATGAGCTGTTTCACGTGCCACTGACTCGCTGGCCAACAGAGTCATGAGCTGCATCTAGTACAAAACAGGGCCAACAGGATTTAAGCGTCGACATGTCAATGAATGCCCATGGGGAAATCCATGGGTTCTCAGACGTCATCTTTCAGGACCATCGCATTCAAGACCCGATTCATGACAAGGATGTCTCCAGCTTTTGACTCTGATCATTATTAGACTGCATTGATGTGCATAGCGTGTACCCTGTGCCTTTTTCCTTTACCCAGCAAGGTAAGAGGGCCGACCTCCCGAGGGTCTTTTCGGGTTATTGGCTACTTATTTGCAAAAGCGTGGACTTTCGTGTGCCCCCTCTAGGGCCGTACGTGCTCGTGATAATCTGCGTCTGTTGTCGGTTTGAATACGTACAGCAGAACCTGTCTTGAGCGACCACCCGTATGGGAGATCACCCGTCATAAAAGACCATTTAGGTGGCTGCAGTCGCTGCTAAAAGATTCTTTTTAATGACAGGCACCCATCATTAAAGACCATCATTTAGATGCCTGCAGCGAAAAGGTATAAACAAGAAAGATACCGTCTTAACTCATTCAACTCCAACACGCCACGGCAAGACATGGATCGAGCGTGATAGTTCAAGGGTTGTGCCAGAATAGCTTGGCGCCCATAGGCGCCAAGCTATTCTGGCACAACCCTTGAACTTATCACGCTCGATCTGTTTCCAGAAGTGTAATACAGTCTTCAGGAGGCGACTTCAAAATTTGCGGATTTCGGTCCTGGAGCAGAATGTGTTAAATGACATTGTTTTCATCCCTACGTCACACGACCAAATTCTTCAGCGCAAACAGTACCATTTGACCGAGCTACAAAAACCCTTGTAGCGACAAATGGCCTCTTTCTGACGCGTCTTGGATGTCAGTGTTGTTCTATAAAAGATCACAAAAACGTTCTAAAGTACAAAGTTACTTAGTGTTGTTCGAAACAACAGGCACACTGTTGGAGACGGCAACGTCATGAAAGATTTTTTAAATTATGTCATAAGTCTATCATGTATAAATGTATATTCCTTTGACGTCAGTCATGTCTGGCGTAATCCAGGTCGGAAGATTTTATGAAAATAGTGGAGTAATAAAAACAAATACCTTAATGGTAGCAGTGGCTTGCTAAACGGACCCTTGTAGGCCTGAGGGAGGTCAAAGGAACCATTGTGCCCCTCAGGCCTTCGGCCTTCGGGGTGCAATGGTTCCTTTGACCTCCCTCAGGCCTACAAGGGTCCGTGTAGCAAACCCCTTGCTACCAATAACTTATATTATACAATCCACTACAGTTTATCCCAGTTGATAGGTGTATCTCACAGCTCTCAAAGCCCATGTGCGCTCCAGTGTCTTGGTCTGGTTTACTACGCACCGCTGCCATTATTCTTAGTCTTCCCAGTGACATCAGACAATTGTTAGCCCCGGATAATACAAGCGACATCTCGGCCCGACAGTGTGAAAGTGCTGATATGTCGGTCGTTTCTTGCCCACCCCAATAATTTAGCATTGTCCGGGTAGCAGGATAGGCGACAAGTCCAAATCTATCAACTAATCAGTTCGAACTGCAAGAGGTATAAATTCTCATGAGCCCCTGCAAGCAGGGGCTCATGAGAATCTATGCCTCTTGCTAGAAGCTTTAGGTCTCGTATCCACCCACCTGTGTTACTTAGACGGGGGAGATAAACAAGGTTTAGGTCTAGGATTGTTTAGGGAACAAGCGTGAATTACATAGTAAGGTCTCGGCCCTGTCTGTCATTGACAGAAACCCCACAAAACATGTTCATGGATGGGTGTCAGGTTCAAGACCCGATGACTCGCTCGCTTTGGGAAACAGTGATTTAAATGATTTAACAAAAGGTTGCGGGGCTCGTGTGAATCTATGCCTTTTGCAGATGGGGAAGAAGGGAGGGGGTTTAGCCGCGGAGTAGTTGACTGATGATACAAAACTCTTGGAGTCAGACTGTGTCTACTGTATTGTTATAGTGATGTCAACACCCCCTATCATTTTTTTTTTTAAGTGAATGAAACTTATTTTCGACAACACTGAAGAAAAACATCCGTGTTTTCAGAGGTCTCGAAATCAAGAGGTATAGATCCTCATGAGCCGCTGCTGTGCAGGGACCCATGAGGATCTATGCATCTTGCAGTGATCGCTAAAATGGGTCAGGTGTCAGACCTCAGAATCTAGTCTCCGCACGTGAAACGCGATCCCTTTGCCAGCCATTGTGGACAGTCGCCGCCATCACCATTACGGCCCCTGATTTCAGTTGTCGTCCCTGTGATCGGGTTTCCCGCCAGTCCGCCAGTGTCGTCTGCTCGTCTGTTCATCAGTCTACGGCGTGAGAGGGACACTGGTTAGCTTCTCTATCATGCGTAGCGGATCGACGGAGGCAACCAGTGCTCGGGTGAAGACTGGCGTGTCTTTGAATTCCACGATGTGTATGTCGCACACCACCACGTATTAATCAACCCATTTTAACTCCGAGGCCACATTTCTCAAATGGACCAGTTGCGACTAACGACTATGTACCAGTTGCAGGAGATGGATCGAAAATGATATTTCAAGGGTAATGCCAGATTAGCTTGGCGCCTAACGGCGCCAAGCTAATCTGGCACTCCCCTTGAATTATCATAGTCGACGCATCTCCTGCTGCAATGTGTCGGGGTCAAATTAGTTATGCGAATGTGGCGAAATTAGTTATGCGAATATGGCTTCTAATCGCATACTCTATCATTGCGATAAAAAAGCACTGCATGTATCTAAGACTGCTACTGCTACTGCTAAGTCAGTAACAGTGGTTTCCAGTAGTAGTAGTAGTAGTAGTAGTAGTAGTAGTAGTAGTAGTAGTAGTAGTAGTAGTAGTAAATGTAGTAGTACATGTAGTAGTAGTAGTAATAGGCCTACATGTAGTAGTACATGTAGTCGTAGCAGTAGTAGTACAGTCCACCGTAGATAACCGTGCACCTAGCATTTTGAGCGGTATTTTCATGCGAGTATCTACAGCGATTTATTTCCGCTTTGAGGCCCGCATAACGCTACTGATTGAAGCAGATCGTACATGTAGCGCGTGTAACCGCATTTGTTTTCATCCCTACGTCACGCAACCAATATCTTTAGGGCAAATCGTACCCTGTGACCTCGTAACAAAAACCCTTGTAGCGACAAATGGCGGAATTTTTGTAGCCCTCTTCTGACACGTCTTGGATGCCAGTTTTGTTCTACAAATGATCACCAAAACGTAGAAAGGTAGGCCTACTTAGTGTTGTTCGAAACAACAGGCACACTGTTGGAGACGGCAACGTCATGGAAGATTTTAAATTACGTCATAAGTGTATTATGTCTGCATATCTATTCCTTTGACGTCAGTCATGTCTGGCGTGATCCAGGTCGGAAGATTTCTTCTTGATTTCTTTTACGACAATAGTGGAGGAATAAAAACAAATACCTTCGGTTTGCTGCACGGACCCTTGTAGGCCTGAGGGAGGTCGAAGTAACCACTGTACCCCTCAGGCATTCAGGGTACAATGGTTCCTTTGACCTCCCTCAGGCCTACAAGGGTCCGTGTAGCAAAAACCCTTGCTACCAATAACTTATAATACAGATATTTTGTGCATTCCTATCTAAAACGTGGCAAAGCAAGGTCAGGTTACAGTGGAATTTGCATTGGTGAAACGTTCGTCAAATTCGAATTTTGAAGTATGCGACCAATAAGGTTTAATAGCACGCAGTGCGGTCTTTTAACTCAGTGCTCACGCGGCTGGCGGCTCCGGCTCCTCCAGCCGCCGCGAGACAACTATGGGCGGCGAGACCCGTCCAGTCAAAATTCGCTTGCAGTGCGTGTGCTTGGCTATTTTTAGCGCTGAATATTATGTCGTTACAAGTCGTGACTTGGTAAGCGCACCGGATCCAGAAATGAACTCTTAACAGAATTACTTAGTGGCAGATAATAAAGTTACTTTGTAGGCAAAGAGTTAATATGCGGTACAAAGTGTCAACAAGTGAGTGGTACGATGTAGTCTTAACACATTCTGCTCTGCCCCAGTTCCAAAATCCCCAAATTTTGAAGTTGCCGTCTGAGGGACTGTATTACAATTCTAAAGACAGATCGAGCATGATAATTCAAGGGTGGTGCCAGAATAGCTTGACGCCTATGGGCGCCAAGCTATTCTGGCACCCCCCTTGAATTATCATGCTCGATCCATGTCTTGCTGTTGTCTGTGGGGGCTAAATGAGTTATGTGTTGTTGGTTTTTTTGGGGGGAGTGTTTGTTTTTTATATCCAGAATAATTCGTACTGTATTGTTCAGTTACCCCACCCACCCCTGCCGCCCCGTGTTTATAGCTTCGTGGTAACGCTGTTCAGATCTTGTCTTCTTTCCAGCCATTAAGTTGATCCATCATCCGCAACAGAACCCAAATTATAGGCAATCCATCATCTTCAGTGCGCCCAAAGAAAAACAAAAAAATCTCGCTTCGACAAGATGTACTGTGCACCCGCTGACCCCCTTCCAGTTCGACCAAGCAAAAGGTCCTCGGGCGGACGTCGGCCCAGGGATCTTGTGTTGCGCGCCTGGTTTTTTTTTTTTCTTCTTCTTCTTCTTCTTCTGTCCTGCTGAGTCGACTGACCCTGAGGGTGAGATGTGAGCCAAGATAACAGGTAGTCAGTGTCACCACGTCACTGTATCAGTCGGCGGCATCGGCAGGGAGCGCTTTCACTAGGGAGCAAAAAAGGTGCTCGGGCCGACGACGGTCCGAGGACCTTATGCTTCGCGGGTGGGTTTTTTTTTTTTTAATCTCTCTCTCTCTCTCTCTCTCTCTCTCTCTCTCTCTCTCTCTCTCTCTCTCTCTCTCTCTCTCTCTCTCTCGTCTACACTGTCCGTATACCGGGAAGGGACACGGCACATTGAAAACACTCTCAGTCGAAAGGATATAAATCAAAAGGCGTCCATCATTATTTTTTTTTAAAGATCATATCAATGGTGATCGCATGCAACCTGCCAAGTGAGATTTTGTAGCAGCATCAGACAGTATGACCATTTTTCTGTAAAGCGACATTTTCCTTGCATTACAATAAAAAAAAAAAAATCGCTTTTCCCAAATATTGACCGACTGCCTTTTGTCTTCTGACAAGAACAATACTTGTCGGGCGTGATCGAAATTCCTTCAAGAGTCAGTTATGTAATAAAATTATCACTTAACTCTTTCTGCCCGTGACACACCACAGCAAGATATGGCTCGACCATGATAGTTCAAGGGTGTTAGCAGAATAGCTTGGCGCCTATAGGCGCCAAGCTATTCTGCCACCACCCTTGAACTATCATGGTCGATCTGTCTCCTGAATTGTAATGCAGTTTTGAAATGATAACTCCAAAATGTGGGTATTTCGTACCTCGGGCACAATGAGTTAAAACCCATGTCCGTTTTATAAGGCTAATTTAAGACCGCCATAGGGATTATCAGTTCATTCGTCATCTTATTGGCTGGCAATGTTTACAACATAACAAGAGTACGTTCTACAGCGAGGTTTGCGTAACTAGACGTGACGTAATTTGTATCTTGTTACTTCATTGCCAGAGTTTTAGTCTAGCCCGCCCATGATGTCGTATGATGTCGTGTGTGTTCTTTTGAAATCGCTCCACCGCGTCCCATCCTAAACACTCTCTTCTATAGAATAGGAGAGACATAAACAGTGATTTGCTCTAATCCCTTGAGTCATGATACAAAAAGACTGTCTATGAGAAATAAATCTCCCGCAGCAACAGAATGAAATAGTAGGGGGGAAAGATCGTCCCTAACTCTTGCAGTTTTAGAGCGGGAGATCGGTCACTGCCGAGAAAAAAAATATGAAAACGATCCAACTGCAAGAGACATAGAATGCGGGGGCTCATGAGGATCTATGCCTCTTGCTGAGACCAATTGTATCCATGTTTCTTGGGCGGTGTTGGCTTGTGGTCGTTGAATGAACCAAGACTTCAGAAACAAAAATGTACGTACAGTGTACATTCTTCAGTTCCTTAGTACTAGCCCAATCAGTATTATTAGTAGTATATATATATATATATATATATATATATATATATATATATATATATATATATATATATATATATATATATATATATATATATATATATATATATATATATATATATATATATATATTCATGCCAAGTGTGTTACAAAGGTAACAAATACGTCTGTTACAGTTCATTTCTTTAATTGAGAGTTATGGGTTATTTAATTATTTTTATGAGTGAATGATGATGCCATGTGTTGTATGGGCAGACAGTGAATTTCCCCGTGAGGGATTAATAAAGTATTATTGTATTGTATTGTATTGCATTGTATTGATTGTATTGTATTGTATTGTATTGTATTGTATTGTATTGTATAGTGGCAGGGAAGGGGTAAGTCTGCCAAAACAGGTCAACAGCCGTGTCTTATTAGCTTGGCGCCAAGCCAGAACAGACGAATAGATTAATAATAATATTATATATATATATATATATATATATATATATATATATATATATATATATATATATATATATATATATATATATATATATATCTTCCATGGCGCAATATCCTCACAAAGAAAGGCTCAGAGAGCTTTACATCTAGATAATCTAATTGAAATTAACTAACTGAGGTACCGACAACATACAAAAACGCAATCATTCATAAGTCCAAATGCACACTGACACAATACTAAAATAATAAACATAACATTTCAAAAGCCTGATCAGATATATACATGTTGATGGGAAAACGTAGGTTTTATCAATCCCTTTCAAAGGCCATGTTTTAAAAAAATATGTTTTCAATCTAGCCCTAAAAATGGCCAAAGATGGTGCATGGATGTTACGATTGTGGTTGTGTTATCCTGTGAGAGCGTGCGTGTGTTATTCGTAGGTAACGATCCGTTGTTTATTTGAGCTTTCACGGTTACGTTTCACGTGCCTTTTTAGTAAGATTTTCTTTTGTTCCTGAGTAGAGCCGATTTCGTTTTGTTGTGTTTAGTCCGGTGCGTTCTGGAGAGGTCGCACTGTCTTGTGACATCGTAAGTGTCACTTCGGTTAGTTGGCATCGCAACATTTTCGCTACTTTTTGTTTTCCTGTGCGCGTGAATTGAGCAGCCTTTATTTTGTTTTGGGAATGTTCTCGTACCTTTTTGAGCTATCATGGAACGTGGTGATAGGGATACCATACTTTTATGTGACTTAATTATACGCTAGAATTTAGAGCTGAAGTGAGCAGCCGAGTTTTTGTAGCCTTTCTGGAAATTTTATTTTAATGAGCTTCGGCTGCGTGTTTCGTTCTGATTGGTTGAGTTGTATGATTTCCGTAGATGATTCTAGATTTTTGTAGTGTATATAAGGAGGGCGCTGGGAAAGCCCGTTCGTACATTGTCTTGCTTTGTCAGTTGTAGAGACACGTAGTTTATTGCGAGAGACGCTGTGTATGAGAAACTTTGTGTCGCAGTGTGGTCATTGCAGAAGAGACTTTGTATCAGTAGTTTGTGCATTTGAAAGTGCATTACTGTGTGGATATCGCATCGCTGAATTAAATATTGTTGGAACTGTTACTCCAGTATTGTCTACATCCTTAAGCCACGTGTGACGGATTGCAGCTGAACGAGGTTTATTTTAAAGAACTCTACGTGTGTGTGTCTGGTGTGTTTATCATACTTCGACTACAACTCCACCACGTAACATTTTGGCGACCCCGACGAGACCTCTTCAGTTGGTTCAGTGGAAAGGGTAGCAGGAGAAAACAGCCAGCAGTGAAAAGCAGATATGGCGACATCGGAGATGGAGACATTCCTGAAAATTGGAAAGGAATGTGGACTCGAAGGAGCTCAACCCCTCGAGTTTGTAAAAGAGAGAGAGAAGGAGAGACTAGAGAGAGAGGAGAAAGAAGAAAAGAGACGAGACAGAGAAGAAAAGGAGAGACTGGAGAGAGAAGAGAAAGAAGAAAAGAGACGAGAGAGAGAAGAAAAGGAGAGACTGGAGAGAGAGGAGAAAGAAGAAA
This sequence comes from Semisulcospira habei, assembly GCA_036245525.1. Lineage (NCBI taxonomy): Eukaryota > Metazoa > Mollusca > Gastropoda > Semisulcospiridae > Semisulcospira > Semisulcospira habei. The sequence continues at coordinate 50,896,096 of BTPG01000007.1, forward strand.
AGAGAGATTGGAGAGAGAAGAAAGAGCTAGAGAACGTGAAATCAGGAAACTTGAAATCCAAGCAGAAGAAGCAGAAAAACAACGAGAAGAGGCGGAGAGGCAGCGACAACACGAAATTTGTCTGAAGCAGATGGGAGATAGAGGCACAGAGCCAGAGAACTAATGAAGCAACAGCATTAGCCAGCAGAGAACAAACAGCCCGTGCGCCAAAACTTCCACCTTTCATTGAAAATTCAGATAAGATGGACGCTTATCTGGAGCGATTCGAGCGCTTCGCAAATAGCAACAATTGGAAACAAGAGACTTGGGCTATTAAACTGAGCGCACTTCTAACTGGCAAAGCGCTTGAATTTTACACCCGTTTGCCAAGAGAAGAAGCCGAAGATTATACACAGTTGAAAGTCGCCCTGTTGAGACAGTACGACTTCACTGAAGAGGGTTACAGGCGACGATTTCGGAACTGCAAGCCTGAAGAAGGAGAAACACCCGGCCTATTCATTGAGAGAATTAGAAGCTACCTGGAGAAATGGATAGAGATGGCTGGCCTAAACAGAGAGTACCAAGACCTGTGCGACCTCATCATCAAAGAACAAGTTTTCAGCACATGTTCTAAGGACCTGGCCGCCCACCTCAGAGAGCAAAAAGACCAGTCACTAAAGGCCCTGGCCGACTTCGCTCAGAGATACCTTGACGCTCACAACATGAAGTTCGGGTCCAGTAAGCCACAGCGTGTGTCTGCACCAGCAGAGGAAATCCACAATGTCAGAGACACCCCGAGATACAAGCCGGTGGAGAACCTGACATGTTTTCTCTGTGGAAAGAAAGGTCACAAAGCGATACGGTGTCCTTCTAAAGATGTTCCCCCAGGCGACAACATCAGAAGATCCAACCAAGATCGTGGGATAGCAGGCAGAAGCAGTACCACGTCTCAACACAGAGCTGCCGCTGTATTAGCCAATGATGTGACGTCATCCAATGACTTTGAGGCTAGAGAAACGCGAGTGAGAACCAGAGCTGATTGAATCTTTCAAAAAGAATGGACGCATCCCAGTAGGAGATGGGGCTACATTTTTACCAGTCTCAAACATCGCGCTGCCTGAGAATGAAGTGCCGAACATGCCGGTGGTGTCAGGATTCGTCGGCGACACACCAGTGAGAGTGTTGAGAGACACTGGTTGTAGCTGCATCATCGTGAGAGAGGACCTAGTAGCTGAAGACCAGAAGCTACAGGAGTGGACCACCCTCATTTTGGCTGACGGAACTGTAAGGATTATCCCCCTTGCCAAAGTCAGTGTCGACACACCATACTTGACAGGAGAGGTGAAGGCGTTGTGCGTGAAGACGCCAGTCTACGACCTCATCATCGGAAACATTGATGGTGCCAGAAACGCAGACGATCCAGATCCAGAGTGGAGACCTGAAATATGTTCTGTTACCACGAGAAGTCAAGCAAAGAAGAGTCACCAGACCATCCCTCTAAAAGTGGCGGACAACACGGAAGCAGCAGTGGTGAATAAAGAAAGGCTGGTGGAGCTACAGAGAGCCGACACCACGCTTGACAAGTTCCGAGGTCAGACCGAGCCCGTAACGCGAAAGGGAAAAGAGATAACCTTCGAGACCAGAAAAGATATCCTGTACCGGATATTCGACAGCAATGGAGATAAACCTGTGCGTCAAGTAGTAGTTCCTGAACCTTTGAGAATGCAGGTGATGAAATTGGCACATGATTCCATATTGGGAGGACATTTGGGAATCAACAAGACGCTCGATAGAATCCGAGCCGTCTTCTACTGGCCTGATATGGGAGGCGACGTCACCCGATTCTGCAGATCGTGCGACATATGCCAGAAGACAATCTCCAAGGGAAAGGTGCCCAAGGGTCATCTAGAGAAAATGCCATTGATCGATATGCCTTTCAAGCGGGTAGCTGTTGACCTTGTGGGGCCAATATCTCCTCCGAGTGAAGATGGTCATCGATACATTTTGACCCTGGTGGACTACGCTACACGTTATCCTGAAGCCATACCATTGAAAAAGATCGACACTCCAACAGTAGCAGAGGCGCTCGTCGACATGTTCAGCCGTTTAGGAATTCCTGAAGAGATCCTGAGTGACCTAGGAACTCAGTTCGTCTCAGACTGCATGGAGGAAGTCAACCGGCTATTGAGCATCCGACACCTTACTACCACCCCTTATCACCCATGTGTAATGGGCTGGTTGAACAGTTTAATGGAACTTTGAAGGCTATGTTGAAGAAACTGTGCGCTGAGCAGCCAAGGTTGTGGCATAGATACATCAATGCCTTGCTCTTCGCATACCGTGAAGTTCCTCAGGATTTGACAGGGTTTCCCCCTTTTGAATTACTGTACGGTAGGACTGTAAGGGGGCCCATGCACATCCTGAAGGAGCTGTGGACCAAGGATATCGACGCACCTGAGGTGAAAATCAGCTACCAGTACGTCTTCGACCTGAGAGAGAAGCTGGAAGATACCCTCAGGATGGCTCGAGAAGAACTACGGAAGGCGCAGAATAAGGGGAAGCATTACTATGATCGTAAGGCAAAACCTCGACGATTCCAGCCAGGTGACCAAGAATTGGTTCTTCTTCCTACCGACAACAACAAACTTCTGATGCAGTGGAAGGGACCATACGTTGTCGACACGGTGGTTGGCATCAACGACTACAGAGTCAAGGTCAACAACAAGGTGAAAACGTACCATGCTAATTTGCTGAAGAAGTATATTGCGAGAGGTCGTCAAGACAAAACACAAATGGCCGAATCGGTGCGTCTTGCTGATGACGAAAGACTAGACGACGAGAACCTGTTTGACCTTAATGAACTCCGACACAAAGAGGATGTAGAAGATATCCAGTTCGGTCAGAATCTGACCCAGACTCAACGTGAAGAACTGCGCGTCCTGACTCAAGAATTCGAGCATCGGTTTACACCTGACCCAGGGACAACAGACACCATCCTGCACGAGGTAAACCTGACGTCAAACGAGGCAGTTCGCAGCAAACCTTATCGTCTTCCTTATAACACGAGGGAAGAATTGAAAAAGGATATCAAGGAAATGCTGAGTCTGAATGTCATCAGAGAGTTCAAGTCGCCATATGCGTCCCCAGTTGTCATCGTGAAGAAACCAGATGGATCCAACCGAGTGTGTGTGGACTATCGCAGACTCAATAAACTAACAATCTTTGATCCAGAGCCTATGCCCACAGCGGAAGAACTGTTCCAAAAGGTCAGTGGAGACCGATTTTTCTCCAAAATTGACCTAAGCAAAGGGTATTGGCAAATCAAGGTTGCAGAAGAAGATATCCCCAAGACAGCGTTCGTCACACCCGACGGTCATTGGGAGTTCCTGAAAATGCCTTTTGGTATGGTGAACAGTGGTGCCACATTGAAGAGAGGACTGAAAAGGATCCTAGAAGATATGCAAAAATGTGGTCTTTTACTGGGATGACATTTTGATCCATACCAAAACTTGGGGGGACCACCGCAAAGCCCTCCGAGAACTGTTCCAAAGACTGTCAGATGCGAATTTCACCATCCGTCCAAGCAAGTGTATTCTTGGGGCTGACAACATAGACTTCATTGGACATAAATTGAGCGAAGGTTTAAAGGGGCTACACGACACCAACGTGCAGAAGATCAGGGATGCCCCGCGACCTACGACCAAGACGCAAGTCCGCTCATTTATGGGCTTGGCGAACTACTACCGGGAGTTCATACCAAACTTTGCGGCAGTCACAGCACCCCTGACTGATTTGCTGAGGAAAGGACAACCTAACATAGTGAAGTGGGAGGAGGCCCAAGAGCGAGCATTCCATGCGGTTCAAGATATCCTAAACGAGAAGCCTGTACTACACCTTCCTGACCCGTTGAAAACGTTCTTCCTAAGAACAGACGCCTCCAACGAAGGAGTAGGTGCAGTCTTGATGCAAGAAGATAACGGAAAACTCCACCCAGTGAGCTACGCCAGCAAAAAGTTGACCAGAGCTGAGAGAAACTACTCGACCACCGAGAAGGAGTGCCTAGCCATCATCTGGGGAGTAAGGCGATTCGAACTGTACCCTCTGGGAGTGCCATTTGTTCTCCAAATAGACCATCAGCCCTTGAACTATCTAAACTCTGCTAAGTTTACAAATTCTCGTATTATGAGATGGGCGATGTTCTTGCAGAATTTTGACATTAAACTACAGTCTCTCAAGGGTTCGCAGAATTTTTGAGCAGATTACCTGAGCAGAGCAGTTTAAATGAACATTTCTGTGTCCAGAACATTTGCATGAAACATTTCGATGCTCAGGACTGTTTACAGGAACTGTGAGACGTTTATTTTAATTTGATTTTTGATGTGAAGTTATATTTGTTTGGGGTTTTGTGTAGGTTTACACAGCCACAACCGTATTTTTTAAATTTGAGAAGAAATTTTTGTGAAATTTCATTCTTAAGAGGGGGGTAATGTTACGATTGTGGTTGTGTTATCCTGTGAGAGCGTGCGTGTGTTATTCGTAGGTAACGATCCGATGTTTATTTGAGCTTTCACGGTTACGTTTCACGTGCCTTTTTAGTAAGATTTTCTTTTGTTCGTGAGTAGAGCCGATTTCGTTTTGTTGTGTTTAGTCCGGTGCGTTCTGGAGAGGTCGCACTGTCTTGTGACATCGTAAGTGTCACGTCGGTTAGTTGGCATCGCAACATTTTCGCTACTTTTTGTTTTCCTGTGCGCGTGAATTGAGCAGCCTTTATTTTGTTTTGGGAATGTTCTCGTACCTTTTTGAGCTATCATGGAACGTGGTGCTAGGGATACCATACTTTTATGTGACTTAATTATACGCTAGAATTTAGAGCTGAAGTGAGCAGCCGAGTTTTTGTAGCCTTTCTGGAAATTTTATTTTAATGAGCTTCGGCTGCGTGTTTCGTTCTGATTGGTTGAGTTGTATGATTTCCGTAGATGATTCTAGATTTTTGTAGTGTATATAAGGAGGGCGCTGGGAAAGCCCGTTCGTACATTGTCTTGCTTTGTCAGTTGTAGAGACACGTAGTTTATTGCGAGAGACGCTGTGTATGAGAAACTTTGTGTCGCAGTGTGGACATTGCAGAAGAGACTTTGTATCAGTAGTTTGTGCATTTGAAAGTGCATTACTGTGTGGATATCGCATCGCTGAATTAAATATTGTTGGAACTGTTACTCCAGTATTGTCTACATCCTTAAGCCACGTGTGACGGATTGCAGCTGAACGAGGTTTATTTTAAAGAACTCTACGTGTGTGTGTCTGGTGTGTTTATCATACTTCGACTACAACTCCACCACGTAACAATGGCGAATATCATGGGGAAGACCATTCAGCACTTTAGGAGCTTGGAAAGAATAGTGCCGCTGTCCAAAGGTTTTTAATGACATTCTGGGGGTAGTCAATATTCTGTCGTCAGTGCTGGAGCGCAATACTCTGTATAGACAGGGAGACTGGAGGACCAGTATACTTACTTACTTACGCCTGTCACCCCTCCCAGGGTATAGGCCGTCGACGAGAGACCTCCAGCGAATCCTGTCCTGTGCTTCTCCTTTGATTTTACTCCAGGTGGTTCCCATTCTCTTGATGTCTGCTTGGAGGTCTCGATGCCAGGTGTTTCTCGGCCTGCCTCTTTTCCTCTTTCCCTGGGGGTTCCATGACAATGCCTGCCTAGTGATACTGGAAACTGGCTTTCTCAGACTGTGACTAATCCATCCCCATCTTCTTTGTCCAATTTCATTCTCTGCTGTTATCTGCTCTGTTCTCTCGCATCATCTGACGTTGCTGATCTTCTCTGGCCAGTGGATTTTCAAGATTCTTCTAAGGCAACTGTTTATGAAGATCTGTACTCTGTTGACTGTGGTTTTTGTCAATCTCCAAGTCTCTGCTCCATATAGATAAGATAAGATAAGATAAGATGGTTTATTGCCATATGTTTCCATGTACAAAACAATAAAAACATTGGAATTTGTCTTGATGTCAGTTACTAAGACTAAACACACACACACACACACACACACACACACACACACAGAGAGAGAGAGAGAGAGAGAGAGAGAGAGAGAGAGAGAGATCTGAAACAGTTAAAAACTGACTGTACACAATCATTCTCACTCGCCACTCGCGCTCTCTCCAATTAGTCCGGTTGATCAGAGAGAGCGTGAACAGCAAGAGGGAAAAAACTGTTGCGGAATCTGCTGGTCCTGGTACTGATGGACCTGTACCTGCGCCCTGATGGTAAAATTTGAAAAAGCTCATTGCCGGGGTGGGTGGAATCACTGGAGATAAGACGTGCTCTACGTAAGAGACGCTGCTGGTACAGTGAGTCCAGGCTAGGAAGATCTCTGCCTATGATTTTTGAAGCGGTCTTGACCACCCTACTCAGTCTGATTTTCTCTTTGGCCGTGATGGAACCATACCAAACCGTGATCGAAAAGGTGAGCACGCTCTCAATCACAGCTCGGTAGAATTGCATCAACATGTGGGCACCGAGACCGAAACTTTTCAGACGTCGCAGGAAGAACAAGCGCTGCTGTGCTTTTTGGACGATAAGGCGAGTGTTTTCCTCCCACTTCAGGTCACATGACAGGGTAGTGCCAAGAAACTTAAAGTTCTGGACTGTTTCAATGATTTCACTATTGATCACAAGAGGGGGAGGGGGAGGGGACTGTTTCTTTCTAAAGTCCACAATCATTTCTTTTGTTTTGCCAGAGTTCAGTTCAAGGTTGTTGTTATTACACCAACTAATTAGAGTCTCAACCTGACTACGGTAAGCGGATTCGTCTGAGTTTGTAATGCACCCTTCCACTGTGGTGTCATCTGCAAATTTCAGAACTTTAGTACTGGCATGGCATGAAGCACAGTCATAAGTAAACAGGGAGTAGAGCATAGGGGAGAGCACGCACCCCTGAGGCGTGCCCGTGGATAAAGTGAGGGTGGATGACACATTTCCACCAATTTTAACGACCTGTGGTCTCATCAACAGGAAATCGAGGGTCCAGAGGCACAATGTCTCTGGAACTCCGATTTGCTGGATCTTCTGGTACAATTTAGATGGAATAATGGTGTTAAAAGCAGAACTGTAATCAACAAATAAAATTCTGGCATAGGTGTTTGGGATTTCAAGGTGTTGTAAAACATAAAACAAACCAAGTGACACCGCATCCTCCACGGAACGTTTTTCGCGATACGCGAATTGAAAACAATCCAGCAGAGGGTCGGTAAATGTTCTCAGAAACCGGAGGACGAGGCGCTCAAGCGTCTTCATGACAACTGAGGTCAGAGCGACCGGTCTGTCTGTAGGAGAACTGCTTTTACGTTGGAGTTGAAAATCCGGACTTTGGTGTGTTGTGACAGCTCTCTGGGACTTCACACTTTTTTCAGCTGGAGAAAGGCTGCTCTGGCTTTACCGATTCGTGCTCTGACATCTGCATCAGTGCCACCTTTTTTTGTCGATGATGATACCTAGATAGGTGAAGGACTCCACCTCCTCCAACGGAATGCCAGCAAGCAAGACTGGTTCTTCCCTGGTTGCATTTAGCCTCATTGTCTTTGTTTTTTGTTTGTGGATGGTGAGGCCCACTTGGGACGAGATATCAGCAAGCCTCGTGGTCATTTGTTGATGAGTGTGGGACAGTAAAGCCAAGTTGTCTGCAAAATCGAGGTCATCAAGCTGTGTCCACAGTGTCCACTGTATTCCGCTTCTTCTCTGCTCTGTGGTCCTCTTCATGACCCAGTAGGAAGAGGAATGAAAACAGCAAACACCCCTGCCTGACGCCATTTCTGACCTGGAGCTCCCTGGTGAACTGCCCTTCATGGATCACGCGACATGTCATGCCATCGTAGATGCTCTTGATCAGGCAGACGAGTTTTGTGGGTACACCGTAGTGTCGTAGGAGTTTCCACAAAGTCTCTCGGTCCACGCTGTCAAATGCTTTCTCGTAATCCACAAAGTTGACGTACAGCGGGGAGCTCCACTCCAGAGACTGCTCCACGATGATGCGGAGAGTGGCAATCTGGTCTGTACATGATCGGTTTTTCCTGAATCCTGCTTGCTGGTCTCTCAGCTGGGGGTCGACGGAGCTCTTCATTCTCTCCATGATGATCCTGTTGAAGACCATTCCTGGTACTCACAGCAAGGTGATTCCTCTGTAGTTGGAACACTTGCTGAGGTCGCCTTTCTTGGGAAGCTTGATTAGGTACCCCTCCTTCCAGTCAGCCGGCATCACCTCCTCTTCCCATATCTTTCCAAACAGAGGGTACAGCATCTCTACTGTTGTTTCTAGGTCTGCTTTCAGAGCCTTCGCTGTGATGCCATCTGGCCCTGCTGCTTTGCCGTTCTTCAAAAATGCCACTGCTCTTCTGATCTCTTCCCGGCTGAGTCTGTCACAGCTGATGGGTAGGTCAATCTCTGCTGGCTGGATGTCTGGGGGGTCGGGTGGGGTGGGTCTGTTCAGTAACTCTTCAAAATACTCTGCCCATCTGTCGAGTTGGTCTGCTCTGTCGGCAATAGGCTTGCCTTCTTTGTCTTTTACTGGTCTTTTTGTATGGCCATACTTGCCCGACAATCTTCTGGTAATGTCGTAGAGCTGTTTCATGTTGCCGCTGCCTGCTGCCTTTTCTGCCTCTGCTGCTGGGCCGTCTGTGTAGGCTCTCTTGTCTGCCCTGATACTCCTCTTCACCTCACGGTTGGCTTCCGAGTATTCCTCATGTGCCCTTGCTTTGGCCGCTCTCGTGCGACTGTTGTTGATAACTGCTTTTTTCTGCTTCCTCACTTCTATCTTCTTCAAGGTCTATGCCGACAGCCAGTCCTTGTGATGGTGTTTCTTGAACCCCACAGTGTCTTTGCAGGTTGAGTTCAGTGCCTCTCTAACTGCCTTCCACTGCTGCTCTGTGGTGACCGCCTCCTCTTCATTTACTAGCTCCTGTAGCGCTTGAAACCGTTTGGACAGCACCAGTTTGAACTCTTCTCTCACTCCAGTCTCTCTCAGGAGGCCTACATTATAGCGTTGTCTTACTTTTTGTCCCTGTGCTGCTTTTCTTTAACTTGAGCTTTATTCTTAATATAAGCAGATGATGGTCTGAGGCGACATTTGCTCCCCTCCTCACTCGAACATCTTGAAGGGATCTTCTAGATTTCTTGCTAATGCAGATATGGTCTATTTGGTTCTCTGTAGCATGGTCAGGTGAGACCCAAGATGCTTTGTGTATTCTTCTGTGTGCGAAGATGCTGCCTCCAATGACAAGTCTGTTTAGAGCACAAAAGTCTACGAACCTCTCCCCGTTCTCACTCATCTCCCCTAGTCCCTGTCTCCCCATCACCTCTTCGTATCCGGTGTTGTCCTCCCCTATTTTGGCATTAAAATCGCCCATGATGATGGTGATGTCTCGCTCCGCACATTTGTCTACAGCACTCTGGAGTCGGTTGTAGAACTTTTGTTTCTCTTCCTCGTCACTGTCATTAGTGGGCGCATAACACTGGATGACGTTCAGCTTGATCTTTCTCCTGGTTCTAAAGGCTGCTGTGATAATTCTTGGCCCAAGAGATTCCCAGCCCATCAGCGCTCTCTGTACCACTGGTGACAGCATGAATGCTACACCTTCTGTATGGGGGGCATTCTCCTCTTCATGACCTGAATACAGAATCATCTCCCCACTTAACAGCCTTTTCTGGCCAGACTGCGTCCATCTGGCTTCACTGATACCTAGCAGGGAAAGGTTGTACGTTTGCATTGCCGCTGCTATCTGGGCGGACTTCCCGCTCTGGTACATGGTCTTGACATTCCATGTGCCCATGATTGTATCCCTGGATAGAGAGAGGCGGCTCGGTCCTGTGGCTTCCGAAGACTTCCGGCTTTCACCACACGACGTCATAAATCTTCTGGTAGAAGAACCTTCCTCCTCCAGGAAAGGAATTGCTGTTTGTTTATTCGTTGGCGTTTTTGTAGCTATTTCTTTATTTGCAGGGTTGGGAAGCTACCCCCACGCCCATCCCCCCTACTATGAGGACCAGGGGTTTTCTGTCGGGGTCTCCTTCCCTTAGACCATGTTGGTTCACGGCACCTTATTTCATTCGGTGCACCCCTCTCGCGAGGGACTCCCTATCCACCACCCAGGGGATGCGCCTCAACGCCATATGATCCCAGCGCGAGGGGAGGACAAGTATGCCTGGAGTGTTTTATCAAAGGCCTGAAAAACGAGGGAAGCAATTTTGTATTTCAATTCAGAAATTCACAGGAAGCCAGTGTAACTGCTTAAGCAAGGTAGTGATGTGGTCACGCTTTGATTTTTTCAGTACAAGTCTTGCTGCGTGGTTTTGAATCATCTGCTTATTAAGCTGATTAAAAGCCAGGACGAACATGCGATATCCGGGATTTTGATCCACGCTTTGCGTCAAACACGTGCAAATTTTAGGACCAGCTTATAACTTCCAAAACACCTCTAAGCACTACCATCGATCTGCTCTGGTTCATCCAATTTCCCAGAAGGAAAAGCTGCCGTGGAATGGATTGATTAGTCTGTTCGGCGTTCAACCGCAATCACTAACTAACCAACTCTACTGAACAAAGAATGTTTCTGAAAAAAAGACAGTTAACACAGTCTGCCCCAGGACAGAAAAATCCCCAAATTTTGAAGTTGCCATCTGAAGGACTGTATTACGATTCTAGAGACAGATCAAGCATGATAGTTCAAGGGTGGTGCCAGAATAGCTTGGCGCCTATGTGCGCCAAGCTATTCTGGCACCGCCCTTGAACTATCATGCTCGATCCATGTCCTGCTGTGGTGTGTTGGGGCTGAATGAGTAACTTGCCCATAAAAGTGAAATGGACAACAACGATGGCTACATTAATGTCCCTAAAGCTTCTCTGCCAGTGATGACGAATTTCGCGTCTGGAACGAGCTGCACTCGTATTTGTTTACGTTGCTTTGATTACGATTCTGAATCATTCGTAGTGGGAAGGACGCATTCGCCTGCGACAAATGTCCTAGAATAATCAATGCCTGCCCAAGGCAGCATTTTTTAAAAATCTAATCTACATCCCTTGAACAATCCGAGGCGCCTTTTGAATTACTCAGTCACACCGCATGTTAACACATTCTACCCCAGGACCGAAATCACCAAATTTTGAAGTTGCCCTCTGAAAAACTGTATTATAATTCAAAAGACAGATCGAGCTCGATAGTTCAAGGGTGGTGCCAAAATAGCTTGGCGCCTATGTGCTCCAAGCTATTCTCGCACCATCCTTGAACTATCATGTTTGATCCATGTCTTACTGTGCTGAATGAGTTAAATTTGCCGACAATTTGCTCAGTTATGCATATTTGACATTGATCGTGAATTGCATTTGGACCATATTCCGAAAGGTAGCAGGTTCGAACGCAGGTGCTGTGAAAATTTGGTCACATCATTTTTCGGGGGCCCAGCCTTCAAAAATCACCTGTCTGGTTGTGAAAGACTAAAACCCGACATGTTTAACCATCAACATCATCCATACTGCCAGGGTCTCATCAGAACTTACACCGTTGATCAATCTCATTCGCACTCGTGCCGTCAAGAAACCCGTCTCCACGATTAGACTTTTCGCTCTTGAAAAAAAAAAAAATCAGTGCAAATGATTCAACTGCAAGAGGCATAGATCCTCATTGTTACGATTGTGGTTGTGTTATTCTGTGAGAGCATGCATGTGTTAATCGTAGGAAACGATCCGATATTTATTTGAGCTATCATGGTTACGTATCACGTACTTTTTCAGTAAGATTTTCTATCGTTCGCGCAAACAGCGGAATTGGCTTTGTTATGATACGCTAAGTTTAGTCCGGAAGCTTCTAGCAAAGTCGTACGGAGAAGAGCGGTCGATTTTTGTTATGCGTAGATTCGCTGAGAATAAACCAGAACGTTCGAGCAAGGTCGCGCTGTCTGGTGACCTCGTACATGTGACGTCAAAATGTAAGTAACATTTTAGTAGAGACGCTCTATTCTTAGTTATATTTATTTTTTGCGCGCGTGAATTTAGCAGCCAGTCCGTGTATTATTAAAGGTCGTGAACGGTCTGCCATACTTTTGTGTGACGTCATTATACATTAGGATTTGGAGCTGAAATTAGCAGTCGAATTTTTGTAGACTATTGTAGTCATTCTAGAAAGTTCTTTTTTGTTAATATTTATGAGTTTCAGTTACGTGTTCCGTTCTGATTGGTTGCGTTATGTAAATTCATTGGATTATTCAGGAAAGTTGTTTTACTATAAAAGATGGTGCTAGGAAGCACGTGTGTACTTTGTCATGCATTGTCAGTTGTAGGGACACACAGTTTATCGTAGGTACGTGGCCCGTATAGGGTGTACATTGTGAGAGACGCAGCGTAACCGTGATGTACGTTGTATGAAAAACATTGTGTCGGCAGTGTTGACATTTGCAGAATAATAATAATAATAATAATAATAATAATAATAATAATAATAATAATAATAATAATAATAATAATAATAATAATAAATAATTACGGTATTTATAATGGGCTTATCTTATAATAATTATAACTCTAAGCGCGCACTCACAACTCGCGCAAGCATGCGCACGCTTTAGACGACTCACGTACCACAAATAGTGAAATACATTACGACAGTCTGCTTAGGGTGGGGAGTGTGGTGGTATAGTGCTAGAACTGTTGAAAGAGGTGAGATTTGAGGGCGGACTGGAAGGAGGAGAGAGAGTGTTTCTGACGGAGAGAGTGGGAGAGTGTTCCAGGCGGATGGACCGTATACTGAGAAGGAGCGGGGGCCGAAAGTGCTGAGTTTGGTGCGGGGGATGTGGAGGCGGAGAGGGTCGGAGGCGGAGCGGAGGAAGCGGGGAGGAGTGTAGGGGTGAAGTAAGTTTGAGAGATAGGCGGGAGCGCAGTTGTTCAGGGATTGTAGCAGAGAGACAGAATCTTGTATTTGGATGCGTTGGGGGATGGGAAGCCAGTGAAGGAGTTTGTGCAGGGGAGTGATGTGGTCGGATTTTTTCTTTCTGAGGACGAGGCGGGCAGCATTGTTCTGGACGCGCTGGAGAGTGAAAGTGGTGGAGTGAGGGAGGCCGGAAAGGAGAGAGTTGCAGTAGTCGATGCGAGATAGGATGAGAGAGACAGCAAGTTTGGTGGCGGCTTCGGTAGTGAGGTATTTTCTGATCTGACTGATGCGGCGGAGGTGGAAGTAGCATGCCTGGGCCGTGGCGGAGACGAAGCTGGTCATGGAAGGAGAGGAATCGAGGATAACGCCGAGGTTTTTGGCAGAGTCAGAGAGGGAGATGGGGGTGCTATCGAGTTGAAGGTGGAGAAAGGGAGGGAGCTGGGAAAGTTTCTGGCGAGTGCCTACCAGCATGGCTTCCGTTTTGTCATCATTCAGTTTAAGCTTGTTTGCTGTCATCCAGTTTTTCACGTCTTCGTAGCAGTCAGCCGTGCGAGTCAGTAGTGACTGAGTGTTGTCGAGTTTGTCTTTGTCTAGTAGTTGTGAGTTGTCAGTGTAGAGGTAGTGGTGTATGTGGTGAGACTGGATGATGTTGGACAGGGGAGAGGTGTAGAGTGTGAAAAAGACCGGGCCCAGGACGGATCCCTGTGGAACTCCGCATGAGAGCGTGACTGGGTTGGATGAGACGCCGTCGATGGTGACGGATTGCTGTCTGTCGGAGAGGTAGGAGAGAAACCAGGAGTGAGCAGAGTCAGTGATGCCAAAGGAGTGGTGAAGGCGGTGGAGGAGGATAGAGTGGTCTATAGTGTCGAAGGCGGAAGAGAGGTCGAGTAGCGTAAGAAGGGAGATGTTGCCCGAGTCGGTCGAGAGAAGCAGGTCGTTTAAGATTTGTAGAAGGGCTGTTTCAGTGCTGTAATGTTTGCGATAGGTAGACTAGAAGAGACTGAGGAGGTTGTTGTCGGCGAGGTGGAGGTTGAGCTGGTTGAGAACGACCTTCTCAAGAAGCTTGGACAGGAAAGAGAGATTGGAGACTGGGCGATAGTTTTTGAGTTCGTTTGGGGTCGAGGTTGTGTTTTTTTAGGAGAGGTCGGACGATGGTGGACTTGAAGATATCAGGGACGGAGCCGTTCTCTAGAGATGTGTTGATGATGTCGGTAATGAATGGCAGACGTTTTGGAAGGCCGTCCCGGTAGAGAGAAGCTGGGAGATGGTCTAGTTCGCAGGTTTTGAGAGGCATGGACTTTATGGTCTTGAGGACTTCGTCATGAGAGACGGGCCGGAAGGACGAGAGGGGGGTGCCGAAAAAGGGGGTGTCGGGAGGGCAAGGCGGAGAAGGCAGAGAGATTTTGTCGGAAAAATATGTGGAAAAAGCGGACGGGAGTTCTTTGCTGTGTGTGTTGGGGAGAGGAGAGTCTTTAGAAATGCCTAGGAGTGTGTTCATGGTAGCATAGAGGGTTTTGGAAGAAGTGGATTCCAGGATTTTGTTTTGGAGGTGTTTACGTTTGGAGTCGGAGATCATTCTGCAGACTTTGGATCTAGTTGTTTGGAAGATCTGTCTGTGAACGGTGAGGTCAGATGAGCGCCAGCGACGTTCCGCTTGTCGGCGCTCGCGCTTGGCCTCAGCTATGTCGTCAGTGAGCCAGGGGGAGGGGGGTCGGTTGGGTATGGAGCAGGTGGTGACAGGTGCATGGGTGTCTAGAAGTTTTCGAAGGGAGGAGTCGAAATGGGATGCAAGATCAGGAGAGAAGGCGGGGTCCAGGAGAAGGTCGACAGTTTCGTCGAAGAAGCTCTCTCGGTTGACAGATTTTAGTTTGCGACGAGAGACAAGGAGCTTGGGCTTTTTCGGGGGAGGTAGGTTGAGGGAGACGAGAATAGCGAGGTGGTCAGAGGGAAGCACAGAGGAGCTGTCAGAGTCGAGAAAGAGTTAATCGGAGGTGCGGGTGATGATCCAGTCGAGGGTGTGGCCGAGTCGATGGGTGGCTTTGGTGATGTGTTGTGTAAGATTGTGGTTTGAAAGTGATTTGCAAAGGCGTTTTGTGTCAGGGTGGTCGGGTTTGTCGAAGTGGAAGTTAAAGTCGCCAAGAAAGATGTGTTTTCCGGGCCGTGTGCTGTAGTGGTCGAGGAGGAGGTCAAACTCGGTGAAGAATATGGAGTTTGTGAGTTTGTTTTGGGAGACATTGTATCAGTGTTTGTGCATTTGGGAATGCATTGGGTGGAGATCGCATCGCTGAATTAAAGTATTGTTGGAACTGTTACTCCAGTATTGTCTACAACCTTAAGCCACGTTTGACGGGTTGCAGCTGAATGAAGTTTCTTTAAAAAGAACCTTACGTGCGTGCGTCTGGTGTGACTCATCATACTACGACTCAACACGTAACACTCATGGTCCCCTGCAAGTGCGGGGAATCATGAGGATCTATGCCTGTTGCAGACACCACTTTGTATCCATGTTCCTCGGACGGCTGGAGAACAACTGCAAGAGGCTTAGATCCTCATAACCCCACGACAAGTTCACATCCGTATAACCTCACGCAGACGGGGTTTTCAATAGAGAGTCTTGCGCTGATTTCAGGCTCGTCGTGTCTAGCCGCTGTCGCTGAAGAGGTTAACGCAGATATCAAAAACGCTCCATGCGGCCACTGGCGATGGACGGGTTAAAAACTGTCGCACGGCTGTTCGCACTAACTGACAACTAAATGGGGCGCCGATTGCGCCTGACCCGTGGAGATTAAAATGAACCTAGGCTGACAGTTGATGTCCATTTAATTGGTGCCGTCTGCTCGTCTCCATTTTTTGGGTATTCTAACCCTTTTTCTGTCAGGAAGAAGCGCACACCACCCAAATTCAAGAGGGATAGATCCTCATGAGGATCTATCCCTCTTGCTGGTTTAAACTGTTTCGAAAAGGTTTGAACATTAATGAACACTGAGATGGGCCCAATTTTGTACTCATGTTCTTTGGATGCATGGGGTTTTGTCGTTGAATTTGCTATGATTTGAGGCCACTGGCATTGATGTGGTTAATGTTGTATCTCGTCGTCTGTTTACGTATAGGTGGGTTTTCGGTCACGACATGGCGTCAGGCTGACTTGTGCTCCGACGTCCGGGGTTTGTGCATTGTCGTCTTGTCTGTTGGAAGTCTTTGAATTAATTTCTGCCGTCTGCAAGAGGCGCAGATTTTCATGAGACGAGAATCCATGCCCACCTGTTGATATAGGGATGGTGTCAAATTTGCATTTCGTTTCGGTCCTCAGAGAGTGGGGTGTCATTAGGTGTGTGTATTGATGTCTGTTCTCAACAATACCTTCCCCCCTCTCATTCAACAATACCTTCCCCCCCCCCCCTCTCTTTAACACGTTTACTGCCGAGAAAAACTACCGAACATCACACAACTGCATGAGGTACAGGTCCTCATGAGCCCCCGCGACTGCGGGGGTTCATGCGGATCTATGCCTGTTGCTGAAGTCAGCGCTGTGTCTTGTTGTGCTGGGATTTTTTACGTTGAATTTATAATCATTTCCAAGACACAATCTACGCCCACTGGCAGTGAAGGGGTTAAGTTTTTTCTACTTCCTCCTATCTCCACCTTTCTAATCTGTCTCTATTCCCCTCTACCCCCACCACCCTCTCCCGCAAACCCCCCCCTCCCCCGCAGCTCCCCACCCCCACCCCCACCCCCACCCCCCCCCCCCACCCCCCGAGCCCCGTACTTGTAGTATCCATAGGGGCAGCTTATCTAGAGTCCATTCATTTTCTTTCTATTTAACCAATTCAGCACTGATGCACTACAGCAGGAGATGGGTCGACCATGGTAATTCAAGGGTAGTGCCAGATTAGCTTGGCGCCTGTCGGCGCCAAGCTAATCTGGCACTACCCTTGAATTGTCATGGTCGCTCCATCTCCTGCAACTGGTGCATAGCCATTAGATGACACCTCCAAAATTTGGGAAATACGGTCGTCGGGGTGAATGAGATAAGGCTAGCCGCAACAACAACAAAACAAGTATAAACTGTATGCCGGATATTCACTAGCAATCCTGAAAATCACACTAAAACGGTGACTGCGAATAACAGATGAAGACAGGGACACGCTTCATAGACAGAAGTGTGACAGGCGATTTCGTACATTGTCGGAAACCGATTCGGGAAGGGAACTAACTTCCGCTGATGCCAAGCAAACAGCTCGGCAATGTTTCATTCTCGACGATTGTTTGTAACCTGAAATCCACAAGGCAAGTTACCACACTCAGAATTGTTTTCGTCCTTTCCGCTGACGCATTGGCCAGAACTTTTATGCGTCTAAATAATCTTACGTCCGTCATAATAATAATAATAATAATAATAATAATAATAATAATAATAATAATAATAATAATAACACTCTTCTATATCGCAATATCCCCACAAAGAAAGGCTCACAGCGCTTTACATCTAGATAATCTAACTGAAATTAACTAAGGTACCGACAACATACAGATACACTCATTCATAAGTACAAATGCACATTTACACAATAATAAAATAATAAACATAAAACATTTCAAAAGCCTGATCAGATATATACATGTAGATGGGAAGACGTAGGGTTTATCAGTCCATTTCAAAGGCCAGATTGAGAAAAAGAAATGTTTTCAATCTAGCCCTGAAAATGGCCAAAGATGGTGCATGGCGAATATCATGGGGAAGACCATTCCACACTTGTTTGTATGGCCAAAGATGGTGCATGGCGAACATCATGGGGAAGACCATTCCACACTTGTTTGTATGGCCAAAGATGGTGCATGGCGAATATCATGGGGAAGACCATTCCACACTTGTTTGTATGGCCAAAGATGGTGCATGGCGAATATCATGGGGAAGACCATTTCACACTTGTTATGCGTCTGAGACGCACATATTATGTGCTGAGTCAGAGGCCCTGCAGTTTAACTCATTCTACCCCAAGACCGAAATCCCCTAATTTTGCCGTTGTCCTCCGAAGACTGCGTTGCAGTGCAGGACACAGATCGACCATGATAGTTCAAGGGTGATGCCAGCATAGCTTAGCGCCCATAGGCGCCAAGCTATTCTGGCATCACCCTTGAACTATCACATTCGATCTTTGTCTTGCTGTGGTGCATCTGGGGTGGAATGAGTTAAACAAATTTGCAAGTAAAAATAAGAACTTTTCCCAAAGTTTGTGTACCGTGAAAAATGGGATTTACTTGAGCGAACTGTTTGGTACTTGCTTCCCCGATGCACGTTTCCAGCAACCTTCTGTGTCACATCCACGGTTGCCTATCCCATAAATTTGGATGGTGGTTTGAGTTTGAAAAGAGCGGATCGCATCATTCGATTCAAGATGCACAAGCGACATCTACTAGCTTGCTTCCAGTTTACTGGCACTAAAAGTGATCGGGGATTAGCAGTTTCTGAACTTCGCCGTTGCCGGTCCCAAACCCGGATGAGAAAGGAGGAGGGAAAACCTACGCCAAGCGACATCTGACTGAATGACTAATTAAAGTTTATTGTCCCGCTGGCACTTAATTTATCGGACTAGTATTTTGGCTTAATTTCCTTAATAAAAAAAAAGGAGAAAAAGATTTTTATAATGTAATTTAGTTAGAGAAGCTGCCATACCGTGCGTTTGATTAATTTTAAAATTTCCATGGTCTCAACCAACAACGGTCCTTATTTCTAATAATAAGGTTTATTTATTTATTATATCAATGTGATGTATTGTTAAAATCAAGGTTAAAATTCAGGACCACCAATGTAAAAACAAATAAAAGGTTAAAAATTTATGATGATAAGAGATACTACTACCAAGTCCAGTTCAATGTCTCAACCAAACACTACAGTGTATGCCGGGGACCAGCAAACCAAGGGTAGTTTGATGGGGAGTGGGGGAGGGGGAAAACAAGGGGGGGGGATAGATATTACTATCTATACTATTATAAATATAAGGAATATCATTCATTACAGACAGATTACGTATGTATATAGCAGTATAGAGCGATAACCTTGTATTTTTAACTTTCATCAATCTCTTTACTATTTACAATTTGGCAAGCGACACCTACTGAGTATAACACGAGTTATTCTAGCGCCCCGCTGTGGTCTGTTTTTTTGTTTTATCAGTTTAATTCCCTTGGTCACGGTGAGGAGTTCGGTTGCGATCTCACACTTCAGACACTATGATAACCCCGTCTGTAACAAGCATACATTCTCATAACCCTCAGCAGCTTGCGAATCAGTGTCTCTAGGTGAAACGATAAGCTTAATTTAAAATAGTAAGCGAAAATTTACGTCTTTTTTTTCAGATGGATGAATCAGCTCAGCCATGGTGCAACGATAAGTAAAACGGATCGACCATGATAGTTCAAGGGTGGCGCCAGAATAGCTTGGCACCTACAGGCGCCAAGCTATTCTGACGCCACCCTTGAACTATCGTGGTCGGTCTACCTCTCAGTCTGTAACGTAATCTGCAGAAGACAAGCATCAACGTTTGGCATGTCGACTCACCAACGCGCCTCTACAGCTACGGCTCGTGGTGAACTACGTGTGTGTTAGGGCCATAGGTAGTCTGCTGTTGCTTATGAGGATCTAGGCCCCAGACCGAATGGGATTAAAGGCTCCAGTTGGTCGCACGTCCTCTTGGCGGCCATAAATCACCATTATCCCCGACCACAAAGCGGGTGGCGACATACGACGAGAGACCAAGTTTGTCCCGTCGCCTTCACAGTTCGCGTCAGAGAGACCGTGGCGCGTGCCTGAAAGAGAGCTGGGTTCGAGGGGGACAAGGGAGGGGTGGGGTTGGGACAGAGCTGGGTGAAAGCGGGGGATAGGACTCTGCTGGGGGTAAAGTTGGGAGGGGGTGGAGGATTTAGTGGCAATCGGTCACTGGGTATGCGATGTTTATTTTGTGTGAGCAGAAAACTGATAGGAAGGGTAGTTTGGCCGCAGCAAGACAGAAACCAACGATGAGGGAACGTGTCTTCGGCATTACGGATGGCAAACATAAATGAATGAGCGAGCGAACGAACGAACGACCGAGCGAGCTACTGAGCAAGAGAGCGAACAAACAAACAAACAAGCAAGCAAGCAAAAAAAAAAAAAAAAATCCCGGTCAGTGTTGTCCTTGGGATTCCGGTGCAAGGCATATCTTTGTAGTGTGCGTACAGCACACGTTACCATAGTCACTCGTTTCTTTTGCATGTCAAAGAGGAAACGACAATTATGGGGGTGTGGGGGGGGGGGGATGTATCATGGTAGTTCAAGGATGGAGCCAGTGTAGCTTGGCGACTAAAGGCGCCAAGCTATCCTGGCACCACCCTTGAAATAGTATTTTGTGTTTGATCCATATCTTCTTGAAGTGTGACGGGGCTAAGAATGGGTCAAAACTGGACAAAAATGATCAAGGCAGTTCAAGGGTGGTGTCAGAATAGCTTGGCGCCTAAAGGCTCCAAGCCGGCTATCCGGCCTGGCACCAAGCCGATTCATATCTTCTTCTAGTGTGTCGGGGTAGAATTGGTTAAAACTGGACAACGCTCTTAATTAACCCATTCAGCCCTGACGCACTACAGCATGAGATGGGCCGACGATGATAATTCAAGGGTAGTGCCAGAGTAGCTTGGCGCCTGTCGGCGCCAAGCTAATCTGGCACTACCCTTGAATTATCATCGTCGACTCATCTTCTGCAACATGTGCATAGTCGTTTGATGACGCCTCTAAAATTTGGGAAATACGTGCGTCGGGCTGAATGAGTTAAAAGAAAAGCTGCAGCCAGTTATTTTCCAGCGAGAGGCATAGATTGTCATAAGCCCCTTGCATGGCAGGGCCTCATGGGAATATATGACTCTTGCCGACGGCTGAGGAGCGTGAATATCTGTGCTTGGTGCAGTCGCTTGTACAGCCGTATGAGAATATTATTAGTATGCCTTTTGCGGACCGCTGCATACACGCCTCGTGTTCTAGGTCAGGGTTCTAGCTCATCAATGGAAAGCGGAGGAAGGGAGTGGGGGTGGGGGTGGGAAGTGCGAAGATGGCGATGTTGACAGTGCTGTCACCTGGCGGAGATCGGCGACTGATGAGGGACAACCGAGAAGGGAGATGAGCAAGATAGCGGTGGAGCCAACCACTATGAAGTCGGAGAGAGGGAGAGAGTGGAGACGTGTGGTGGATGGCGGGGCCACCACCCTCCGTGGCGTGGACGTTCAACTTTCTTGAGATAACCTGTTTGAGACGCGTTGTGCTGTACACTGCAGTCAGATACGAATGGGGTACGTCCCGAATTAGTTAACCAACCAAGCGATTCCACCTTCTTTAGGATAGGTATAGGTCTGTGAGAGATGAGATGAGATGAGATGAGATGATGATGAGATGAGATCTATCTATCTATCTATCTATCTATCTATCTATCTATCTATCTATCTATCTATCTATCTATCTATCTATCTATCTATCTATCTATCTATCTATCTCCCGTAGTCTTGCCGACCGTTGGGGCACCACTGATGACTTGGCAACCAGCTTCCTCCAATCCTCTCTGTTCTCTGCCATTCTCAGCGTATCGCCCAGCTTCAATCCTGTCCACTCTGAGATATTGTCCTCCCATCTTTTCCTGTCTTCCTCTCCTTCGTCCTCCTTGCACAGTGCCTTGCAGGATTGTTTTGGCAAGCCCTGCTGAACGGGTGACATGCCCATACCACTTCAGTTTGCGTTTTCTCACAATGGCTAATAAGTCTTCATAGTGCCCGATGGCTTGCCTGATTCTGCTTCCCACTTCCTCGTTTGTGATGTGATCTCTGTATGAGATGCCAAGCAGCCTTCGAAAACATCTCATTTCAGTGGCTTGTATCCTCCTTTCAAGGTCTGCTGTGAGGGTCCATGACTCGCAGGCATACAAGAACACTGAGATGACTAAGGAGATGAGTGAGATGGGACTCAGTGAGATGAGATAACAAAACTTTATTGATCCCGCAAGGTGACACTTAGTGTCTGCTCTTACACAGTTTAAACCGAGTACAATACCTATCACATAATTATAAAATCACAAACAATTGGCAAACATAAAATAAAGTCTTACACAAATATTCAATCTACAACTTAATTCGATATGTGCTGATTTGAAGCGAGTATGTCCTGGGTTGTTTTTTTTTTAAGCAGTATTTTCATTGTATAACAAGTTTTCACAGAAAAGGGACATGCTGGTTTTTGCCAAGTCACGACATACTTGCTGCCACATTTCCATGTCCTCGTCAGAATAAAAGCATCTGGGTTTTGTCCTCAGGTGCACGCACAGTGCAGTGGAGAGTTTACAGAACTAGGAGAGAGAACAAATCAAGATGACGCCGTTTTAACCCGTTCGGTACCGAACAAATGTAAACGCCACCCAACTGCAAGAGGCATAGATCCTCATGAGCCCCCGCAATTGCGGGGGCTCATGAGGATCTATGCCGCTTGCTGACAATACTTTGAATCCCTGTTCCTAGGACATCTTTTTCGATTGAATATAACAAAAGATGGCTGAAACGCTGTCTGCATCAGCGGTCGCTGAACGGGTTACGTGGCTTAGGAGAGGCTTAGTGAGGAGCACCTTTATAACCGTGGAGACAGTTTTCATGAGTGGAGCCATGTTTTCATTATTACGTGTCAGTCTTGAGCGAATTAAAATGTCATAAAAATATGCGCGCAAAGACAGCTCACCAGACAGATAGGTGAGTGTGCGATTTGACTGAGGGGGAAAAAATTGCTTTTAAAAGAAATAAACAGTATTCTCTTTCTTTGTTTTTTCTTTCTTGTTTCTTTGTTCGTTTGTTCTTTGGTTCGTTTTTTCGTTCGTTCGTTCGTTCGTACGTTAGTTCGTTAGTTCCTTCGTTCATCTGTCCGTCCGTTCGTCGTTCGTTCGTTTGTTCGTTCGTTTGTCTTTCCGTCCGTCCGTTCATTCCTTCTTTTGTTTCGTTATTTCCTTCGTACGTTCGTTCGGTCACTCGATCGCTCGCTTGCTTGGTGGCTCGATCGTTTGATCGTTCGATCGCTCGATTTATCGTTCGTTCTTTGTTTGTTTTCCTTGCTTGTGTGTTGTTGCTTTTATCGTGTGTGTCAGAGGGAAAAAAGATTGGTCATTGGATCTGCACAGTGGGTCAGTATGCCCTACACAACACTTTTCGGAACATCCTTTCATAATTATGCTGACGAGCAAAAGAAATGCGACATTTTTGGAATCATTGAAAACACTGAAGTGTTTCCGAGGATTAAAAGAAAATGTCGCATTTCTTCTTGCTCATCAGTGAATATATATATATATATATATATATATATATATATATATATATATATATATATATATATATATATATATATATATATATATATATATATATATATATATATATATATATATATATATATATTCACTGCAAGTCGCTGTTCCGCTACCCCTACTCGTGTCGCCAAAATAAATGCAGAGAGGCAGACACTCAGCAGACAGACACACAGACAGACAGACAGACACAACCACAGACAGACATCCTGCCTGCAGTCTAACCCTCCGCTTCTAGAGATCACGAATCTTCACGTCTGAAATCACCGCACGCTTACTGACATTCGTACGAAGAAACAGATGTAAATGGGGCCAAGAATAGACACAAAGAACATAGAACTAACAAGAGACATAAACCCTCATGAGCCCCCGCGACAGCGGGGGCGCATGAGGTTCAAGTTATGTCTCTCTTGGAGTTGGGTAGCGTTCTCCGTGCTCCTTGTCAGTTATGGGGTTAATCAGCTTTACACATGAATGACATTATTTTATACGTCAAATCTGCACTGGAGTGATTTTTGTTTTCTTCTATTTGCATCTCACGATACATTTTCTTTCTTAGTTCGTCTCGGGGCTGCTGTTACGTATGCAAGCATGCCTGACCCCAACCAGAGGGGTGTATTCTTAATCATGTGACAATCTGCTGCGTATGTGTGCATTTCATACCGCTTGGCGCCAGAAAACTATTTCAGGCATCAGACACACAAATAGTAGGCGGACAGCTGAGGTTTTGGCGGGCGGGAGGGGGGGGGGTGACTGGGGAATGAATACTACAAAAAGAAGCAATAAAGCAGCGTGTGGTGAATCCGCAGTGGTAGTTCTAGGTTAGTGGTTGGTTAGCTTGGCGCCCCCGGGGTGCCAAGCTAACCAAACACTAACCTAGAACTATTAAAGGTTGATCTCAAGCCAGAAGCTAGGAAGCTACCATCTTTCCACTAACAGAGATGATCGATCCCAGGCGGGGCCGAGCTAATCAGTCGCTACCCATTAATTGTCACGGTAGTGACCGGAGCAGAAACGCTAACCAACCACTACCCTAGAACTGCCATGGTCGATCTAAAACATCAAACTAAATTGATCTAACCAGAAGCAAAATAACCACAACCATTGCACCAATTGCGACGGTCGATCCTAAGCTAATCAGTCGCAACCCATTATCATGGTAGTGGCCGGAGGTGCCAAGCTAATCAACCACTATTCTAAAACTGTCCTGGTCGTTCTATAAAAAAAAACGCCCAGCTAAACTGATCTAACCAGAAGCAAAACAACTACGACCCTTGCACTAACAACGATGATCGATCTCAGGCGGGGCCAAGCTAATCAGGTGCTACCCATTAACTATCATGGTAGTGGCTGGAGGCGCCAGGCTAACCAGCCACTACCCTAGAACTGTCATGTGGTCGATCTCAAAGCGCCAAGATTGTACTACGCTTTTACCACGATGGTCGATCCCTTGACGTGCGGGACCCAGCTAGCATGATCAGCAACAACCCATAAACTGCCATGGTCGATCCTTACGCAAGCTATAACCAGCCACAGCCATTGAACTAGCATGCCTGGCCGATTCGTCTCAAACGTTGTTTACCCCATCACCACTACTGGACATAATTCCATTCTGAAACCTTTCTTCATTCAACCAGCAAAAGCTACAATGAACCGTCCAAGGAAGAGTGATGCAAAATTGGTCTCAGCAAAAGACATGGATTCTCATGAGCCCCCGCAATAGCGGGGGCTCATGAGGATCTATGTCTTTTGCAGTTGGATCGTGTTCTGTCCTTTTCTTCTTTCCACCCACTCCCCCCCCCCCCCCTCCCCCCGCAAAGTCGGGACTGAGCAAGAACACGGGCGCCGAAGCTGCGAATTTAGAAACAAAGTTGTATAAAGGGATTGAAAGTGCCAATGCCCTGTTGATAAAATCCTTGTAAGGTCAAAGGCATAATTTATATGGCGTCCCAGCCATAGGCAAATAAAGAAGAGCATGTGAATTTGCACCCGCCACGACGAGTTATTTCGTGATTATTCCGGCGTTTAATTTGAAAGAAATCCGAGCACAGATTTAGTTACCACCGACGCAGTGGCGGTGAAGCTAAAAATAAAGTCCGCCTAAATGCGTAAAAGCTACTGTGTGCTCACTCTAAATAGCAAATGGGTGCACGAACGCTTTTTCTTCAGAGATGTTAGGTTTTTCACGTAATGAAATGTTGCTCTCAGTACGTAGAGACCATCGGACCCAAGTCGGCCACAGTGGCCCAATATGCTTTTGCGTACTGCGGTTAAGCCTTTGTTGGTCCCTTTTTACTCATTTAACTCATTCTACCCCAACACCGAAATCCCCAAATTTTGCCGTTGTCCTCTGAAGACTGCACTCTAGTGCAGGACACAGATCGACCATGATAGTTCAAGGGTGATGCCAGAATAGCTTGGCGCCCATAGGCGCCAAGCTATTCTGGCATCACCCTTGAACTATCATGGTCGATCCTTATCTTGCTGTGGTGTGTCTGGGGTAGAATGAGTTAATCAAGTGTGTTCAAGTTTGTTTGTTTCTAATCAATTGGATCATGCCAAATAGCCGACACATTTAAAAGTTGGCACAATGACACAATCATGTAACAGTATTTATTTCCATCCCTACGTCACACGACCAATCACTTTAGCGCGATCCGTACCATGTGACATCGCTACAAAAACCATTGTAGCTACTTTTTGTAGCCTTCTTTGTAGCTCGTCTTGGGCGCCAGTTTTACTTACTTACTTACGCCTGTCACCCCTCCCCGGGTATAGGCCGTCGACGAGAGATCTCCAGCGACTCCTGTCCTGTGCTTCTCCTTCGATTTTACTCCAAGTGGTTCCCAGTCTCTTGATGTCTGCTTGGAGGTCTCGACGCCAGGTGTTTCTCGGCCTGCCTCTTTTCCTCTTTCCCTGGGGGTTCCATGACAATGCCTGCCTAGTGATACTGGAAGCTGGCTTTCTCAGACTGTGACCAATCCATCCCCACCTTCTTCGCCCAATTTCATTCTCTGCTGTTATCTGCTCTGTTCTCTCCCAGAGTGTGACGTTGCTGATCTTCTCTGGCCAGTGGATTTTCAAAATTCTTCTAAGGCAACTGTTTATGAAGATCTGTACTCTGTTGACTGTGGTTTTTGTCAATCTCCAAGTCTCTGCTCCATATAGGAGAACTGCTTTTACGTTGGAGTTGAAAATCCGGACTTTGGTGTGTTGTGACAGCTCTCTGGAACTCCATACTTTTTTCAACTGGAGAAAGGCTGCTCTGGCTTTACCGATTTATTTGTCTATGATGCTCCCGAGATAGGTGAAGGACTCCACCTCCTCCAACGGGGTGCCAGCAAGCAAAACTGGTTCTTCCCAGGTTGCGTTCAGCCTCATTGTCTTTGTTTTCTGTTTGTGGATGGTGAGGCCCACTTTGGACGAGATGTCAGCAAGCCTCGTGGTCTTGTCCTGCATTCGTTGACGAGTGTGGGACAGTAAAGCCAAGTCGTCTGCAAAATCGAGGTCGTCAAGCTGTGTCCACAGTGTCCACTGTATTCCGCTTAGTCTGTGCGCTGTGGTCCTCTTCATGACCCAGTCTATGGCCAGTAGGAAGAGGAACGGAGACAGCAAACACCTCTGCCTGACACCGGTTCTGACCTGGAGCTCCCTGGTGAACTGCTTTCGTGGATCACGCGACATGTCATGCCATCGTAGATGCTCTTGATCAGGCGGACGAGCTTTGTGGGTACACCGTAGTGTCGTAGGAGTTTCCACAGAGTCTCTCGGTCCACGCTGTCAAATGCTTTCTCGTAATCCACAAAGTTGACGTACAGCGGGGAGCTCCACTCCAGAGACTGTTCCACGATGATGCGGAGAGTGGCGATCTGGTCTGTACATGATCGGTTTTTCCTGAATCCTGCTTGCTGGTCTCTCAGCTGGGGGTCAACGGAGCTCTTCATTCTCTCCAGGATGATCCTGTTGAAGACCTTTCCTGGTACTGACAGCAAGGTGATTCCTCTGTAGTTGGAAAACTTGCTGAGGTCGCCTTTCTTGGGAAGCTTGATTAGGTACCCCTCCTTCCAGTCAGCCGGCATCACCTCCTCTTCCCAGATCTTTCCAAACAGTGGTTACAGCATCTCTATTGTTGTCTCTAGGTCTGCTTTCAGAGACTCCGCTGGGATGCCATCTGGCTTGCTGCTTTGCCGTTCTTCAAAAATGCCACTGCTCTTCTGATCTCTTCCCGGCTGGGTCTGTCACAGTCTCTGCTGGCTGGATGTCTAGAGGGGGGGGGGGTCGGGGGGGGGGGGGGGGGGGTCTGTTCAGTAACTCTTCAAAATACTCTGCCCATCTGTCGAGTTGGTCTGCTCTGTCTGCAATAGGCTTGCCTTCTTTGTCTTTTACTGGTCTTTCTGTATGGCCATTCTTGCGCGACAATCTTCTGGTAATGTCGTAGAGCTGTTTCATGTTGCCGCTGCCTGCTGCCTTTTCTGCCTCTGCTGCCATGCTGTCTGTGTAGGCTCTCTTGTCTGCCCTGATACTCCTCTTCACCTCGCGGTTGGCTTCCGAGTATTCCTCCTGTGCCCTTACTTTGGCTGCTCTCGTGCGACTGTTGTTGACAACTGCTTTCTTCTGCTTCCTCACTTCTAGCTTCTTCAAGGTCTGTGCCGACAGCCAGTCCTTGTGATGGTGTTTCCGGAACCCTACAGTGTCTTTGCAGGTTGAGTTCAGCGCCTCTCTTACTGCCTTCCACTGCTGCTCTGTGGTGACCGCCTCCTCTTCATTTACTAGCTCCTGTAGCGCTTGAAACCGGTTGGACAGCACCAGTTTGAACTCTTCTCTCACTCCAGTCTCTCTCAGGAGGCCTACATTATAGCGCTGTCTTCTTGTTGTCTCTGTGCGGCTTTTCTTTAACTTGAGCTTTATTCTTAAGGAATGCAGATGGTGGTCTGAGGCGACATCTGCTCCCCTCCTCACTCGAACATCTTGAAGGGATCTTCTAAATTTCTTGCTAATATGGTCTATTTGTTCTCTGTAGTATGGTCAGGCGAGACCAAAGTTGAAAGAAACACGCTTAGAAAAAACGGTACAACACTACCTACTCTCCTCTTATACCATTATTCTCTTACTGAATTTGATTATTTGCTTTGTTTCATCGATATTCCTTGTTGTGTACCATGCTAAATGCTGGGTTTTTTTTCCCGGGGTCCTCCCGTTTTTCCCCGAGGTAGTCCTCAACTCGATGGTGATATAAGGTTTGCCTTCGGGTTGGTGTTTAGCTGGCTTTGTGTATTAGACACTCAGCCTACTTCGTGCCCAAGGGTACTCCCCGTTCGTTCTCTCTCTCTCTCTCTCTCTCTCTCTCTCTCTCTCTCTCTCTCTCTCTCTCTCTCTCTCTCTCTCTCTCTCTCTCTCTCTCTCTCTCTCTCTCTCTCTCTCTCTCTCTCTCTCCCCCTCTCTCTCTCTCTCTCGCTGTCTCTCTTCTCTCTCTCTCTCCCCGGCCTCACACACGCGCATTTACTTTTGCTCGCTCCTGCGCGCGCTTACACACACTCTTGTCTCTCGTGTTCAGTTTCTCTCGGAGTCTTTCTCTTACGAATTTTTTCTTTGACGTCATTTTTACTTTTGTTCTTCCTTTCCTTTTCTTTTCTTTTTCTTTTTACGTCACCTTCAGTTGCCACATTCCTTCTGCATCTGAAGATAAGTAGCAAATAATGTCTCTGTTTGTTTGTCTATTTTGACAAAGGGTATTTACCCGAAATATTAATTAATTGTGTTGTACCGTTTTTTCTAAGCGTGTTTCTTTCTCCGTTGGGTACTTCTTTGCATTTCACACGCTTGGCAGTCACCTTTTTGGTCTGGATTGAGACCAAAGTTGCTTTATGTATTCTTCTGGAGTGCCAGTTTTAGTCCATAAAAAAACACCACAACGTTCTAAAGTACAAAGTTACTTCTTGTTGTTCGAAACAATGCAGACGGCAACGTCATGAAATTTCATATATTACGTCATAAGTCTGTTTTGGTGTCAGTCGTGTCTGGTGTGATCCAGGTCAGAAGATTGCAGCTTGATTTCTTTTACAACGATAAAGGAGGAATGAAAACAAATACGGTATTGGTAGCGGGAGTTTGCTACACGGACCCTTGTAGGCCTGAGGGAGGTGAAAGTAATCATTGTACCCCAAAGGCCTAAAGGGTACAATGGTTACTTTGACCTCACTCAGGCCTACAAGGGTCTGCTTAGCGAACCCCTGCGACCAATAACTTATAATATATCGTGAGAGTACAACTTCAAGCTCCACAAGCGTGAGGGTGGACAAGAGGAAAGAGAATTAGAGGCCATCGCCCAGGTACATCTACTGTACCATCCCGTGCTTGCAGACAACCGTCCAGTATTTAACCCTTAATCTCCCAGAACTAAATGACTTTGTAAAATGAAAGTCATTTTGGTTTGGGGAGTTTAAGAGTGAAAGAAGCGTTTTGTATTCCTGAAGTTTGACCTTGCACAAATGACATCACACGCCTGTTTAGTGTGCTACACAGCGGCATTTTTTCCTCTTTAAAGTTTTACTGGCGGAAGTGTATTTGAAAGGGATCCGCGACAGCGCTTCTGTTACAATTCAAATTAGTCTTTTTTCGTTTAATCCGCACACAGGCACCGGTCGTGGATCATCCGTCATTCGTTTTAGTTGCTTTGTGCCTCTAAACATCATCGCGCAGGTATTTTGAAGAATCCCACATTACACTATTTTACCTGCCAAAGATGTGCCCCATTGGCATCTCATATGGGGGCGGTTCACGGCAGTTCAACTGCGACTGTCTCAAGACAAGACAGACGACAGCAGGGCGGACGCGGGCATTTTTGGGGGCGCCACGATCAGCGGTGGTAGATTGACCTGCACCTCCTGACAAGCCAGGAACGGTTGGAGCCAATCTCGGACAGTCAGCAAGAGGTATCGATTCTCATGAGCCCCTGCCGAAGGCAGGGGCTCATGAGAATCTATGCCTCTTGCAGATGAAAGGGTTCTCAGGAGGTACTGAATTTGGTGAGCAATCTTCACATGGCAGCCAAGTAGTTTGGAGGAAATTCTGTGTAGTTTGTATGACACCTGGCAGGTGGCGGATAGAGACTTGAGGTCTTGGGTCCTTCAGCGAATGCCATCCCACCTGTCTGCTACTGCGAGAGAAAACACACAGACGTAAGTGCGCTGGTCTAGGATGTTGGACCTTACTGCTAACGAAAGAAGGTCCGAAATCAAGAAGCAGCACGTTTAATAATTCTTACCTGCTGAAATATCTTATTCTATAAAAAAAAAAAAAAATCAGTTCAGTTCAGTTTAGTTCATTCAATCGAAATGAGATCTCTGCGCTCGGAAAAGCCCATACTCGCTGCACCCCCCCACCCATCAGAAGTCTTCGGAGATTTCCTTACGAGATTGTACCAAAGATTGGTTTTGTTTACTGTGGAAAACAAAAATAAGAAGTAGGAGAAAACAAAAGAGATGATGATGATGATGATGGTAATGATGATGATCATGATGATGACGGTGACGACGACGATGATGATGATGCTGATATAATAATAATAATAATAATAATAATAATAATAATAATAATAATAATACAATATTAATGCATCATCATTCTAAAGGCCTAGACAGCCTCAGAGACGTAGTGATAGTGGGTGCACGAGGAGCTATGTCTCTTGCACTTGAGATGTCGTTTGCCTTGCTTCGGCGGTGAAAGGGTTAACTCCTGGTAAATGACACCTGGCAGACTTGTCGTGGATTCGGCGATCAAGTGTCCCAGCGCTGCGGTCACAGACGCACAGATCTGACAACTTCGTGGATTTTCTCCCTCAGAAGACAAGACGCGGGGGGGGGGGGGGGGGGGGGGGGGGGCAAATGGGAACCTTTTCAAGCCAAGCAAGAGGCATAGATTCTCATGAGCCCCTGCTTCAGCAGGGGCTCATGAGAATCTACGTCTCTTGCAGATGAAATGAATGAGTTTAGAAACTTAAGTACGGACGATGTAAGGGGGTTGACATGACAGTTGTGGGCGCCGGTGGTTTATGCGCGATCCTTCAGGCAGCGAAATCCGAGTGTTCGCAAGCGCCGTAGAGGTTCATGTGCCTCTGTGTAGCTGCTGAGGTTGATGAGGGTCTGAAGACCCTCATCAACCTCAGCAGCTGCACAGAGGCTTGTGAGAAGGCATTTACGACGTTGTTCCTCGCGAGGGGGTGGTCGACAGGCGTTCCTTGTTTCAACCCAGTGGTATTCAATCCGCACGCGACTGCAGGTAGTTTGGACGTGATGTAAAAAGTTACTAAAGCACTTTCTACAGTACTCTAACCCCTTTTCATCCTGATACACCATGGCTTGAAATTAATTTGACTATGATAGTTCAAGGGTGGTGCCACAATAGCTTGGCGCCTCATGCACCACCCTTGAACTAAAACGATTGGTCTACCTCCTAATCTGTAATGTATCTTCATAGGACAATAAGCAATCTTTTTATTATTATTATTAATCAGCCTCAGGATGTAATGGTTTAAAGGCCCCGCTACACGAGCCGGTTGTGCCCCGATTTTGAAGCCGATTCCGATCCGATTGCGATCGGATGACGTCAATTATCCGATCCGGTCCCAATCGGCTGGGAATCGGGTGTCTAGAACCTGCTCTATTTTCCCGATCCGAATCGGCCCCGGCTGTAAGCTTCAACCAATCAGAGCGCGTCTCGCAAATCATGTCGTAGTTTGCAAATGGCGGAACACGCCTGTTGTGATCAGTACTGGCCACCGCCGTTGCTGAAGTTTCGCACGCCTCTTCCCGAATATGATGCAAAACTGCTGATAATGCAAGCACATCATCATCACTGTCAAAACTAGCAGCCATTTTGCAGAACAGGTACGACTTTGATCTTCGGTTCAAACCGGTCGGCTAAACAAGTCGGGAAATGTGTGGCAGTGCACACGTTTTTTAGTCCGGCCCGATCACCTACCTTTTGCGAAAACTGATCGGGAATCGGCCTCAAAACCGGGCTTGTGTAGCGGGGCCTTAACGAAACGTTTTCTCGTAATTTTCGGATGTTTAACGTAAATGCATACAGTCGTCAACAAACTGATTCCTAGGATCAAAACCTCAAAGTTTGGGAGTTGCTCATTGCAGAATACATCACGTTCATGATAGATCATAGGTCTTGGTCTCCGGTGGCCTAATGGGCTCCGAGAGAAGTTAACTAATTCGAGACGTGCCGCATCCGGCTACGCGGCGTAAAGCCGCGTATCCGGATGCGGCATGTCTCGAATGTGTTAAAGGCTAAAGAAGAAAAAACCAACGACAACAACATTAGTATTGCCGGAATAGCTTGGCACCTAAATTCTGTCGACAGTCGCATTTGACGATTTCACTTCACAAGCTAACTTTCCAAACGTACCTGCTAAATAGCTATGTTCCTAATAAACCCCCCAACTTGCCTATGGCTGTAAAACATAAAGAAATGAATACACATTATTTTTTTTTTAATTAACCCTTTTCGACCCAAGGTCCCATTTCTCAAATTGTGGAGGTCTTGCCTAACGACTATGTACCAGTTGCAAAAGATAGCTTGACGATGATAATTCAAGGGTAGTGCCAGATTAGCTTGGCGCCTTCAGGCGCAAGCTAATCTGGCACTACCCCTGAATTATCATGGTCAAGCCACGTCCTGCTGTAGGGATCCGGGACTAAAATGGGCTAAGAACATCATAGATACACGCATCATTTCCGTTCACTTCGGTCAAGATGGGATCTCTGGCAGGCGATCGCGATGCCCATACGCGCTCCACCCCACCCATCAGAAGTCAGAGGTCATGTCGATCTCGTACCACTATTGATCTGCTGTACTGTGGCCCTGGCATGGTCTTTCGGGTCTGTCCAACGTCCGCTGCCTTTCTCCACATCCTCTGCTCCGCAGGCGACCGATTGTGTTGTGCCCTTGGCTCTGTTCCTAAAAATACTTTTTGTTTTAAGGTTTATCGCCACGTCTGATCTGCCCATTCGTAGGCCCCTGTATGATTTCTGCCTTGCCAGCGAGGGCTTCCGCTCCATCGTTGCCCATGTCCTGGGCAATAGATCCACCAAAGTCTGTAGACGAGTACGAATGACCTGTGCGACTTTTTAGCCGATAATACTTATTAACTATACTTACATCATGTTTTAACACATTCTGCCCCGGAACCGAAATACCCAAATTTTGAAGTTGTCCTCTTAAGGACTGTATTACAATTCTAGAGACAGATCGTGCATGATAGTTCAAGGGTGGTGACAGAATAGCTTGGCGCCTATGGGCGCCAAGCTATTCTGGCACCACCCTTGAACTATCACTATCATATCTTGCTGTGGTGTGTCGGGGCTGAATGAGTTAAGACCATTCACTTAGTCTGGCTGGCGAAACTTTTACCCTTCCCGTTGTGAGACAGTCTTAGTCGCCTGCTCGGCGTTAAGGCCCAACAACTAACTAGCTTTCCAAGTT
>BTPG01000007.1:50934844-50942344 GCA_036245525.1 Semisulcospira habei
GGCAGCATGAGAATCTACGCCTATTGCAGATGGAAGCTGATTGGCTGAGACGTCGATCACATGGGCTCGCGACCAGACGGGTTCGTGCTGTGATTGGCTGCATTCCACAGTGACGCGTGTCATGACGTGGCGGGAAGGAACCAATCAGAAAAGACAGAAGTGGGCTCATCGCCTGACAGGCGCCGTACTCACACGCGGGCCTGCACGCCCGAGACATAAAACATTGTTTGTCACCGAGTTTGTGACTTTTTTCAAATTCGAAATCCGGACCAAAAACGCAATGAAGGCAATGCAAGGAAATAACAAACAAACAAGAAAGAAAAAAAAAAAAAGTGACGCGCGGCTTCTGTAAAAATACAAGGACACACAGTTATATTAATTAACTCATTCTACCCCAACACCGAAATCACCAAATTTTGCCGCTGTCGTCTGAAGACTGCATTGCAGTGCAGGACACAGATCGATCATGATAGTTCAAGGGTGATGCCAGAATAGCTTGCCGCAGGACCGAAATCCCCAATTTTTAAACTTGCCCTTTAAAGATTGTATTACACTTCTGGAGACAGATCAGTCGAGCGTGATAGTTCAAGGGTGGTGCCAGAATAGCTTGGGACCTTGCACCACCCTTGAGCTATCACGCTCGATCCATGTCTTGCTGTGGTGTGTCGGGGCTGAGTGAGTTAACATATTATCATTGTTATTTTCTGTGAATTGTTTACAAGTCAGTGAAGTGAGACTGGGTGGTGGTGTGCTCAGGGCATGAAAAGAAATTTCAAGCATAACGTTACAAGTTCTGAATATGTTTGAGGAAACTGCATCCATGCCGACAAACCAGCAACCATAGCACAATGACGATGACGATGACCACACACCCAAAAAAAACAACAACAAAAAAACAAGCACCTATCTCTCTCCCCCCAAACTGGCACCCAAACAACCAACCAAACAAACTAACTAAACATATAATGCTCTGAAATTTATAACGTAAGCATCATTACCAAAACTGCGTTTTTACTCGGCCCCCCACCCCCACCCCCACCCCCCTCGCAACACCCACCCCCCACCCCCACCCCTCACCTTCACCCCCACCCTACCCCACCTGGATCACCGACTGCACTGAAGGAACACCTGTCAGCTACCTGTAAACCTGAGCCGCGAATCTCCCTCCGCACAGTGGAGCTATAGTCCCGTGAGTTCCGTACCGGCGCTTGGCCAACAGACGACGAAGGCACAGTCCATCACCCACCCCCTCAATAACTGGAAGAGGCGTAAATTCTCATGAGCCCCTGCGGAGAATGGGCGCATGAGAATCTACGCCTCTTGTCCGCGTAACAACACGACTCTGTCGTCATGGATCAGTAGTAGTTCACCATCAACCTACCCCTCTCAAGGGGCATACTTTCACATGGGCTGCTGCACAAGGGCGACTTCAGCCTACGTTCCTTGCTTTGCAGAAACAATCCTACTGTGAATCTCCGCTTCTCTACTCAGAAGGCTAAAATCACCAGAAACCTGACACGTACAAGAGGCATAGATTCTCATGAGCCCTTGCTGAAGCAGGGACTCATGAGAATCTATGCCTCTTGCTTCTAACAGCAAGGGGCGCGTGAGAATCCGTGCCTCACAATCTCCATAAAGCGATCATCTATTCTTGAATCTCCGTTCCTCAGACTGCGAAATCTACAAGACATCAGAGGCCAACAAACAACAGACGCGAGCATACGACACGGGCCCACCACGCCCCCTCGCGGCCGCCCCAGATCACTTATCGCTCGATTGTCGCACCTGGCCGACTCCGGTGGGGGCCGCGGTGGCGCGCCCGGCGCACGGCAGTCATTCACTTTTATGCAAAGCCTGAATGAACCGCAAAAGGTTACTGTGCAGTTTGACGAACTGCAAAAAAACTTCAAAAGCCTAACATCGTCTCCGGAGGCACCGAAACAGCAGCTGGCCCCCAACACCTGTCTCCCTCTCCCCCCAGCCCACTCACCCTTGACCCTTCCCCAGTTTAATAACCAGAAGTAAGAATTAAGTTTTTGTGTGTGTGTGTTTTTTTGTTTTTTTTTTGCGCACCACCAGCAAACCCAGCAATAATGATCAATTGGTTGACCGTGGCAGGGAAACAAGAAGAAGAAGTAAGCGAATGTCCTCGGGCGCACGACGGCTGCAGAGCGAACGGAATAGCCGGGTCGTCGGGTTTGACCCTGATAGCTGGGTTTAGCTATCCAGGGGAAAAAAACGGACTTGTTTAAAGAGCATGTCCGTTGACAGGTCCTGGTAAATCAAAGTGTCTCAGCTGCAGTACGCCTGAATTGATCAATGTTCAGTCGGACTCCACAGGCAATAAATGTCCCTGTAATAGGTAACCCGCCCGTTAGGGTCGTCCATTATCACTCCCGGTGCCGTGGACGTTAAAACCCGATCTAAACCAACCAACCAACCAACCAACCAACCCTTTATTAACTCATTCAGCCCCTACACACCACAGCAAGACATGGATCGAGCATGATAGTTCAAGGGTGGTGCCAGAATAGCTTGGCGCCCATAGGCGCCAAGCTATTCTGGCACCACCCTTGAACTATCATGCTCGATCTGTCTCTAGAATTGCAATACAGTCCTTCAGAGGGCAACTTGAAAATTTGGGGATTTCGGTCCTGGGGCAGAATGTGTTAAGATTGATTGATTGTACATTGCTTAACGTCCCGACAGCAACAAGGCTTTCTCAGGACGTGCCTGCACTGCTTGTGAACAAAAAAACTAAACAGAACATTGAATGTATGTCGCCAGCCGGTCCAATACGTTAAATAAACCTACGACATGGGGGCCTAAATAAAGCTAAGACCATTTAGCAACACACATCCAATATCAAGAGCTACAGGCAGTGCAGACAGTAGGGAGAGTTTTAAAAAGGCAAATACAGGTGAATGGACCAAGGGTAGACAGAAACACATGCCCCAGAATAGAGGAGAAAACCCACCCTGTGGGGCTGACTAGGGTGACCCTGGGAACTAAAAAGTAGTTAACCCCACCCAAGTCCCCCAGGGCGGACCCGGGTGGAGCAGAATGTGTTAAGACATCAAGAATAAATTATCCAAAGAAGAAGGAGGACTATAATTTATTCTTGATGTCATAATAAAATGTTAGTAATAAGTAATGACTAGGTTAGACGGGGAAAGGTTCCTGAGAATCTACATGTCTCCTGCAGACGGCACGTGCTAAATGAACGACCACTGACCTGTGAAGTTGATTTTAACCCATATCATACTGAGGCTAAAAGCTTCAAATTTGCACACTGCCATATGCAAGCTACATTATAGTACTTACATATAAGGATATAGATCAATGGCTTTGGTTCAAGGGTGGTCCCAGAATAGCTTGGCGCCTACAAGCTATTCTGGCACTACCCTTGAACTATTTTAGTCAAACTTATTTCACACAATGGTGTATTCCGAATGATATGGGTTAAAGCCTGATGACCTGACTAGGTTATGGGCAAACATTATCACAGGTGATAACACATCTCGAGCGGTGCGAATTATCCTGTATAAAGATCCATTCTCTTCCGCTTCCGGCTAGAACAGACTGACGAACTGACCATTCAGATAGATCACAAATGTAGGTATTCCGTGCATTCCAAGTCCAAATATACTTTTAGATAGTTTTAGTTACATTTGCATGTAAAGTGTACGAGCTGTTCAAAGTTGAACCCATTCAGCCCTGACGCACTACAGCAGAAGATGGATCGACCACGATAATTCAAGGGTAGCGCCAGATCAGCTTGGCGCCTTTAGGCGCCAAGCTGATCTGGCGCTACCCTTGAATTATCATGGTCGATCCATCTCCTGCAACTGCTACATAGTCCTCAGGTGACAGCTCCCAAACTGTGGCTTTGGGTGTTAAACGGCGGGTTAAGCATGCGATATGAGTGATTTTTCACGCGTGCCTCTCGTGGTACAGACTCAACGAACTGACTAGATTACGGGCAACCTCTCATGCAAATTACGAACGAAACGTGACGGCGGTACTGATTAACCCAGCACGGTATTGGAAACGCACAGAGCACCTTGACACGTTGAGCGGCCGCGCAGAGGTCGAAATTCCCGTGTTCGGGAGTTGAAAGGATAAATCGAAAAATGATAGTTCGAAGGTGATGTCAAACTGTGTTTGCTCATTCTAGCACTACAACACGGCGCCAAGTTATTCAGGCACTACCACTGGGTTCAGTCTCACTTATGATCGCTTAGTCTTCTCGTCAGGGTCACAGTGAAATATCAGTCAGAACAGTTGAAATCTTCGCCGCGTGTGGACCAAACTGCGCGCGCCTGTCAAGGCATACAATAATACGCCGACTCCCTTTCCGAGTCCCGGCCAGTCCCGCACAAAATGTCTGTCGTCTGCAAAAGGCATACATTCTCATGAGCCCCTGCCTTGCAGGGGCTCATGAGAAGTTATGCCTCTTGCTTGGGATAAATATCCATATGTGAACAGCCTCACACAGACGTTGTTACCATAATTTAGGCCAACGGCTGTTTCTGTGTCGTCGCAGCGCCGTCTGGGAGCCCCCGGGCTAGACGGGGAGGCAACCCTTAAACCATGCAAGCAAGCTGGGAGTTATAGCCCGCCCTGGGTCAAAGTGAGCTATGGTTGAGTGAGGTTTGTACATGGATCTCCGCTATTCTAGGGGGAGAGAGCTGAGGTGAGTTTACTACAGGGTGTCTTGCAAGCCTGAGCATCGTAAAGAACAGGTAGGAAGGTCCAGTAACCACGGCTTTCAGTCCCCCAGTAAAACTCCAGCGACCTGCTTCGTCGGAGAGAGAACAGGTGTAGGAATTCGTCTAGTTTCTAGTCTGTGGGCGAAGCCCTCATTTTTTGCAAGGGACACATACTTATGAACCCTTGCTGTCTGCAGGGGCTCATGAGATCTGTGTATCTTGCATGGGAACCACTATTAGAATCTATGCCTCCTGTTGGCACTCGCAAACACCTCGGAGTTTTATGAAAAGTAACTCGAGCCAGTCAGATCGAACTGGATCTGCTTGAAATTTAAATGTATGTATTGACCAGCAGGTAGAACAGATCTATTGAAGTGTAATTGCGCACATGAAAAAATTACAAGCAAAATTGCAAATGAAACAACACGTGTACGTTTTCAGTCAGCATCGGCGCCTGCGCTCACGGTGAATTTACAACTCAGTTTCA
This sequence comes from Semisulcospira habei, assembly GCA_036245525.1. Lineage (NCBI taxonomy): Eukaryota > Metazoa > Mollusca > Gastropoda > Semisulcospiridae > Semisulcospira > Semisulcospira habei. Next base: position 50,940,044 of record BTPG01000007.1, read on the forward strand.
TTAGAAACGTGGAACTCTGTTGGACAATGTAGTCAAACCTCGCGTGAATTAGATCCAAGATCCAGCCCCAGTCTATTCCAGTCCAGTCCAGTTCCAGCCATTCCAGTCCATGCCGCAATCAAATGTAATCAAACCCAAATACAATGCAGTCTATTTCAAATGTCCACCTAAAAAATGCGTACAAACAAAACTAAGAAAATTACCTCACTTGGCCAACTTTGCTTCTCCACACTGATAAGATAGGTAGTGACTGAGTTCTATACTTGTTTGTTTGTCTATTTTGAAAAGGGATTTTAATATTAGTAAATTGTTTTGTTATTGTCCATTCTAAGTGTGTTTCTTTCACTTCACTTGATACTCGTGGCACAGAAGAAGAAAAAAAATAGAAAAACCCAGAGAGAGATGCGGCCACAGGCACTGTCAATAAATGCTCATGAAGATGTACGCATCTTGCAGACAGGAAATATTCCCATAATTATGGGGTCGTGTCCTCACCTCCCCCCCCCCCTCCATCCTCCTTACGATTGATCACCTGTAGTGATCGGCAGACCGCGGCATACTGTCCACGTCGATGGAGCGAGACAGTGAGACAAACAGGCTTTCGAATACAAGCCGACGCCCAGTGAGCAGAAGGTCCTCGGACTGACGTCGGCCCTCGGTTGGCCCGCGCACGGCCGTGCGCGGGCCAACCGAGACCGACATCGGTCCAAGAACCTTCTGCTCACCGCTCACGACCAAAATGGGATCACACAAACAGGCCTGTTTTAACAATACATTACGTTTGAAACAAAGGAGTATCCGGTTTCTCTGTAAGCAAAGGGTCCGCGGACCGACGTCGTAGATATGAATGGCTATTACAAAACAAAACAAAAATGTTTAGAATCAGAATATTGCACGCATTTCACTTTTGTACCCAGCTGCTTGTGATGAATATTACTGACATGATGGCGCAAGCTAGTACTTGCTTATCATCAATGACGCCCATCTCTCGTGAGATAGTCTGATGTTTGCGATGTGTTCATCAATCAACGAAACAACCAGCCAACGAAACAACGAGCTAAGGAATCAATCAATCAATCAATCAATCAATCAATCAAAGTCCAGACGAAGAGCGGCGTGTCTGCCAAGCGTGTAGAGTGAAAAAAAAAAATTCCCCCGAAAGAAACAAACATGTCAAGTAAGAGCAAGCACAGCGCAGTTTATTAATCATTTGCGTGTCGGTAACCGTTTGCGTGTCAGGAATCATCGCGACTAAAACCGCTACCGACACGCAAAGGGTAAAAACTGGAGACTCACTGAACAAAACTTAAGTACATTTTTGTCTGTATGACTTTTAAAAATTAAATCAAAATTGTGTATTTCTTGTCCTTTCTATGTGTGTTTATTTCATCTCCTTTTTTTTTTTTTTTTTTTTTTTTGGGGGGGGGGGGGAGCCGGGGGGGGGTGGGGGAGGTGTGTGTGTGTGTGGGGGGGGGGGGGGGATTTCTAATCAATCAATCAACCACAGACGATTGTGGATTTACGCCTGGTGCCCGTGGAAATGAAACGAGCAGTGCTTCTGTGTTTGAACAGGGCTTGGCCTAATCGACCACCCAAAGCAAACTCTTCAAGCTTGTGGATTGCCCTCTTAGCTCAGGGTCATTAAAATTCAACATGAAAGAAGAGCACATTATACCCCCCGAACACGCCCACTCGCTTGACTTTACACAAAAAAAGTTCACAAACTGTAAACAGAAGTAGATTTTCAACGATCTGAAGCTTCAATCCGGAGGCCGGTCTTCCTCAATACGAGAAATGGCCCAAATTAACTTGTAGAAAGCCGAGAAAATTTAAACACCACCTAACTGCAAGAGGCATAGATCCTCATGTCGCGGGGGCTCATGAGGATCTATGCCTCTTACTGACACCACTTTGAATCTATATTAGTGTTACATCTATGTTGTTGTTTTTGTTGTTGTTGTTTGTTTGTTTGTTTTGTTTGTTTTTGTGTGGGTCCTGAATTAACAAAACGTCAGCTGGCACTGATCGGGTTAAAACAAGTTTATTTCTCCATGGAAATCATAACTTTGTATTTTCATGTTGAATAACATAATAACATAGAAGAACACAGTAGAATAATAGCCAGAAGAGTATATAACATAAATGTATACAACTCTGTACAACTATAAGTTTGAACAAATAAAAAATAAAAAATAAAAAAAACCAACCTTTAAAATTGGCTTATAACAAAGTCGGATGTAACAAATAAATCGGATAGAGCGACGCATTCTGGGAGTCCCGACCGCACAGTTCGTGTGGAAA
>BTPG01000007.1:50947344-51139844 GCA_036245525.1 Semisulcospira habei
AGTCAGTTGCAGACAAATAAATATCGCTCCCATACGCCCAGCTCCCGAAAGTTATCCAGAGGGAACTAAAAACGTCTTATTCGTTCATTGAAATGCGCAAGAATGACTGTAAATGACTGCATGGCGACCACTTAACTCGTCGTGCCCGAGGTACGAAATACCCACATTTTGGAGTTATCTTATGAGGGCTGCATTACAATTCAGGAGACAGATCGACCAAGACAGTTAAAGGGTTGTGGCAGAATAGCCAGCTTGGCGCCTATGGGCGCCAAGCTGTTCTGCCATCACCCTTGAACTATCATGGTCGAGCCATATCTTGCTGTGGTCTGTCGCGGGCAGAATGAATTAAAATAAATGTGACCATTTAAAGAAGCAAAAAGAAACTAAATAGAAGAAGAAAAAAAACCCCGCTTACTTCGCTTCGGATAAGGGTCTACATTTTAATTTACCAGTCGGTGTATAATAATGGGGCCTACATTTTGATTTACTAGTCGATGTATAGTATACCCAAATGCGCAAAAGGCCATCGGGTCGACCGTCGGCCGCCGTTGGCCCGCGCACAGTCGTGCGCGGGCCAACGGCGGCCGACGTCGTCCCGATGGCCTTTTGCGCACGGGGTAGGCCTACATTCCAAAGAAGCAAAGCAATAACGACTGAGATACCCTTCGCTTATATATATGGAGACAGATTTGATGTTACTTTGGATAGTGTGTAAGCGTATATAAATGATAGACCTATAGACCATAAATAAATAAATGAAGGCAGCATTGATAGATAAATTATAGGAAGTGACAGATATGGAGACTACATAGTCGGACACACTGCATGAACGGCGGTGCGGCCTACCTGTGTTGTGATGGCTTGATGACTTGCCCGTCTCCCAAGGAACGCCGCACGCGACTTCCATGAGCCTGTGTCAACCCATCTAATCCCTTCCGTCTTGCCTGGGGCACAGAGCCTCGTGAGCAAAAGGCAACACGCGTAGATCTTCATGGGGCCCTCGCCGGCAGTCAGATTCACAGAGCCTCATGGGCTACTGCAGATTCAGGACTTATGTTTCGCAGAAGAAAAAAAAATGATACACAATTCATACATCCGTCTGCAAGAGGCATAAATCTTCATGAGCCCCTGCCGTTGGCAGGGGCTCATGAGGATCTATGCCTCTTGCAAAAGAGACAACCATATGCTTCTACTTGCAGGGGAAAATGCATGTCCCCTCCTTGCAAAAAATAGAACAATTTGTATCTGTGTTTCTCGGAAGATGGCACCTGTTTGGAGTCCGAGACTGAGACTGTCAAAATCCTCGTGTCAACGTTGTCTAATCCATGGGCAAAGCTTCGGCGATTACCTCTGTTTTGCTCCGTCAACACGGTTGGGATTTTTTTTTTTTTTTTTTTTTTTTTGGGGGGGGGGGGAGGATCTCGGACCCCCAACAATGCCAAAACTTCCAAACTCATCCTCACTCATTCACCCACGTCGTCCCGCTCATCTCTTGCCTTCATCCCAGAGAGCTAAACCTGGTGGGTCGGAATGGGGGTAAGATAAAAATCCCCTGATCGATTGGTTCGGGGTTTAACCCATTCAACCCAACGGCTGCATTTAACAAATTTTGTAGGTGCTACCTAACCACTATGTACCAGCTGCAGGAGATAGATTGACCATGAAGGCGCCAAGCTCATCTGGCACTACCCTTGAATTATCATGGTCAATCTATCTCCTGCCGTAGGGCGTTGGGGCTAAATGGGTTAACGCCCACGGCACAGAAGTGTTAATGGACGTCTCTAAGCGGCGGGTTATGGGGGGACAGGGACGGCTACAACCTATGGAGAACGACCTTTACACGTGCAGGATCACTGCTTCTGTGCCACTTTGATTTACCTTTCTACGGACATTCAGCTACTGAACAAGAATGTCTTGTTTCCCTGCAGTTGCTTGAACCCACGACCTGGCTATTTCCTTCCGCGCTCTTTGGCTCCGGAGCTTAGCGGCTTCAGTTATTCCGGACTCAGAATATCATCGATCTATTTTTTTTTTCTTTCTGCCCCCATGGCACGGTAGTGGTCCGGGTTAGGACCACTACCCGGCTGTCACAGAGTCGAAGTAAGGTCTTGTATACAGGCCTATGCGTGCGGAATACAACTGATGTGTGATTCATTTGGTCAAAGATCCTTCTCCACTGTTCGAAAAAAGGTAAGCCCACTGGGCCTGCCCAGACAGACAACATTCACAAAATTAACAAGATGCGGATTTCCGGCATCCCAAAATCTACCGTATTGTTTGGAACACACGTGCGTTTTTCTTTTCGGAACAATCAGAGTTGTTCATATTTGTAAGCTTATCCTTCTGATCCATTTCCCTCTTCTCTAAGCCAGCCTCTGATCAATACACACGCCGGCACATACAAATAAAGGCGGACACATGGCGCTTCCCGCCTTTAGTACGCTCTGTGGGCTGGAGTAGCGACAGGAATTCTGAAGAAGAAGAATAGCATGAGCAGCAAAATGACGTCCCTATAAGCTTCCCTTCATGGCAGCCCTGGTCTCAGTCACGACGCCGTGTGCACTCGGATTTGGCGTTTCACGTCACTCATCCGAGCTGACTGTTTTGTTCCACACAGCCTCTTCCAGGGCTGACTGTTGGATGGAAGTAACTTTAAATGGCTCCAAAACTTGCAAAAATGAATTAATTATTAATGAAAAAGTTGAAGATGTACAACGCTGGATTACGAACCCATTCAATGGCTCCCTTTAATTCCCCCCCCCTTCCCCCACTCCCACTCGCCTGATGCGCACGGCAATGGCACACACAAACACAAACGGCAGAATGACAAACACAGAAGGCGGACACACGGCGCTTCCTACAGGCTATAATTATGTTCTGTGGGCTGGCGTAGCCACAGCCATTTTTACGAATTAGATGGAATGGCCCACGCCCACAAAGCCTCTTCTGTATGAGCTTGCATGCATATTCCACCTTTTCATCAATACGTTCGCAAATATCATACAAAAATAGAGACGTGCTGATTTGCGTCAATTAGGACTGAAGAATAAATAAAACACTGACGAGTTTGGTCAGTACTTTTACGTCACCGTCACTGTTTGATTCTTTTGACCAAGGAGTTTTACCTTACACATTTTTTTCCGCATTGAACTTTTTTATTTTCGAAAAAGTTGAAGAGGTATAAAGCTGTCTAACGAACTCATCCAGTGCCTTTATACAAACTAGCCATACCCAAAATTTCAAATGCATATAATCAAAATTGCGGACTCTAATCTGGGTCAAGAGAAGTATCAGGGCAGACAAGAGGGCCTACACAGACAGCCTGGCAGCAGAGGCAGAAAAGGCAGCAGGCAGCGGCAACATGAAACAGCTCTACGACATTACCAGAAGATTGTCGGGCAAGTATGGCCATACAGAAAGACCAGTAAAAGACAAAGAAGGCAAGCCTATTGCAGACAGAGCAGACCAACTCGACAGATGGGCAGAGTATTTTGAAGAGTTACTGAACAGACCCACCCCACCCGACCCCCCAGACATCCAGCCAGCAGAGACCGACCTACCCATCAGCTGTGACAGACCCAGCCGGGAAGAGATCAGAAGAGCAGTGGCATTTTTGAAGAACGGCAAAGCAGCAGGACCAGATGGCATCCCAGCGAAGTCTCTGAAAGCAGACCTAGAGACAACAGTAGAAATGCTGTACCCACTGTTTGGAAAGATCTGGGAAGAGGAGGTGATGCCGGCTGACTGGAAGGAGGGGTACCTAATCAAGCTTCCCAAGAAAGGCGACCTCAGCAAGTGTTCCAACTACAGAGGAATCACCTTGCTGTCAGTACCAGGAAAGGTCTTCAACAGGATCATCCTGGAAAGAATGAAGAGCTCCGTTGACCCCCAGCTGAGAGACCAGCAAGCAGGATTCAGGAAAAACCGATCATGTACAGACCAGATCGCCACTCTCCGCATCATCGTGGAACAGTCTCTGGAGTGGAGCTCCCCGCTGTACGTCAACTTTGTGGATTACGAGAAAGCATTTGACAGCGTGGACCGAGAGACTCTGTGAAAACTCCTACGACACTACGGTGTACCCACAAAGCTCTTCCGCCTGATCAAGAGCAGCTACGATGGCATGACATGTCGCGTGATCCACGAAGGGCAGTTCACCAGGGAGCTCCAGGTCAGAACCGGTGTCAGGCAGGGGTGTTTGCTGTCTCCGTTCCTCTTCCTACTGGCCATAGACTGGGTCATGAAGAGGACCACAGAGCACAGACGAAGTGGAATACAGTGGACAATAGTGGACACAGCTTGACGACCTCGATTTTGCAGACGACTTGGCTTTACTGTCCCACACTCATCAACAAATGCAGGACAAGACCACGAGGCTTGCTGACATCTCGTCCCAAGTGGGCCTCACCATCCACAAACAGAAAACAAAGACAATGAGGCTGAATGCAACCAGGGAAGAACCAGTCTTGCTTGCTGGCACCACGTTGGAGGAGGTGGAGTCCTTCACCTATCTCGGGAGCATCATAGACAAAAAAGGCGGCACTAATGCAGATGTCAGAGCACGAATCGGTAAAGCCAGAGCAGCCTTTCTCCAGTTGTAAAAAGTGTGGAGTTCCAGAGAGCTGTCACAACACACCAAAGTCCGGATTTTCAACTCCAACGTAAAAGAAGTTCTCCTATATGGAGCAGAGACTTGGAGATAGACAAAAACCACAGTCAACAGAGTACAGATCTTCATAAACAGTTGCCTTAGAAGAATTTTGAAAATCCACTGGCCAGAGAAGATCAGCAACGTCAGACTCTGTGAGAGAACAGAGCAGATAACAGCAGAGAATGAAATTGGGCGAAGAAGATGGGGATGGATTGGTCACAGTCTGAGAAAGCCAGCTTCCAGTATCACTAGGCAGGCATTGTCATGGAACCCCCAGGGAAAGGGGAAAAGAGGCAGGCCGAGAAACACCTGGCGTCGAGACCTCCAAGCAGACATCAAGAGACTGGGAACCACCTGGAGTAAAATCGAAGGAGAAGCACAGGACAGGAGTCGCTGGAGGTCTCTTGTCGACGGCCTATACCCGGGGAGGGGTGACAGGCGTAAGTAAGTAAGTAATCTGGGTCAACCGACTTTATATAAACGGTCTTTTATGTCTTCAATGAGACATCCAATTACAATATGCTCGGAGGCTCTCTTAGCCACCCACTGAATTAAATATTTCCCCAAGTTTCAAGCCGCTTGTGCGTATAGAAATATCGGAGATTCTCGCCGGTGTTTACATACATACGCACGCGCGCGCACGCACACACACACACACACACACACACACACACACACACACACACACACACACACACACACACACACACACACACACACACACACACACACACACACACACACACATACGGCGATTCGCGCCAAAACGACGTTCAACAGCAAGGTTAGAGTGGCTAGACGTGACGTCATTTTTTATCTTGTTACTTCTTTGGCAGACCATGAGCCCCGCCCGCCTAAAAGTATACCTTTGCATTTTACGGAACGCGCTCCGACCAGCCCCATCGTAAAGTCTACCGTATTTTCAATACGGTAGACAAAAAGAAGCTAAAGAGTTAACCCTTTCACGAGAAAAAAGTAAACGCCACCAAACTCAGTGCAAGAGGCGTAGATCCAAATGAGCCCCCGCAGTTGCGGGGGCTCATGAGGATCTATGCCTCTTGCTGACACCACTTTGAATCCATGTTCCTTGGACGGCTGTGACTCTTTGGTCTTCAATTAATGATAATTTTCAAAAAGAAACCTGCGTCCACTGTCAGCGATGTGGTTAATCTGGAGTGTGGTGCAAGCTCGTCTGTGCGCACAAGGTGAAATACAACAGAAGAGAGGTAATGGGTAAAGCATACGAGCTCCAACAGTCTGCCAGTCGTAAGTGAGTTGCATCCCTTGGTTTAGAGTTTTGAGAGAAGCAGCCGAGCGGAGCGCGAAATTTCTTTTCCCAACCGAGTTCCGTAAATCGAGCTCCACGCATAGTTCTGCCTGTCGGCAGTGTGTCAGAGTGTGGCCTGTCGGTAGTGTGTCAGCGTGTGGCCTGTCGGCAGTGTGTCAGAGTGTGGCCTGTCGGCAGTGTGTTATAGTGTGGCCTGTCAGTCGGCAGTGTGTCAGAGTGTGGCCTATCGGCAGTGTGTCAGAGTGTGGCCTGTCGGCAGAGTGTGGCCTGTCGGCAGTGCGTAAGAGTGTGGCCTGTCAGTCGGCAGTGTGTCAGAGTGTGGCCTATCGGCAGTGTGCCATAGTGTGGCCTGTCAACAGTGTGTCAGAGTGTGGCCTGTCGGCAGTGCATCAGGGTATGGCCTATCGGCAGTGTGTCAGAGTGTGGCCTGTGGGCAGTGCGTTAGAGAGTGGCCTATCGGCAGCGTGTCAGAGTGTGGCCTGTCGGCAGTGTGTCAGAGTGTGGCCTGTCGGCAGTGCGTCAGAGTGTAACCTATCGGCAGAGTGTCAGAGTGTGGCCTGTCCGCAGCAGTGTGTCAGAGTGTGGCCTGTCGACAGTGTGTCAGAGTGTGGTCTGTCGGCAGCGCGTCAGAGTTTGGCACATCGGCAGCGTATCAGAGTGTGGCCTGTCGGCAGTTTGTCAGAGTGTGGTCTATCGGCAAAACAATGCGTGGAGATTGCGTTACGGAACTCGGTTGGAAAAAGAAATTTCGCCAGCGGAGCCGGGGTCGAAGATCTGACTGAACTCAGAGTCTGGCGGCGGGCTGGATAGAGATTATTATGAGCCAGGCCTCGGAGGTGGCGTGGGGGAATGAGGCAACAGACGATTTCCGGAAATCAAAAGTAGGTCAAAAACTGTGCGTCTTTGGACGCAAACATTGCATTAAAAGCCAGGACACATGCGATATCGCATGTGTGTCCGGGTTTTTAATGCAATGTTTGGGTCGAAAGACAGTGTCAGTGTTTGACCTCCTTCTGATTTTCGGAAATCGTCTATTGGAGAGAGTTGGGGGTGCAAGGGATGGGGGTGGGGTGGGGTGGGTGTGTATGCGTGTGTGTGTGGAGGGGGGGGGGAGGAGGTGGGATAGAAGCTCGCTAATTTATAAAAACAAACAAAAACAAAACAAAGGATGAATGGCCTTTTTTGCACTCAGTGGTTGGTTTATTATCTACGTATTACCGACATACGTTTTTGTTGAATCAATATCAGCTGAACAGACTTAGTAATGTCACACGCAGTTTCACTAACAATAGTGTTTGTGTGCGTGTGCATCCCCCGCCGCCGCCCCTCAGTCCCCCTTCCTCCCCCCCCCCCCCCAACACACACACACACACACACACACACACACACACACACACACACATACACACAGACACACAGACACACTGACACGAAAAAAACGCTTGTATTTGTACCGAGCGCGCGAAGGGTCAAGCATAGAAACCGTAGCATTGTGATTCGTGCAAGTGACGGGCGCCTGGTGACTGAATTGACTCACGGGTCTTACAGACCAGCGCTAGTCGTATTCGAAAGTTCAATACACAAACCGTTCGAAAACGGGTGAGCCGTTTCGCTTAGTGCCGGATACATAATTTAGCGGGCGGTGCCACGGATGAAACTGACAGTTCGCGTGAGCGCAACAAAAAGTGCGGACAAAGGGACATCGTGAATATTTTATGCGAAATCACTGATCTGTCACCGCCTGCCTGACGACAGCAGAATGGAGGACAGACTGTTGCATTATATTGATATACCCCTGTCCGCCCCCATCCCCGATCACCAGGAAGTGACGTCAGAGTGAAGCTACCACAGTGGCGCCTGTAGTCAACTATCCCCACAATATAACATCCATCTTTACGTGTTATTTAAAGACGCATTTGTTCCTTTAACCCATTCAGCCCTGACGCACTACAGCAGGAGATGGGTTGACCATGATAATTCAAGGGTAGTTCCAGATTAGCTTGGCGCCTGTCGGCGCCAAGCTAATCTGGTACTGCCCTTGAATTATCATGGTCGATTCATCTCCTGCAACCGGTGAATAGTCATTAGATGACGCCTCCAACGTCGGGCTGAATGAGTTAAACATGCATTCACTGTTATAATTCTTCTTTTGTCAACATTTTTTGGTCAGAATTGTCTAGTATATCCTTTATTAGTTTTATGTTGTCACGTATGTCTTTTTGTGTGCAAGCATTTTTTTTGTTGGTGTGTCCATTTTGTTATTTTTATTTTTCTTGCATATCTTGTTCCGTGAGTGTGTATGTTAGGGAATATATATGTGTTGTAGGATGCAAGGCGAATGTATGTCATTCGTACGGCGCCTAGAGCTTTTTATCGAAAGAATAGGCGCCTTAAAAACATACATTATTATTATTATTATTATTATTATTATTATTATTATTATTATTATTATTATTATTAATGCGTTCAGCCCTGGCGCACAACTGACTAGACTTCCTTTTGTTTAAGTGACTGCCACGCGCGTAAAATGCAAATTTTGCCAAATAAACTCCGAACAAAGAAAGAAACAAGAACTGTCATGCTCTAGGCGCCAAGATATTCTGGCACCACCCCTGAACTATTATGGTTGACCTTTCTCCTGAACTGCGAGTATTCAGAGAATCTTGTCCTCAGAGCGCAGTGTGTCAAAACATGCAGATTCAGTTTTTTAATCTAAGCCAGCTTCAAAATATATATATATATAATTTTTAAAAAAACAACACTTTCATTGCCGTGAAGACGTGAACATGTTTTAACTGCAAGAGGAATAGATCCTCATGAGCCCCCGCAATTAATTGCGGGGACACATGAGGATCTATGCCTCTTTATGACAACCGCTGCGTCCGTGTTCCTGGGACTTTTGGGGCTCTTTGGAAACACAATATGCGACCAATGGGAGTGAAGGGGTTGAAGTGTAATGATAAATTAACCCATTGACTGCCGAGAAAACGTGAACACGAACTAACCGCAAGAGACACAGATCCTCATGAGTCCCCGAAGCTTCGGGGGCTCATGGGGATCGATGCCTTTCAGTTGCTGACATCACTCTGAATCCATGTTAATCAGATGCTTTGGGATCCTTTTTTTTTTCCTCGTTGAATTAAGGAAGATCGCAGAAACGCATTCTACGTCACCTGGCAGTCAAGGGGTTAATTTCAAACATGCCATGCGCTACTACGTAGATCAGGTTAATCCTTCTACACTCTAACCCCTTCCCGGCCACTGTACGCACATTTCTGTTTCTGAAGTCTTGGTTCATTCAACGACCAAAGGCCAACACCGTCCAAGAAACATCGATACAAATTGGTCTTAGCAAGAGGCATAGATCCTCATGAGCCCCTGCAGTCGCGGGGGCTCATGAGGATCTATGTCTCTTGCCATTTGGATCATGTTCACTTTTTTTCTCGGCAGTGAAAGGGTTAAGATCTCTGAACCTAACACGTCATCGAAATAGTATTATTCAACGACGTATCCCGCGACAGGTATTGCTGTTGTTGCTGTGCAATAATCTAACAAACTCAGTGGTGCGCATTCCCTTTTCACCGATCTTAAACTCTGTACACACTGTGCGCACCGTCCACTGGGCGTATGTAAACTAGTATTGTTCTTTCAGATCGACCAATCTACGAAGTCAAATGTAGTTTTTTTGAAGAAAAAACTTGTCGTGAAACTTACAGATCCAGTTGAGTCAGCGGTCAGAAGAGGTGAGTTGACTATATTCATCACTTACAGTTACACACAATGATACTAAAGGAATTGTGTTTGATTGTTTTGTTTGTTCCTGGTTGTTTTTGTTTATGTTTTTGTTGTTGCCTTTTTTTTAACATCAGGCTAAGAGATACAGGGAACTAAAGGCCAGGTACATCACTTGAATTAACCCTCTTAACCCCACGACCGCATTTCCAAACTTTTGGAGGCGGTGTCTAACGACTATGTACCAGTTGCAAGAGATTGATTGATCATAATTCAAGGGTAGTGCCAGATGAGCTTGGCGCCTGAAGGCGCCAAGCTCATCTGGCACTACCCTTGAATTATCATGATCAATCCATCTCCTGCTGCAGGAACCCGCGGCTAAATGGGTTACCTACAAAATCGTAACATAGTTGCATTGCTATTGCGTCATTAAAATGAATATAACATATTCCTGCCAGAGATATTTTTGCGAAACGGACAACACCCATGCGAAGATAACTAAATACACTGTATTAAACAGTCTGCATGTCACGAGTAAGAAAGTTTAAATAAACAATAAATGAAACAAACAACCCCCCCCCCCCCAAAAAAAAAAAAAAAAAAAAAAAAAAAAAAAAAAAAAAAAAAAAGAAGAAGAAAGAAATGACCTGCTAGAGTTTATTCGTCCTCTTACCACAAGAATCATAGCTGTGAAATAGCTCCTCTTCATGTGAACAGCAGCCTGCTTACTTGCGTTGACGAGAGACGCGTGTCACTCTTGTCCTTATTGGACCTGTCTTCGGCGTTTGACACGCTCGACCACAATAAACTTCTGAATAGTATACATACCAAGGGGAATTATTCAGCGCTGGACATACACACAGTTAGATCAGGCATCCAATCGCCAGCCCACAGAAAAATACGCAGGTAAAGAACAAGACTATCATATACATCCCTAGCTTCATCTCAGTATCTGGTTTGTGGGTATACTTCTGAATAGACTTTAGTGTATCTTTTGACATCCGTGGAAGAGTCGTTGGATGGTTCTTCTCATTTTAGTCTGACAATTTCAACGTGTCATTATACAGAATTCTACTGAGATATGGCGCGACCCAGGGCTCAGTTCTCGGACCGGTCTTGTTTTCTTTGTACACCCAGCTTGTGACTGAGGTGATCGCTAGTAAAGGATGTGAACATCACAAATATGCCGATGGAACACTGCTGAAGAAAGACGCTCCTCTCGAACAGTTCCCATCACTTATGCACGAAATAGAACAGTGAATAGAAGCTGTTAAGGACTGGATGGCAGACAACAATCTAAAGCCTAATGAGGAAAAACAGACGCAATTGTGGTAGGCACTCGCTCAGTCCAGTGTGAGTGTCTCCCATGGTGAGTCCTTGATCGTTTATGGACAGGGCATCCCTCTAAAAACATTTGTGAAAAACCTAGGTGTATACATTAACATTGTCCTGCCTATGAACGATCATGTATCTCACCTATGCCGCTGCTGCTATCTTGAGCTCAGGAGGTTTAGCTCTTTCAGACCGTACATTACTGACGACTCCTGTAAGCAAATCGCATGTTCACAGATTTTGTCAAGGCTTGACTACTGTAACTCTGTAATGTCAGGTATTTCGAACGATCAGCTTTACTGGCTCCAGAAGATTCAGAACCACGCAGCAAGACTTGTATCGAAAAAAATCAAAGCGTGTGCCACATCACTCCCTTGCTTAACCCATTCAGCCCTGACGCTGTACATCAGGAGATGGCTCGACCATGATAATTCAAGGGTGTAGTGCCAGATTAGCTTGGCGCCGACTGGCACTACCCTTGAATTATCATGGTCGATCCATCTCCTGCAACAGGTGCATAGTCGTTAGATGAAACCTCCAAAATTTGGGAAATACGGCCGTCGGGCTGAATGAGTTAAGCATTTACACTGGCTTCCTGTGAAGTTCAGAATTGGATACAAAATTGCTACCCTCACTTTTCATGTCTTTGATAATACAATACAATACAATACAATACAATACAATACAATACAATAATACTTTATTAATCCCTCATGGGTAAATTCGCTGTCTGCCCATACAACACATGTCATCATCATTCACTCAGTGGAATAATTAAATAACCTATAACTCTCAATTAAAGAGATGAACTGTAATAGACGTATTGTTAACTTTGTAACACTTTTGGCATCAGAAACACTTATGGTGGATTCCCCCTGTGCCGGCTTCTGGTGTCAGCAATGTTGCAGTGAACTACTGAAAGGGCTAGAACTAAAGAATGGTGACAGACACTATCTACTAATATTACTGTTGAAGAGGGTAACAGCCTGAGGGACAAACGAGTTGGCATAACGTGATGTACTACTTTTGGGTACTCGAAGTCTGCCACTTCGTTCGATACGTCTGCTGTCAAATTCGTATCTAAGTGGATGTGTTTTGTCATCAAGAATGTCAGCCAGTTTGTTCGTAATCCGTCTGTGTACAGTGCGTCCAAGGTATCCTGGGTCCTACCAATCACCACGCCCCCTTTCCGGATTACTTTGTTAAAACGATCTTGATCTCTTTTACATAAATTTCTACCCCAGCACGTCAGTCCAAAGGTTAGAACGCTAACAATAATGGAGCAGTAAAACATCTGTTAAAAGCTGAGAGCTTACATTAAATGATCTGAGCTTTCGCAAACAGTAAAGAAGGGTATGCGCTTTTTTCACAATAGCATCTGTGTTTTGTTTCCATTTGAGCGCCTTGTCAAAAAGAACACCTAAATACATGAAGAACTCTACATGCTCAACTTCTGTTCCCTTGATGACAACAGGATCGGGATGATGTTTGTTTCCCCTGAAATCTATGACCATTTCTTTTGTTTTGTCAACATGTAATTCAAGATAGTTTCTATCGCACCACTCTACAAAGTCGTCGATCTCCTGTCGATAGTGTCTGTCGCCCTCATCTGTAATCTGACCTGTCAGTGCCGTGTCCTCGGCGTATTTGTCTATGACACAGTCGTCATGAGTGGCTCTACAGTCCGCTGTGTACAAAGAAAACAAAAAAGGCGACAGGACAGTCCCCTGTGGTGCACCGGTGTTGGTAAAAAGTACATCTGAGATTAGATCCGAACTAATTCTGACATACTGTGGGCGGTTAGTGAGATAGTCCAAAACCCAAAGAATGGTAGAGGCATTTATGTTCATGTGAACTAGTTTGGAAGCGAGTATGTGTAATATATAGTAATCCCGGCGTACGTGTGCTCCTGTTTAGTGTGGAAAGGTCTTCCCCATGATTATATGCCATGTACCATCTTTGGCCATTTTCAGGGCTAGATTGAAAACATTTTATTGTTCAATTTGGCCTTTGAAGTGGATTGATCAAACGCCACGTTTTCCCATCTATATATCTGATCAGGTTCTTAAGATGTTTTATGTTTATTATTTCAGTATTGTGTGAATGTGCATTTGTACTTATGAATGAGTGTATTTGTATGCTGTCGGTACGTTACTTAGTTAATTTCAGTTTATGTAGATGTAAAACGCTCTGAGCCTTTCATGTGGGGATATTGCGCTATAGAAGAGTTTTATTATTATTATTATTATTATTATTATTATTATTATTATTATTATTATTATTATTATTATTATTATTATGAATGAATAAATAATGAAAAGCTATAAAGCGTTTGATTAAAAAGATGGATGGAATGGATGGATAAATAAAGGAATAAATTCATGCATAAAAGAATGAATTAAACAAATACATAAATAAGTGAATAAGGTAAATAAATAAAGTAAATAAATAAATAAATAAATGATTAATACTGTTATTTCTTTCTTCCTTACTTTTTTTTGTGCTTGTTTATTTGTTGTGTGAATGAATGAATGAATGAATGAATCAATCAACAAATTAATGCAATCAGTCAATCAATAAATGAATCAATCAATGTATCGATCAATCAATGAGTCAGTATCATCTGTCTACCCATAGCCGACTCCAGTGACCCAGACGATGGCGACAACGACCACAGAGCCAACTACACTGGGTGACGATGAAGTCCAAAAGTACGCGACGTTTCTGGACAACCCCAATAACATGGCCATGTACGTCGTGTTCCCTTGCTTAGTGTTTGTCTACGGAGGCTGCGCCGCCATCTACTTCTGCGCCAGATTACACAGGTAATCGTCAAGATTTTTTTGTTTTTTGTTTTTTGTTAACGCCTTCGAATTCACTGCCGGAAAAAAAATGCGAATAAAACCCAACACAACTGCAAGAGGCAAACAGCCAAGGGCTCGTGAGGTTCTTTGCCTGCTGCTGACCCTAGTCATATTCGTGTTCCTTGGATTGATGGAATTATTATGACCCCCTCCAATCCCCCTTCCTAGTCATATCCGTGTTCCTTGGATTGATGGGATTATTATGACCCTCCCCCGCTCCCTTTCCTAGTCATATCCGTGTTCCTTGGATTGATGGGATTATTATGACCCCCTCCCCTCCCCCCTCGGGGCATATCCGTGTTCCTTGGATTGATGGGATTATCATATGAACCCCTCCCCGCCGCCGCCTCCCCCTCCCCTTCATTATTTGTGAAGCGCTTAGAGCTTGTTTTAACAAATAAACGCTCTATAAATTGTCGTATATATTATGTTATATTATATTATATAAGATTATGTTATGTTATGTTATATTATATTATGTTATATTATATTATATTATATTATATTATATTATATTATATTATATTATATTATATTATATTATATTATTATTTGGTGCGGAAATTTGCCCTGCTTTCATTTGAATTAAACTACAACATCATAATATAGTTTAATCGCTATTGTGTGCTTCAAATTAATTTTGTTTTCATCACTACGTGACACGACCAATGACTTGAGCGCAAACCGTACCATGTGACCTCGCTATAAAACCCTTGTAGCGACGATGATACGCAGATGTACAAAAGTGATACTGTCGAGCGAGCTGTGAATGCCGTCCAAAGTATAAGCCAGTGCACTGACCATGTCAAATCATGGATGACCAACAACAAACTGATGTTAAATGATGGCAAAACTGAAGCAATGTTGGTAGCTAATCCAAGACTATCTTCATCCCTGCCTTTACCGGCATCATTGTCTGTGGATGGAACACTCATTGGCTTCTCTGCGAGTGTGAGAAACCTGGGTGTTACACTTGACAGTGAGTTATCTATGTCACAGCATGTCAGTGCAGTGTGTAGATCAGCTTATCTGGAACTTCATCGTATTAGTTCAGTTCGTCACCTGCTGACCGTGGAAGCCACTAAAACACTAGTTTGTGCATTTGTGCTGTCCAAGCTAGATTATTGTAACTCTTTGCTTTGTGGCTGCCCTCAGTATCTCATTGATCGCCTCCAAAAAATTCAGAACAATGCAGCCCGGCTTGTTGTGAGAGTCCGTAAGACTGAGCATGTCACACCCATCTTGAAGTCCCTTCACTGGCTACCTGTGTCCTCACGTATTCGGCAATACAAAGTTATGTCAATCTGTTTTAACTGCCTTTCAGGCACCAGCCCAGAATACTTGTCCTCTTTGCTAGCTGCATGTGTATACACCCTCTCGTGAGCTCCGCTCCTCTTCTGATAAACGGAAGTTGTGTGTACCTTCTGTCCAAACTAAAACATTTGGTCAGCGCACTTTTGTTTATCAAGCCCCAGTTTTATGGAATACACTTCCTCTTGAGGTCAGAAACAGCGAGTCTGTCTCTGACTTCAAGAGGTCGTTGAAAACTCACCTCTTCAAGCTTTACTTTGAATAACTGCCAGTGTTTGATGCCTTAGTTGTAGTTCTGCAATCCTCCTTGTTAGACTGAATGTTAATTAGAATATAAATTATTATGTATGTATTGTTGTTTAGTTTATTGTAAAAGTTTTGTGTTCGGGCATTGTGCTTTGTTTGTTATGTGCATATGTCATTGTATTTTTATTTTTGTGTACAGATTGTAAAGCGCTTAGAGCTTTTGAGTAAGATTAAGCGCTATATAAATACTCATTATTATAATGGCGGACTTTTTGTAGCCCTCCATCTTACGAGTCTCGGATGCCAGTTTTATTCCAAAAAAAGATCAGCAAAACGTTCTAAAGTACAAAATTACTTAGTGTTGTTCGACAACAACAGGCATACTACTGGAGACGGCAATGTCATGAAAGATTTTAAATTACGTCATATGTCTAACATGTATAAATGTATTTTCCTTTGACGTCAGTCATGTCTGGCGTGATCTTGATCGGAAGATTTCAACTTGATTTCTTTAAGTTAACGAAAATAGTGGAGGAATGAAAACAAATAAGTTAATTGTAGCAGGGGCTTGCTACACGGACCCTTGAAGGCCTGAGGGAGGTCAAAGGAACCATTGTACCCCGAAGGCCTGAGGGGTACAATGGTTCCTTTGACCTCACTCAGGCCTACAAGGGTCGGTGTAGCAAACCCCAGCTACCACTAACTTATAGTATATGGCACGTTCCTGCCAGAAATATTTTTTGGGCAAAACAGACAACACCGACGTGAGGCTGACTAAATATGAAATTGTCTGAATGTTACGAGAAAGAAGGTATAAATAGACAGACGGGACAGATAGATCGATCGATATAATGTTAGTCCCACTATCAGAGTAGGGTTAACCCCCTTGTGCATGCAAACATCTGTACTATAAACACTAGAGGTGGATGCATGCACAAGCGGGGTCAGTAATATTAATAATAATAATAATACATAGTATTTATATGGCGCATTTCTCATATTTATAATATAACTCAATGCGCAGGACATAACCGCGAACTGAACCCAACAAGCACGCTCACGTGAATCACGCGCATTCCCTCACACACAGTACATAAACACATGTGGTGCTAAGGCGAGCTACTGAAATTTTGGAAATTTAAATCGTGTTTTTTTTTTTTAATGTTTTTGAAATTTGATTAAGTGGACTGAAATTAATACCGAATTCGTGGGGGGAGGAAAGAGTCGGAGTACCCGGAGAAAGAACCCCCGACGGTCCACCCGAATTAATGGTGACACTTACTAGAGGAGAAAAGTCCGACGCCGGAACCGGGTATCGAACCTCGCACCTCTTGCGCTTTTACCGCTGCACCAAGGACCACCCCATAGTGCCGGTTATGAATCTGTCTTATTGTTTATTCCGCAGTTACATCACAACAGAATACAATTTTAACAACTTTACCCGGCGCTGAGATTGGTTCACAAGAAAGAAAACAATAGCGTAGGAAGTTTGTTTTTTATGGGGAGGGGGGGGGGGGGAGGGGCAGTACTGTGCTGGACGTGCTTATTTCAAACCTTCAGGACGAGCTTATTTCAAACCTCCAAAACATCAAACAACGGGTAGGGGTGGAGGGGTGGGAGCCAGACGATATTTCAACCTCCTGTGACACAAACATACGGTTCAGTGTACAACTGTGTAAATGTGTGAACGATTCTGGAGTTGTATGTGCACAATTTCATCATACAACTCTAAATGTGGCACACTGGCTCGCATTGCAGATATTGCAGCCGCCGACGCCGTCGAGCTCAACGTAAACGGCTGAAGAACGAAGACAGCGACGACGACAGCTACAATAACAAGAAGAACATCGACTCAAACCCAAACTCCATTTCCATTGTGGATCTGACGGAACCCGCTCCTTTCGTGACAGACACCAACACCAGACAGGCTCAGAACAAACCGGCTGTGACCAGACCAACTCAGAACAGGTCGGTGGAGTCACGACTTTCCCAGGAAAAGACCAAACCGGCCCAGAAGAAAGCAGCGGAGGCTAGGACGACCCAAAACAAACCCGCGGAAACCAGAACGACCCAGAACAAACCAGTTGAGGCTAAAACATCCAGCCAGAGGCAGATGGAACTGGCCGACATTAGAAAGGCCAAAGTGGCGGAGACAGAGAACAAGATCAAGCACGCCCAGGGTGTTAACCCCGGGTACGGGTAAGCGTCAGGTTATGCAGCTTTCTATAATCATAAGAATAAAAGGCAAATCTACTAAGGACAGTCATAACATCTTTCTTATCCCATACATCGACCTGGAAAGTATAAATCCCGTCACGGCCAGTGATCACGAATTTCACATCAGAAACCTCTGCACGCTGACCGCCCTTCGCGTAAAGAACACAAACCAAACGGGACCCCAAAAATAAGCATAAAGAACATAGGACTAACAAGAGACATAAATCCTCATGAGCCCCCCCGACTGCGGGGGCTCATGAGGATTTATGTCTCTTGCAGCTGAGTAGCGTTCGCCTTGCAACATAGCTGAGGGGGTAACATTACAGGTACAAATTAACATTGATGGCATGTACGGGCAGGTTTGGTCGTGTGCCTGTTGAAAGCGTACTACGGCCTTGTGAGGGCGAAAGAAAGCGAGTGCATTTTTGTGAAAAGCGATATTGTCACTGCATTACAATGAAAATCTCGCTTTTCATACAATGGAATTGCTGTCTTTTGCCTTCACACTTGAGACAACGCCTTGTCCTTGTAATCCGATAAGACGTCAGTCTTGCAGATACCGAGTTTCTTGTCGTTTACTTCGACTTAACCATAAAAAGAACTAAAATAACTGTACAACAAACCAAGGGGAATTACTCAGCGCTGGACAACAGTTAGATCCCCTGCAGGGGATCTAACTGTTGTCCAGCGCTGAGTAATTCCCCTTGGTTTGTTGTACAATTCTGCCAGCGCTAGCCTCACCTATCTGGTTTGTGAGTAAAATAACTGTTGCCTCATGACTGAATAACAAACGCATAGACTTGAACGTAATACCGTTTTAAACCATAAATCTGCTACTATCATAGTAATTAATAGACTAACGTTTAATTCTTTCGAGACGTGCCGCGTGCGGATTCGCGGCTTTACGCCGCGAATCCGGATGCGGCACGTCTCGAAAGAGTTAAACCTATCGATTGTCGAAGACACCCAAATGCAAGGAGGCATATATCCACGTGAAACTTATTGACCGTCAAGACCAATTGAACACCACCCAACTGCAAGAGGTATAGATCCTCATGAGCCCCCGCAGTTGCGGGGGTTCATGATGATCTGTGCCTCTTGCTGAAACCGCTTTGTATTCACGTTTCTTTTTACGGCTGTGGATCTTCGAAGTTGAATTAACGAAGATTTCAGAAACTGACACAGTAAAAGCGTTAAAAAATTTAGATTTAGAACCATTTTTTTTTTTTTTTTTTTTTTTTTTTGTGTCTGTACTTGTGACTTGTGACTTGAGTAAAATGAATCGTTAACTTTGACTTGACTACGATGATTTAAAAAACGAAGCTTGAGTTCACTGGCAGTGAAAGGGTTAATGTTGTACGCTTAATCAGACGTTCCTTTTTTTAAAAAAATAAACGATGACATTGGACAATTTACAAATGCAAGGGCGGATCAGTTATCTCCTTGGGAGTGGGGGGCGGGGGGGGGGGGGGGTGGTGGACTATCTTTTTGTTTATAATCATCAACCTGACACAGAAGACCTCGATCTAACACCAGACATTCCCAGTGAGAAAAAAATCAAAAAAGCGGGGGATGGGGTGGGGAATCCCAAACTCCCCCCCCCCCCCCAAATTTTTATGAAGTATTTGAAATAAGTTTTGGCCGAGATAACCCCTAGACCCCCCTATCCTCTCCTAGATCCGCCCCTAAAATGTAAGACTATCTTGTTGTTTTCGTTGTTGTTTGTTCACGCAGGGGAGACAGTCAGTACGGCATGCAGACGGAGCTGCAGATGAAACACCTAGACGACCAGCTAAAAGTCGCCTTCAGACTCATCAGCGCTGACGGCAACACTGCCAAGTCCAAGCCCGACGTGTACGCCAGTGCTGACGAGAACACGCGACCTATCAAGAAACCCGCTTTTAACAAGAAATGGTACTTCACTAGCGATTAGTCAACGATAAGAGCAACCTGACGTGTCCAAACTTGGCGTCCCATTACTAAAGCAATGAGGTCCTCAGTCGGGTCCACGACGGCCGCAGTGGGCCCGCGCACAGCTGTGCGCGGGCCCACTGCGGCCGTCGTGGGCCCGAGGACCTTTGCTTGCTTGGGATGTAAGTCAAAGCCACACTGGTCGCCTCCCTCGATTTGCTGCCGCTCTTATCAGCGCAGCGAATCGAGGGAAGCAAACAGTGTGCACCAATACTGACGAGAATACGCGAGTAGTCAGGAACCCAGGCCGCTCTTTTACCAAGAAAAGTTACTTCAGGAGTAGCGAGCAGTAAACTACAAGTCGAGCAGCTTCTTCATTGGGAAACCTTAGGAAAGGGGCTAAATTAACCTTTGCAGGGGCGGATCCGTTACCTCTCGGGTGGATGGGGAGTGTTTCCAACTTTTAGTTGTTTGTTTGTTTGTTGTTGTTGTGGTGTTTGTTTTGTTGTTTTTTTTGTTTGGTGTGTTTGTTTTTTGTTGTTGTTGGGATTGGGGTTTTTTGGGTGTTTTTTTTTTTTTTTTTTTTTTGGTTTGTTTGTTTTTGTTTTTTTTCTCGGGGGAGGGGGGCAAACTCCGTAAAAGAAACTGTGATATAGCATTTGAAAGAAATGTTGACCCCTGGAAACACCCACCCACCCCAGATCCGCCCCTGCCCTGGTTAGTGCATGCCGGCTGTCACCCTAACAGCACTGGGGACTGCGTATCGGTAATGTTCGCATGCAACCTCGTCACAGTTGGTCCGAAATCCTGTTTAGATGCGGTTGCCTCTTTTGATTTGTTCCACTTCTTCTGACGAAATTCTCGAACATAGTGGCCCAGCGCACAGAACTAAAATTTATCCTCATAACCACCTTGTCTGTGAAAAAGGCTTCAACAACATATTCTGACCACAATGTCCACAGGCTCGTCCCCTCCCCCCCCCCCCCTCTCACCCCAAGTGAAAAAAAAAATGCTATAATTACTGGGTTGAATGCGAACAACATCGAATGATATCATTTCATGAAATATAATAGGATGATATTTACAGGTGCATTTCCATAATCCCTTTTAACTCATTGTGTCCCAGTACGAAATGCCCACATTTTGGAGTTGTCCTCTGAGGACTGCCGTATTACAATTTAGGAATGAGACAGATCGACCATGATAGTTCAAGGGTGGCGCTAGAATAGCCTGGCGCCTAGCTAATCTGGCACCACCCTTGAACTATCACAGTCGAGCCATATCTTGCTGGGATGCGTCGGGACTGAATGAGTTAAAAGGTCGGTTGTGATAAACTACAAACTGCGATAGATTGAGACTATACAGCTTGTGAAAGGATGTTCTTGAATTTCAATCGATTACAGTTTGCTCCGTCCATGTCAGTTTTATTACCTCAGTTGTCTATATTCGCACTGGTCTGTGCTGCTTCGTGATTTTCGACCTTATGGCTATGTTGGCTACAAAACGGATTCAAGGGTGACAGTGCGAAAAACGGAAATGACTAACACTGACCTATAGTCCAGGGACAATGAGTGTTTTATCGGCGATGACTGACTTACTGACGCGCTAGCGCATGCGCAAGTTCCCTGTTCAGCTGCAGAGTTAACTCATTCAGCCCGACGCACGTGTTTCCCAAATTTAGGAGGCGTCATCTAACGACTATGCACCTCTTGCAGGAGATGGTCGACCATGATAATTCAAGGGTAGTGCCAGATTAGCTTGATGTACTAGATGTACACACACACAGTGTCAGCAGTTGTATGGATTTTTTGAGTGAAAAAAAAATCAATTCCTTAAACCTCATTTAGCGATTTAGTCACGCGGTACATTTACAAAGACAATGTTTCTGTGGACCCCCAGTCACGTCATGAATACTTTATGTTTTCTCCACAAGGACGGATCTGGCATGGGGTCCAAATGGTTCCGGACCCGTCCCCAAATAAATGAGGAACAAAATAACAGCGACAAAAGAATAGAGGATAGACGTCAGTGAAAGACGTTGAAAGGCTGGCACGTGTCACACACATCTGGTGACCGGTAACGAAATTACATGTACCAAGCCTCCCCTAACCCCCCCCCCCCCCCCCCCCGTTCCATCTCTTAGGCACTTAACTGAAACGTCCTGCCAAACCGACAAAAGAAGGTTGGACACTCTTCATTTGCAAGTAACCGCATGCTCTGCCCTTACACGCGTAAGCCTTGTGTCACAATGCGACAAACATAATATGCCATTGACAATTCTGAATTAATCAGTGTTGTCAATGTGGGTGCACGCTATGAAAACTACATGCGCTTATCATAAGACATTAGGCAGGCGGCTGACCGACCATGATAGTTCAAGCCGGGTGATGCCAGAATAGCTTGGCGCCTAGCTATTCTGGCATCACCCTTGAACTATCATGGTCGATTCATGTCTTCTTGTGGCATGTCATGTTTTGCTGTAGAATGTGAAACAAGATTACGTCACGGTCGTCAATACTGTCAGTAGTGTAGACCATAGGTCATTACTGACGATTTCTCTGAGCAAATCATCAGTCCAATCTAACCAGAGATGTTTACCCCCCAAAAAAAATGGAGTAACGGGCTATGCCAGAAAGAGTAATCTTGGGTAAAAAGAGTAATGCTTTCTGTCAGCACATTTGATCGTTCTCAAACGCAATCTCACTCAACAAGTTCTTACAAAGCCTTGCAGTTTTTATTTGCACTCGAAATGAGATACAAGTGAAAAGAAAAAAAATCACTGTGTTAATTCAGGCATGCCTACCCTCAATTTGAAGTTTCAGTATTAGCTATTTGAAATTTCAGTAATACTATTAAAATTTCAGTAATACTATTACTATTGTTACCTATTATTTCTGCACTGTTTTTTATATTGTGCCTTTTATATTAGCACGTGCGCAAAAATAAAAATGACACACACACTCATCACTGACCAGGACACATATAGTTTGCACATCTCTGTAACGGGTTAAATAATGGTTGGGCGCCCCCCCCCCCCCCTCCTCCACTTAATTTTTTTATTTTTTTTTAAAACTTGCACATTGCAAAATTTTCTGATCATTGCACTTAGGTCCAACCAAGGGAAAGCAGACACTGACAGGTTGGTTTAAATAAAGGGACGTAATCGAGCAAATTGTCCTAGTGTGATTACTCCCCTTGTTATTGTTTTAATTTGAATAACTCCTACATTTACTTTATTTCTAGATTTAAAAGGCAACTAATATTAATGATAAATTAGGAAATCATATAAATTATTATTTTATGTACTAATGTTGGATCTGGTCATGGACCCGGTTATGTTTTGAAGTAGGATTTTGTTTGATCACTTTCTAAGAAAAAAAGCGGATTGGAATATGATTTCAAAAATCGTAGTTTTTGTTTTAAATAATCGTAATAGTGTGAAAAAAATCGTAGTGGCGTAATCTATGCCAAAAATCGTAAGAAATTACTCAAAAATCGTAAGGGTAAACATCTCTGTCTAACCCATGTCCATAGCGCCGGTATATACTGCTTCCAGTCAATCACTTACTCCCCACCCCCCCCCCCCCCCCCCAATTTTTTTTTGCGCTTAAACAACCAGATTGGCATTGATCGCTGGTCTGCAATGCACACTTCAGTCTCTCCATTATCAGTGTTTTTTCTTCCTACCCACTTGGTATGTCTTCCTGGATTACGAGCACTGGTTGTCACCGTTTGTTTTCGTTAGTTTATATAATGCAGCAACACCCATAAAGAACATGCTTGTATTGTAGCACTATTAAACAGCAGTACGAAGAAGGGGGGGGGGGGGGGGGGGGTGAGGATCGTGATAAAGCAATTCACGCGTGACGGGTGCCATATCGATGACCAATTCGTCTCATGCACCAATTTATTGTGATGAATAATATAACTGCTGCACGAGATCTTGTTAATATTGAAAACTCAAAAGACATTCACAAAACAATTGTCTTTCTTTTTTTTTATAGACATGCAAACAAGTATAGTACATGCTACTCCTCTTTCCTTTGGTGATTGAAATGTCCAAATGTGAAATATTAACAAACTGCGTTGTAATTCTTTTCTAAGCGTGCTTCTTTCTTCGTTGGGATCAGTTTCATTTTACACGCTTGGCAGTCACCCTTTTGGTCCGGATTTAACTATGCAGATGGGTTTTATTTAACCCTTTGCGTGTGGGTAGTGGTTTCTGTCGCAAGGATTCCCGCTGTAGGAACTTTTGTAGCATTGCCTTTCTGCTTTTACAGCTGCTGACTGTAAACGTCATTCAGTCTACCATTCGAGGCACGCTGCATACGGATGCATGAAGCCGCGTATCCGAATGCAGCACGTATCGAATATGCTCAGTAGCGTCGATATGTCCAGTGTTTGTTTTTTGGCGTTCCCCCCCCCCCCCCCCCCAATCCTTTCTTATTATTATTATTTCTATGCGTTGTAAAGCGCTCCGAGCTTGCTGTGTGTGGAGAAGGGCGCTATATAAAAACTGTACTATTGTTATTCTTCTATTGCACGTATGCTGTTTCAGCGTATTCATTATAAAAAAAAAAAGGTCATTTGTACCAAGGTCGAGGATTTTTATTATTATTTACTTTTGGTGTCGGTGAAACACGAACTGATCGCGTGTCTTCGAGTGTTCATTGTACTTTCGTCAGCGTGTGCGGCGCGCCTCTCCGTCCGAACAGCCTCATAATTAAACGACGTTCGTGGGAGTTGTCTAAGAGAGTGCGACACAAAATGCAAACAGAACACTAGCCTAGTAGACCTCCGGGAACACCCCATATGGCACATGGAACCGTTTGGGTCTGCGTCCATTTCGTTACACCAATGACCAAGGCAGCATAAAAATACACTATTTTTGGAGGTCGGTCACCTATCGCCTTTGTACCATTTCCGGGAGATAGATCAAATGATACTTCAGGGATAGTGTCAGATTAACTTTGCGCCTGATTACGCCAAGCTCATCCGACACTACCCTTGAATTGTGATGGTAGAGTACGTCGGGGTTGCATGTCAAAGGAAAGCAATCGCTTTTTAATCAATTAGCGGGTTATAACGTACTTCACCCCCCTTTTCTCATCTTATTTAATGCAACAGCAACGCAGACGGCCGTTTTCTATAACACTAGGAGAATTGTAATGCGTTTATCAGTATGTGCGTTTACTTGTTTGAATGCCAGCTCTACACAACACTTTTGCAAGTAAATGTTAGCATCAGTGTTCAACTCTTTTGCGACAGGCGGCACACGGAAAAGATGTTGTTCGCCACATAGCTTCATGGACAGAGTTTCAAACGAGTCAACCGATGTTCAGATTTCAGTGAATGATGTTGGCAATGGTGAGAATACAGTGTAGAAAAAGGTAGGCATTTTTAAAGCAATACTATGGCTTTCACTTTGCCATCAGCATAAAAACTGCTCAACTCTTCGAGGCAGGCAGCGACAGCAGTTCTACTTAAAAATAAATTTGAATATGAGAACCAGAAACAAGTACAGCAGGGTCTTAACCCCTTCACCATTAATGAAAATGGACATCGTGTCTGAAACCACTTAACACGGACACCCTTTTAGCCCCACGGGTGCATTCCCAAAGTTTTGAAGTGTTATTTAACTATATATGGTGCCAGGTGGTGGACCGACCATTATAATTCAAGGGTAGTGCCAGATTACAGAACGGGTTCACACAACGGGTTCTTAGGCTAGAATTGAGCAAGGAGTGGACACTCCAGGTAGTCATGTCATCGGTAATGTTTTTGAAGAAACAAACAGCAAACAGCACCCAACGGGGCTAACAAGACAAACCCTGAACCACCATGAACCCCAATCGTAGGGGGGGGGGGGGGGGGGGGGGGGGGGGGGGGGGGGAGGGGGGTTGGAGAGAGAGAGAGAGAGAGAGAGCTACGAGGGTTTAGGTCTCTTGCTGCTGAATAGAGTTCACCTTGCCCTGGCATTGAAGGGGTTAATATGGCTAAACACCAGTTTGTGTACATGTTCGCCAAAAGCCTGCTGCAGACTGCGCACAATGTGAAAACTGAGTGTTTGAGAACACTATTTGCAAGTCTTGCACTGCCAACGACATGTTTCTGCACACAGAAATGAGATTAGCTGGAAAAATTGCTTGAGGGTAGCAACTCCTTTCGCACAGTTATAACCATGAGATTTTGGCCACTTCCAAGTGACTACAACCAAAGAAGAGAGGTCTAATGCCCAACATGCAGGAGACTAGATTTTAGGAACAGAGCTGTGAACACTTTTTGCGAGCACGTCCACAATGTTCAGAAACACAACAGTACTTATAGATCCCACTTAAAGACAGCTGTACATTGCAGCTTTCAATGTCAGAATGGAATGAAAATTGTTGGGACGACCGATTAGGGAGTTGGGTGGCTTGGTGGTAGAGCATTCAACTTGCGTCTGAAAGACACAGGTAAGAATCCAGCTGGGGTCATTTTTTTTTCACACTATATTCACTGCATTGTCCTTGAAATCACCTTCATGAGAACAAAAGACGTTAAGCCCCAATGTTTAACATTTTGGGATGATCAACTGCACACGACATTTAATTTATGGCAGAAATGTGAACTTCAGCAATCACTTCTCCCACAAACATCACTGGTACAGCCAATAATGTGATAATTCAAGAGAAACTGTTCCCAAGCCTAAATCACAAACACACTTGTATGCTGTAAACATGCCACACTCAAGCACCCTCCAGTCACACTTTTGAACTAAGGAAGAATGAATGTGCATCTTTTTTTTTTATTTAACATGACTGCATTTAGACCCTAGACGGGTACAGCATCTGCAACAAAAGAAATGAAGTTAGTTAACACAATCATCTGCACATTTTCTTATTACATCACACATTTTTCCCCCGTTACATTTTTCCCTGCAGTGTATGTGCATTACAGAATAAAACAAGATGAGGATTATTATCTTGATCTCGCATGCGTTTTTCTTTCAGGAACATGGAGTTGTTCCCATTTTGAAGCTTATCCTTCAGTGCGGAAGGGGAGAGTCGGTGTTAGGATGGCGAGAGATGAATCATCTCTCGCCATCCTAACACCGACTCCCCCCTTCCGCACAATAGCACATAGACACCGACACAGGGACAGACACACGGTGCTTTGTGCCAGTTCTATGTATGTTCTGTGGGCTGGCGTAGCCACACACGTTCTGAAGAAGTACAAGATGGAGGGAGAGCATAATTGCATCCACATGTGCAACACTGATGTGCTGGTGCTTTGTATCAGTCAGGAACATTGAAAAACACTGTTTGGTGCTTTTACGTCACTGTCGTGGATTTTTACTTTTGACAGTTTTTTTATGCAATGAAATGTTATTTTCAAAATGTTGAGGTACAAGTTGGAAAAAGACTCCATCCAAAGTCATTCTCCAAACTAGCGATTCCCAAAATTTCAAGTAAATATAATCAAAATTACGGACTCTACTGTGGGTCAACCGACCCGGACTTTCTATAAACGGTCATTTAACTCTTCAATGCAACATCCAATTTCAATATGCTCCGAGGCTCTCCTAGACACCCCTTTGAATAAAGCATTTCCTACATTTTCAAGATTGTATGTACACAGATGTTCGCGTCTATATACATATGCACACATATACGGTGCTCCGCCCCAAAAGCATGTTCAACAGCAAGGTTAGAGTAGCTAGACGTGACGCCATCTTTATCTTGTTACTTCTTTGCCAGAATGTGTGGCCCGCCTGTCCATGTCATTTTGATGCTAGGAAACGTGCTCTGACCAGCCATAACTCAATGTCTACCATATAGTCAATATGGTAAACTAGAAAACAAATCTGCACAGAATCGTGAATGTTTATGTTACTACATAGACAAATGGAAATATGCAAAGCCACTCCAACAGGCAACTAACCAATTTTAAAAACACATTTCAATCCAAACAAGCAATATTCCCAAAACACTCCAAAGTTAGCAAGTAGACAACATTTTATCAATGGACATCAACTGAATGTGATTACTGTTGTGAGAAATCACCTGCTGTGACTATCATTGAGGTGGCTGTAGCCACATAAACATGATTTTTAATGAACGGGACATTTTTTTTGCCCAAGACATTGCTCTATAGCGAGAGCCCCTGTTCTTTCAGACCACCTTTTTCAAGCAAAGAAAAGGTGTCTGCTCAAAGCAGGTTTTAAGTCCAATGGCAAGAGCCACAGATTATCGTATGCCCCTGTGGGTGCAGAAGTTCATAAGAATTTATACATGTTTTTTGCAACAAGGATCAACCAAAATAATAGTCAATATGCTTGTGCATGCAGTCACATTTACTGACTAAACATCAACGCATGCATATGTACAGGGTTCTCACTGCCTATCACTATGTGTGCACACACCATAGGTAACAATGTGCATGGAACAGGATAAAAAATGTAGTTTCTCTCCATATACCGTGCTGGCGAAAGCCATCTCAAAATTTATCAATGCAAAAGCCCCCCCACCCCCCCCCCCCCCCCCCCCCCCCCCGAATGTCAACATGTGCTTTTCGGCGACCCTATGTAACTTGTTAACACTTTCAGTCCTGACACACCACAACCTGACATGAGCTGGCAATGATAGTTTACGTGTGGCGCTGGAATACCTAGGCACCAAGCTTTTCTGGCAACAGCCTTGAAGTAATATGGTCCGCATGACTCTTGGAACTGCAGGGTTTTCGAAGTCGCACTAGTGGTGAATGCAAATGTCACCAAAAACAAACACACAAAATAGTTCTGGCTAATATACACACACACCAAATTGGGCTCCCAAGGGTTCTAAAACACCTGGTCACCCTTCCAACATTGAAACCGAATACTTACAACGCGAACACGACGCCCGATGGCTAGAGAGGGCAGGTTTTTCCTGAACTTGGCACGCACAGCACCACTGTTGCCATGGGCACGTGTGATCTTGCCCCAGATCACTCGCAGGCGACTTGGCTTATCATGACCAGGGCATGCAGTCTTCCTGCAAAAGAAAACAAAAATCTTCAGCCACGACACAGCTGAGTGGCAAAAGGACATCTTCAAGTCAAAGGAAGCGCCAGACAAGCCCAGACTTTTGGAAAGGAAGAAAATGTACTGACAACGATTGTCAAAGGCTCTGCTACATTAGCACAGCATCATCCCAAACAAGTGCATTCCCCATCCCTTTAGTCTAAACCAACATCTTCTTGTCCATCACACAGGGTCATAATGATCAAACCCAAATGCGGACTTTCCTTTAACACATATACTGATGCTAAAAGCTTCAAATTTTATGCAAGCTACATTATAGTACTTACAGATAAGGATATAGACAAATGGCTTTAGTTCAAGGGTGGTGCAAGAATAGCCCGACGCCTAGAGACGCCACCAAAAAAGCCGTGCCACGCATTCTGGTGCTACCCTTGAACTATTTTAGTCAAACTGATTTCACACACTTGTGTATTCCAAGGCCACATTTGCTAAATTTGAGAGGTGTCGACTAAAAACTAAGTACCAATTACAGGAGATGGATCGACTATGACAATTCAAAGGTAGTGCCGGATTAGCTTGGTGCATGATGGTGCCAAACTAATCTGGCAATACCCTTAAATTATCATGGCTGATCCATCTTCTGTTGTAATGCGTCGGGTCTAAATGGGTTAATGGAAAGGTCTGCATAACGTTACAGACCAAAAGGACATCTGTCACCGGCACAGTAAAGTCTTGAGAAAAAGAAGTATCTAGTCATTTTAGGACACAGAAGCCGGTTTTGTGCCTGGAGCGCAAGACACAAACATGAATGTTTACGTTGATGTTTAGACAGTGCATGATGACAGGAAGCTCCCTCACCCCATTACATCCCATGAACTCTTGTTGGTGCACATGCAGCTTTGCGATCAGTACTAATGTATCTATCCCTACTGTGCCATAGTATGAAGGACTATACAGAACCTGGGCATGCCCGACTTTTGTCATGCTGTCCATAGCCCCGATAAGACGATTTTAAATCCTAGTGGCAAGCCTATTTTTTTCTGACAATTTCAGTCTGCAAAATGCATAAAAAGCAGTCCATCGTGGCCATACATATGATGGACGCAGTCTGAACGCACAAGGGAGATAATTATGACACTAATGAATGCACTAGAACACAGTCACAAAACGGTAAACACATAGAAACTTGGGTAAAAAATACTGTCCTATACCTCTTAGCCTTGTAGACGTAGGCACATCGTTTGCCAAGATAGAAATCTGTCTCGTCGCGGTTGACAACACCGTCAATTTTCAGCAGAGCAGTGTTCTCATGTTGGTTGCGGAGACCACGTTTGTAGCCAGTAAACACAGCCTTGCAGTACAGGCTGAAACAAAGTCAGGTTTGCACAAACTTAACAAAGCGTAATAATGGAGGCATTCCACATTAAAAATAAAAGATAACCAGACAGACCTGCCTACCCCTAAAAATGACTTTCAGTAGTTTGCCCATCAGAAAACTACAATATTCAGTAGTGTTGAAGACTTATCAGTAGTGACGAGAACAAAACCATCTGACTTTGATGGTAAAGTAAAAAATGTTGCATGTGTGTGTACGTAAATGAAAAAACATTACAAATTACTAAATCAATTCCACAACATCAACAACCAACCATCTCGTCAACAACCAACCAACCTCTCAACATATTAATTATTATATGTGGGTTCAATTGACTCGAAAGTCACGATTCTGATTGAATTTTTGTTTATTTCTAGTACCAATTGTATTATTCAAGATTATTCATAACACATTGTTCTCTCTTTAAACTCACAAAATAACAACAAAAAAGTACTGCGAGTGTAATCTGTGACCAAGCAAACACAAAAAAACTTTTTTTCTTTTTTGTTAAATTCAAACAGTACTGAACTGTTAGAATAAACAAAAATAAGCCAATCAGTTACTAAAGTAAAACACACAACAGAGATGTGTCTTGTTCTCCTCTCTCAAATGAAGATACTGTTATGATTATGAATAATCAAAATACTAATACTGTTCCTTAAAAAGAGCCCCAATCCTTCCAACACACACTTTCACGAATTTAAATTATGTTAATCACTTTAGCATCACTGAAAGTAGCACGTGTTACTCATTTCTTTTACAGTTTCCTTGTAGCAGGATTTCAGTTCTGCAAGCTCTTGACTTGTGTACCCCATCACTCTGAGATGGTTTGCCTGGCTTGGACTTTTTTACCACAAGGAGAGCTTGTAGAGTCTCTTGTCCAATGCTTCCTATGGTGCTTTGAAGCTTTCCCCTATTTTCTTTACAATAGCAGTTGCTTTGCTCCGTCCACAAGCAAAGTCAGCTGCTATTTTTGAGTCCTTGAACATCAACTTGAAAGCTTCACTGAAACGATCAGCTGCGACGAGAGGCAAGTTGAATTCCACCATCATGGTTTTAGCGCGAGTAACCTCTTCAACCAACAGCCAGGTCACCTTCTTCTGAGCAAAGAAGTTATGGCATTAGCACTCTTCGGCTTTGATGCATTAACATGTTTTTGTGCCTTGACATGCCACCTGCAGTCATCAGTACTGCCACGGGCTAAAGAAAAATCCCATCTGCAAGCAATGCGAAAGGCATACTGTGGGCTTGCAGTCATCAGTACTGCCACGGGCTATAGAAAAATCGCATCTGCAAGCAATGCAAAAGGCATACTGTGGGCTTGCAGTCATCAGTACTGCCACGGGCTATAGAAAAATCACATATGCAAGCAATGCAAAAGGCATACTGTGGGCCTGCAGTCATCAGTACTGCCACGGGCTATAGAAAAATCACATCTGCAAGCAATGCAAAAGGCATACTGTGGGCCTGCAGTCATCAGTACTGCCACGGGCTATAGAAAAATCCCATCTGCATGCAATGCAAAAGGCATACTGTGGGCCTTTCTCGCTCTTCTGAATCAAAGGATACTTCTCTGCATATTTCGAACAAAAGGTCTGCACTGAAGTAGCAATAACTTTCTTCTTTTTCCTCAAAAAATAAATTCCGCTTTCTTCATCACTTTCGTCGTTCTGGTGCATACGCTTGCTCTCTACACTTGCTCTCTTTCATAAGCCATGTTGAATCAACGCGTGACCGTGCGGCACAAAAAGGACGCCAGGAGGATCCCTGGTAGCAGTGTGCGCATGCGCAGGAAGAATACTATACGCACGACTGTCTCCAAACGGACTTGCAGTACAGTGTGCTCACACGAACAAAATCGTATTTTCGATCAGCCGAAAATCGTAATTTTTGACAGGCAACCATAGTTCCGTAGTTTGTGGTCACTTTTCGTAGAAACTACGGGGAAATCATAGGGGTAGGCAGCCCTGCAACCAGACCATGTAATGAAGGTTTGTTGAAAGGGTGTGAACAAGTATTGGTACGGAGTATGAAAACATACCAATTACCAGGTAGATAGATACTGTTTATTACCATTTGCCTTAAAAAGCATAGGAATGTGTGTTGGTGTCGTTACAATTACAAACATCACAGTCAACAACAAAAAAAACAATTAATACTCTATCACTCAAATCCAATGCCCTACACACACTGTAAAAACTTTAAAACTAAACAACTAATATCACAAACCAATACGTACTGTACACACAACGCTCATCCTCCACACACACACAAACACATGTACGCCTATTAATCTAGGAATCAAAATTAAAGGTGTATCGTTTAAAATGAAAACAGAATGTCACTAATTTAGTGATCACAGTTGGGTGTAAAACTGGTTAATATACTAGGCTAATACTGATATACACTATCCTCTCAACCTTTGCGGGCACACCCTGCCAGGAAAGAGACTCATGGAGTCAGCTAGACCAAACACCACCAACAGCCAAAGGGATAGCACAAGGGTTGGGCGAAGTGCTCTGTAGGCCGGCCACAGGATTCCATGCACATACGCACTCTCACTCATTCACGCAAACATCAGTCGGCCTCGGCAATGAAACTCTATGATCGGCCCACAGAGCACATCATCGCACGCTTATAACACTGAAAGGGCTCGGACAGCACTAGGATAAAAACTGTTACTAAAACGGTTTGTCCATGTCTCAAAGCAGAGTAACGGCGACCAGACGGAAGCAGGTTAAAGAGACCGTTAGCCGGGTGTGTAGTGTCGCGTGCAATAAGCCCTGCACGTCTAAGCTGTCGCTGTTGGTACACACTGTCAAGACTTGGCATGTCTTTGCCAACTATTTTGGATGCAGTCTTCAACAAGTTTACGTGACTGTACCATACACTCTACAATAATTATGGGGGTACATCTATACCCGTTAACGTTTTTGGTGTTTGTTTTTTACAGGGGGTAAGACTATGAAAACTTTCTCAAGTTTTTAGTGGTGGTAGGACTATGAATACGCCTTGACTTTCACGGTTTCAGAAAGGTGCAACCATGAAAGTGCAAAATTAAAGTACTGTAGCAGAGGAGCCCTCTGCTAACGCTAACGCTAGTTACTACCAGCGAGTCAGAGTTCAGTGGTTTAGTGCACGCTGGGCGCACTGTGAGCGAGAATTTTGCTGACTTAGCTAGTTAGTGTGTAGCGGACTACACGCGCGAAGCTGTGACGTAGTTTCCGGACCCAGAGGCTGGGAGCCTATATAAAGCGGCCGATTCTCAGTCTCGTCGGTGGTTGTGCATAATGATCACCCTCCCCTTTCCCCCTGTGAGCGGTTGTGAATAATGATCTCTCACATTCCAGTCCCTTTCCCCCTGTGAGCGGTTGTGAATAATGATCTCTCACATTCCAGTCCCTTTCCCCCGTGAGCGGTTGTGAATAATGATCTCTCACACTTCCTGGCCCTACCCCACGAGGCGGTTGTGAATAATGATCACCTCGAGCCACCCCGACCCTACCCCACGAGGCGGTTGTGAATAATGATCACCTCGAGCCACCCCGACCCTACCCCACGAGGAGGTTGTGAATAATGATCACCTCGAGCCACCCCGACCCTACCCCACGAGACGGTTGTGAATAATGATCATCTCGAACCACCCCGGCCCTATCCTATAGGGACAGTAGTGTTTCGGTTTAGTTCACCCAAATAGGGTTTAGGATGAGTTAGGACAGCGCGTAGGTTTTATTGGTAAGTGCGTATAGGTGTTAGGCCTAGGAGCTAGGTTCACTAGGAATCGTATTCATCGTTGTAGGTGTCAGGCATAGGAGCTAGGTTTGCTAGGTATCGTGTCGGAAGGTATAGGTGTTAGGCCTAAGGTGTTTAAGGTTATTGGCACTTGCACTGGTTCGACTAATTTTGATTATGTTGTTTGTTTTATTATGAATGCTTTTCTGGTACAAATAAATCTTGGAACCTTACTTCTATCTTATGATGCTCAGCGGCTAGAGTGAGAGCGAGACTGAGACTGTGCGTGTGTACGTGCGAGAGGTTTGTGTGTCAGTGTGTGTGTACGTCCGTGCATGTATGACGGTGTGACTGATCGTGCGAGCGCACGTTACTAGCAGCTCAGTAGGAACGATAACAACAAGTCCAGTCAAAATAGGGTTTTTCTGGATACTGTGGTCGGTCCATTGCGCAAGCAACTTTGGCTTTTTGAACACAACGCGAGGCAAGAGTAAACACTGACGGATTTCAGTTGTGCGCATGCGAGACTAGAGTAGATTTATCTACTCTCCACTGCAATCTCCAGTCCTTCCCTAGACCACAAAAGGAATTCGGACTTAAACTCTGTAGGCACTTGAGTACTGTATTAGATGGGCAGTTTTTGTCTATCTGATAAACTATTTAAGTCGCCTACACCCAGTCACTGAGTCCGGTTACAGTACCTACAACTGTATTATAGACTTCTCACACAGCCAACCCCCTGAAATACAGCTGATTTAAACTGAGACCAACAGCTCGGTGCGCGGGTCGGAGAGACCTACATCAAGCAAAATATGGAATGTAATTTAGGGTCCACAAAACAACTCTTACCGGCCCGACTTTTTCGGAGCATTCGGACGTGGCTGCTCATCCGCCATTGTATGATCCTGCAAGAGAAAAAGAAAGTACACTGTACAGTCAGCAACTCACAATCATTTACGACTGGCTTCCCCCTTCTAATTACAACGTGACATGAAACATTTCTTTCATTCTTGCAATAATCACTCGAAATACCAACCGTACCGATAAAGTTACTTTGAGAAGAGTTCACATGGGCTTGTAGGCCATCCGACAATAATCATCAAAAAAAACTGATCATCTGATTTTTATATGGTTTGAGTAAGTAGGAAAATATTTTAGGAGTGATAACACAAAGTTTAAATGACAGATATGCTGGTAATTTACTAACACAATTGTGTTTGCTGTGGTCAGTTTACAAAAGTAATCCGTACCTCCTCGTTTACACCGGAAAAAGGAAGTTAAAGGGCCGCATGCGCAGAGGCGTAGATTTTAATGAAGTCACCGTCTAACTGCAGTAATACAAATGGAGGGCGATGCAAAGGCACAAACAAATAATTTTAATATTTAGAGTCACACTGTTTCTTTAATCGACAGTTTCATTCAAATATGGTTGCTTAATACGACACTGCGAGACATTATCATGAAAACAACATAAGCAGACGAAGCGGAAGTGTGGCACACCAATACCGGATATAAACGGTGTACGACTGCGCACCAGAGCTGGCAACCATGTAAACAAGACGAAGAGTGTGGCAGTGTATATAAAAAAAGAAGATTTGGGAAAGCTGCAAAGGTATTAGTTTTGTTTTTTTACTTTAGAAGCATTAACTATAATCCTATTTGTGTCCTTTACCCATCTCTGCAGAAAAATGTCTCGCTTTATGTATGGTGGCGTACTCGTTGTCCTGTGGTCATTGGTTATGTGCTTGTGAACACGGGAGTTTGTCTCGAATTTGTTCATCTTCAACGCCAGCTTCAGAGATACGTCGTCCACGACAGCACAAGACTGCGGGACTGAACTCTGTAGCTGAAAGCTAGAATATCACCTTCCTGCCAAGCATAACGTCGAGAGTCTAAATAGCTCAGGCGGTTAAGCGTCGGAGCAGGCCCAGAGCGAAGGGAATCGCCGGGTCGTGGTAACAGGACTCGCAATCAAGACGGGCTTGTTCAATAGCATGTCCGTTGAAAGGTCCTGGTAAATCAAAGTGGCACAGTTGGAGTGCGCCTGAGTTGATCAGTGTTCAGGCCATACTCCATAGACAATAGATTTCACTGTCCCCCATGTAGTGTGTCTTTTTTTCCTAATATAGCCGAAGTGAAATGACAAGAAATAAAATTATGATTCAGAATTTGATGGAATTATACAGCAGGAGCTCATGAGAATCTATGCCTCTTGCAAATGGAATGGCACAGTGCAAAATGTTTTAATTATAAGATAAGATATAATGTGTGCCATGCATATCACATTTTATTTTCTGTAACACACTGGCTTTCATGTCAGGTGGCATTCATATTCAGACATACACAAGTTTGCTAAGACATCATTGTGATATTAACTCAGGTATAATACAGTAAAGAGAACAGGTTGTGTTACCTGACATACAATACAATACAATACAATACAATACAATACAATACAACTTTATTGTCTGTTCGAGTCAAAGCACGACCGAAATTTGCCTTATACTATAGGTATTGCCGAAAATCAAATGTTTCACTCATTCAGCCCCAAGGCCATATTTCCCAAATTTTGGAGGCGTCATCTAACAACTATGCATAAGTAGCAGGACATGGATCAACCATGATAATTCAAGGGTAGTGCCAGATTAGCTTGGCACCTGTCAGGGCCAAGCTAATCTGGCACTACCCTTGAATTATCATGGTCGATCCATCTTCCGCTGTAGTGTGTCAGGGCTGAATGAGTTAACACTTTGACTCCCAGAAATAAATTACTTCCATTCTGTAAAATGGAAGTCTAGTTTTGGGAGTCAGTGGGGTAAATGTGTGGATGGATCAACAGACAGTGGAGGGTGGTAGATGGCTACTCTGCTACAGGATGATAATGATGGTGATGATGATGATAGCATTTACCTGCTTGCAGATGGACCACCGAACAATGGCAGCAGTGGATGCAATCCACGTGGCTACAGTCCTGGAGGATTGTGTGGACCAGCTGGCCATCCTCGGGCGCATCATGCCCGTGTCCTTTGAATTTCGCCCTGATGCTTCCCAGGTCAGAATATTTTCACACATGTTTGATATATTGTTATTGTAGTAGCTTGTTGTTTTTGTTGTTCTGCCGTGAGATGGCTATAGTCGCCTGCTTGGCGTTAAACCCAAATAACTAACTAACTAACTTCTTCTTGTTGTTTATGCTGTTAGTGCTGGTTGTGGTAGCAGGTTTGTGGGTATTTATCATCTAATGTTCATCCACTGTGTGTTGTCAGATTGTGCGTACGGAGATTAACCAGCTGGTGGACAACCAGCAGAACTTGGAGAGCCAGTTTCAGAGTGCGCTGCAAAACAAGGCAGACCTGCACACCAAGACAAGGAACTCTGGCAAAATTCGTCATGCTGAGCAGAACTTGGGAGTGGTTGGAGCAGATCTGAAAAACTCGACGCACACGTTCGGACGCTCGCTGAGACAGAACCCTCTGACTGGGGATAACATGATGAAGATTCAGGAGGACAGGTAACGTCTTGAGATCACCACACTCATCTTGTAGTATCATCTTTTGGGTTTGAAGATTCAGGAGGACAGGTAGCGTCTTGAGATCACCACACTCATCTTGCAGTATCATCTTTTGGGGTTTTGGAGGAGGTTTGGGGTGGGGGCTACTTTTGCAGACTTTTTTATGAGGTTGCTATTAATTGAGTACAACATGTAAGCAGTCAGCATAAGGCCCATGGGCAGATGTCAGCCTTGGTTTGCCCACACACAGCAGCGTGCAGGCCAACTAAAGCCAGCATCTGCCCAAATATCTTTTGCTTACTGGTTACATTATCTCACTCCATTCTCAACCTCATCAAGGACAGTTTTCAATGTGCAGCAGCATTCTGATTTCACAGTGATTTATGTGCATGTTTTGCATATACTGATTTCCATTAAAAACCCAAATTTTTCACCATAGCGCTTCTCTTCGTAAATATGCTTTAATCTGGGTTATTTTGATGTCATTTATTAGAAAATGTTATGAAGAGTGTGTTATGCCGTGTGCAAATAGAATGTTTAGTCTTAAAAATTGCACATCAATGACTTATGACGTCGTCAGTGACACTAACATCACAGGATATTGAAAGTGAAATGGGGAGCATCTGCAGAGGACACACCTGAAAGCTAACCAATGTGCAGTGTCACTAGGGTCCATGTGCATGAAAATCCGGCCTGTTTGGTCGTGACCTACCTTTCGTTTGTCAAAGGCACCTAAATAATCAACATGACATATGAACATAAAAATCAAAAAGTTCTTTATTTTTAGGTTAGCAGCCATGTTTACCTGATCAAATGGATATGGATATGGGTGTGTTCTTTATTTCTGTGTCAGTCACTTGCGCATAAAAAATGGTTTGAAAGTAATAAACATTAAATTAAATAAAATTTATTAAGAAAATGATGTGCACCGGAAGTTCTGGTTCTCTAATGAATTTTTTGAGTCAAATTTCGTTTGAGGCAGTTAATAATATCATAAGCAATCCACACAACTTGTGTGTTAAAACATATCACAGGAATCTTGCTTCACAGAGTGTGTCCAGATTTTCTTATTTGCACAACTAATGAAACCCTGTCCTCCAAGGTAGCCATGGGTGATAACTCATCCGATTTTTGTGTGAAGGTAGCTCAGACAGTAGGCTGAACATCTGAAGTAAGCAACAAATAAAATTTTCTTGGTTTGCTGTCAGGGTGGCTCTTTGTTTGCGGGTACACTTACAGACACTTTTTGCATTTTTAATGTTTTGCATATAGATTATATTTGCATATGTAGTCAACAGATTTGAATTTAATGGAACAAATAAGGAATGTTACTTGTATTAACTAGTAATATCAATAATAAATATTACACACACACACACACACACACACACACACACACAACTTTCATATTTTAATCATTTGATATTAGCTAGATTGGCAGGTGTTTTACAACAATTAATTTTTCATTCGGGGATTTGAAGTATGTAAGTATACATGGAATGCTTTTGGTGTAAAACCTGTTGGGTACAAATGTGTAAGGAAAGCACACAGGAACTGTGTGTGTTGTGGTTGCGTGTTTGCGAGCGCATGCTCATGTGTGTCTGCGGGCTCCTGATCCAGTTTGTAAGATACTTACTGGCAGAGTGTTGTATGCTTTTGTGATTCTTGCACAGTACATTGTATTGATAGAAATACAGAGTGTGTTTTGCCGTTGACATGCATACCATGTTGGTGAAGTTTGTGTTGCATCATTTATCGAGACCGAGATCAAGATGAACACATACATACTGATAATTGTGTTACATGTAGTAGTTAACCCATTACATCCTGAGGCTGATTTATTAAAAAAAATTGCTTATTGTCCTATGAAGGCTACATTACAGATCTGAAGATAGGTCAATCAACTTAGTTCAAGGGTGGTGCCAGAATAGCTTGGCGCCTCAGGCAAATTTATGTCAAACAATGGGTGTATCAGGATGAATAGGGTTAACACACAAAATGTCTGGATGTGGAGTGATGCACACCTGTACTGTGGCATCTGAGTGTGCTGGTACATCTTCAGTACACACCTGACCTGAGGTGTAGTTTGACTTGTGTGCTGTGTGGTGTCACGGCTGCTTGTGTCTGTTCACTGGTGAGAAAACATAAACACCACCCAACTACAAGAAACATAGATCCTCATGAGCCCCTGCAGCCTCTTGCTAACACCACTTTATATCCATGTTCTGTGAACGGCTACGTTCTTTGGAATTGAATTAATGGGGATTTCATAAACAGAATCTGTGATTGCTGACAGTGAAGCGTTTTAATTATCAAGATCATTTATTCAGTTGGTCAGAACAATACAGAAGCTATGGTTTAGTGTCAGCTCGTGTTCATGTAATTGAACCATTTTAACTCCAAGGCTGCATTTCTAAAATTTTGAAAGTGTCACCCAATGACTGTGTAACATTTGCAGGAGATGGATCAACTATGATAATTCAAGGGTAGTGCCAGATTAGCTTGGCACCATCAGGCACCAAGCTAATCTGGCACTAGCCTTGAATTATCATGGTCAATCCATCTCATTTGTGCGTCAGGGCTAATTGGCTTAATTCCTGTTCAGGCCTGACTACCTTCAAAATGATGGACTGATTATTATAGTTCAAGGATGTGGCCAGAGTAGTTTGGTGCCTGTAGTAATTCTCAAGCCATTCTGGCTCCACTCTTGATATATCATGGTTGAACCGTTTCCTGAACTGCTATGTAAAATTCAGGGAAAGGGGGGGAGGGGGGAGGGGTGCAGCTTCCAAATTTCAGAATTTCACATCTTGGGGCTCATAGTGTTAAACCCTTGACTGCTAATAATAATTCTGCTCAGTGGAAAAGTTGGGTGGTTACGTGTCTTTTCCACCAAACAGTGTCATCAGTAGTAGACAAGGGGTTAACTTGTTCGAGACATGTCGCATCCGGATTCGCAGCCTAAGACTGCAAATCTGGATGCGACATGTCTCGAAAGTGTTAACCCTTTGGCTGTCAGTAGTGGTTTCTGTTACAAAGGGTTATGAGTCGATCAGTGCCTGTCAAATATATTGTAAATGGACTGGGTGTAGGCGACTTAAATAGTTTATCAGATAGACAAAGACTGCCCATCTAATACGTAAGTACTCAAGTGCCTACTGAGTTTAGTCCGCATCCCTTTTGTGGTCTAGGGAAGGGCTGGAGATTGCTGTGGAGAGTAAACTATAAGTCTACTCTAGTCTCACATGTGCACAAAATCTGTGTTTATTTGCCTCGCGTTGTGTTCAAAAGTCAAATTACCTGCGCAATGGACTGACCACAATATCCAGAAAAACCCTATTTTGACTGGATTTGATGTTTGTTGCTGTTAAGCATTTCTACTGAGCTACCAACATGCGCTCACACGATCAGTCACACCGTCATTCCAAACGGACATACACACAAACAAACTTCTCGCACTCACTGACACAGGCGCACAGTCTTAGTCTCGCTCTCACTCTAGCTGAGCATCATAAGATGGAAATAAGATCCCAAGATTTATTTATACCAAGAAAGCATTCATGATAAAACAAACAACATGATCAAACCAATA
The DNA here is from genome assembly GCA_036245525.1 of Semisulcospira habei. NCBI lineage: Eukaryota > Metazoa > Mollusca > Gastropoda > Semisulcospiridae > Semisulcospira > Semisulcospira habei. The sequence goes on from BTPG01000007.1 coordinate 50,988,111, forward strand.
CAAGTTAGCCCTAATAACCTTAAACACCTTAGGCCTAACACCTATACCTTTGAACACGACACCTAGCTCCTAAGCCTGACATCCACAAAATTAAATACAATCCTATGAACCAAAACTATGCTAGCCCACACACTAGACATAACAACCAACACAAATAAAAACCAGATTCTAATAACTACAGGAGTTCTAATTAACTAAACATGCCTTAATCTACCATAACTGCTCACGCAGTTCAGTGCCCCTTTATACTGAGGAACTCTTAATTAACTAAGCATTCCCTTACAGGAATTCTAAATAACTAGGTGCAAGTCCTTTGCAAGGATTCTAACTAAATGCGCCTTAATATACCATCGCAATGGACAGTATGAATTCTGATTAACTAAGGTGCAAGTCCTTTACAAGGATTCTAACTAAGTGCGCCTTAATATACCGTCTCAGTGGACAGTATAAATTCTAATTAACTAAGGTGCGAGTCTTTTACAAGGATTCTAACTAAGTGCACCTTAATATACCATCGCAGTGGACAGTATATAAATGCTAATTAACTAAACAGGGAGACAAGAGAGAAAATTGTGCAGAAATTCTAAGTGTGGTACAATATACCGTCGCAGTGGACAGTATAAATTCTAATTAACTAAGCGTGTCTTAATATACCATCGCAGTGGACAGTATAAATTCTAATTAACTAAGGTGCGAGTTCCTTACAAGGATTCTAACTAAGTGCACCTTAATATACCGTCGAAGTGGACAGTATAAATTCTAATTAACTAAGCGTGCCTTAATATACTGTCGCAGTGGACAGTATAAATTCCAACTAACTAAACAGGAAGACAAGAGAGAAAACGTTTAACTATACGTCCTGTGTAGGATGGAGGCTTCGCATGCAAGGAGGCCTGCCCAACTTTGCTAAGGCTCCCACTATTTATACTCTCACTCTTCTTAAGAGTGTGTTCAGCGTGCCTCGCTCTAATTGGCTGACATACTCGCTCTTGCCACATAGCTGTGTCGCCAGCTTCTGAGTCTGTGGGTGTGCTGGGGAAAATATGTGCCACTGTACCAAAACACTGGGCTAAAATCATCTCCCCCGCTACAGTATGATAGTTGCTGGTCTGTTTCTCCTCTTTTCTTCTTCTGGGTTACTGTCAGAAGTACATGTACTACCTTAGGAGTACTTGTTTGAGTTCTCACCTTTCATTGCAAGAAAAAAATCTTGAAAGACAGAAAATGTGTAACCTGTCATTAACCCTAAGCCTACTAAGTAACTTTTCTGTATTATGTACACTTTGCCGCTCAAGAAAAACTTATTGTTGACTTTTGCATTGTGCAGAGGGTTCGTGGAGGCAGTGATGACAAATACGATGGGGGAGCTGGCAGGACAACGCACGTTTCAGGCTCTCATGGAGGCTGTGCAGGCCGCCAAACAACGCAAGGCCGCCCTGCAAATGACCATCCAAAAGTGAGTTAGCTCACACGAGGATATGGTCCTGTGCATCAGCTGATGGAGATGGATTAGCCATAACAGCATGAGTGTAATACCAGCATAGCACTACCCTTGAATTATCATAATTAACCCATCTCACAGTGTGATGTCATATGGCTGAATATAAACATTAAGCTCCGTGGGTTAGTGGCTGGTGCAGGGCTAAGCTCACTCATGCAACTGGTCCCATCTTCTATAAATATTCAGAGACAAAGGTGAAACTCTTGGGCATTAGAACATGGAGAAGAAGAAGAAGCTGTAGCAGTAGTAGTATTGTAGGAGTGATACTGATAGTGGTAGTACATGTAGCGCAGTAGTTAAAATAATATCAATTATATCAGCGAAAAGCTGGACGTGCTCTATATGGTCAAGAGTACGACTGGGTGTCCAAATAGTGTGACAAGCACCCTGCATTTTCAAAAGCAAAATAATTTTAATATTTCATATAAATCTGATGTACCTTTGCATACATAAACATTGACACTAAGTAAAATTTTTATGTTATTTGCAGTTTGGAATTGTTATTGAACTTTGAAGTTTAAAGTTTGAACATAACATTTACAATGTCACACATTTAACACTTCACAACAAGCACAAGCTGTAAGCAATTTTTTGAATTTGTATGTTTCAAAGTATGTTCCCCAACCAGAATAAATGGTATGTCTATAAATAAAGTGTGTTAGTGGAAAATGCAACCTTTTACGACATAAAAACTGTTTGAACATAACTTTACACCATAATTTCCAAAAGCCACTAATTTTTAATTCTACTTGGAGAAATAATTTTAAAATATTATGCTAAATGCACAGAAACGAGTCTATAATTTAATTTAAGTGCAAAAGCCAATTGAAAAAATAATGTTTACATAGTTCTGAATACTGATAAAGTTGTTCAATACACCTTCACTGCAATGTTATTCTCATTTTTTATTTCATGCAATCAAATACAGCTTCTGTAAGCTAAAAATGACTACACTAGATGACTTTTATCTGCTGTTAACTATTCCAATAGAAAATAAGTAAATTGTTACAAACTGAGCCGAGATTTGGCACAAATTCAATTACATTGACAAGATTGAACATAACTTTACACCTTCAGCAAATATATATTTGGTCTCACAAGGACAAATCACAAACTCTTGGGAAAAAATAAGTATGCATACCAATCCCACTAACAAAAACAGCCATTATATAAAACTAGTGATGCTTATGTGATTTTCAAAGAGGGCTGTTGCAACTTTTCAAGTGTTTGTACATAACTTTACACCTTCTGACTTGCACACAGGAAAAATCTTAAGATTATTCAAGAGAAGTCTCTAAAGAAGACACTATCATCAAGCCTGCTTTCACCTATAAGCAGTGTGCATACTGTTCTGGTAAAATTTCATTTGTTAGTCCATCATTATTACATAAACAGTAGCAAAAAGACAGAAAACAGGATGCATGAACATTACTTTACACGGTCACATTCACACATTTGCCTTGTAACATGACAAGTAGAATTATTTAGAAATTTGTTGATTGCCTGTAGTGTACAAAAGAAGAATGACGTTTGCACTAACACGATTTCATGACAAAAACATGAAATAGAAAGGTAAAAAATAATGACATGGTGTGTTTGAACATAACATGAAGACACAGGACCATTTTCTAAAGCACAAAAGGAAAGGTGCAGAGTTATGAAATGCAGATTTGAAAGCTGTTTGTGATGATAAATATTAAGATAGTGCATGCATAAAGGTTAATGCACAAATTTCAATGCACAACGGGAAATGTAATCATCATTGCATGAACGTAACATGACACGACGTAGAGTTATGTTCATGAGCAATAGCTGTGACATTATCTTGTTTTGCAGTCACTAAAATTTTATAGGTCTTGAAATTCATATTTTATAGATTTATCTGGTTATCTTACTTACTTTATTGCAGGATGGCCAAAGAAATGAAATTGGTGTTTGTTCGTAACTTTACACAGTGCATGTGATGTACTGATGGTGTAAAGTTATGTAAAAACAGAAAACAAAGAAATGTTTATCCTAGAAGGTATCATATGCTTTATTATTATAAAAAAAGTAAACGACATCTTTCAGCTATTGGTAGTTTTTTTTATATAAAGTGATTTTTGTGATTTTAGGTGATAAATGTTTGAACATAACTTTACATCCCACAAAGTTGTGTCAAGTTATGTTCATGAGGAAAATTTGAAAAGAGTTTTAAATGTGTTGTGTACCAGCATGTGCATACCTATTTTATTTGCAACAAAATTTACCCTTCAACAAACGAAAAAATGTGCATACTGGTTTGAACATAATTTACACGCCAGCACGCAGAAAAGAATACAATAAAATTATTTCAACTGAACAAAATTAGGTATTTTTGGGCCTACCAAGGTCTTGTCTAAATAAGTATAGTCCTACTATAGAATTATTGCAGAATAAGTGAAAAGAAAATAATATATCTATAAAGTTTGCTGGACTGCTTGAACATAACAATTTACACCCAAAATTTGGACGCATACTGTAAACCTTGTAAAGGGTTTCTTTCATCTATCACCCATGCATCCTCTTTAAAACCTTGATATAAAGGACTACACCAGTTGTCTTCAGCAAAAACAACAGATTAGTAGAGATAAATAAGTGCCTAAACTGTTTGAACATAACTCAACATTTACACCATTCTGAGTACAAATCTTCAAAACTGGATCATTTGATTTTCTATGTAAGAACCACAAACCTTTCATTATAAATACAAAGTACATACTCTACAAAATAACACATAAGTTTTAATAATTAACCATTTGTCAAAATGTGTTATAGTGGTATGATTTCTGCTGACAAAATTTACAACACGTGTTATGTTCAAGCAGGCTCTTATATTATGGTGAATTATGCAAAAGCAACTTGCTCTAGAAAATCATCACCTCAATGGTAATTTAGGCCAACATTGCAAACATCTTGTGACAGTAACAGTGATTTTTTCATAGTGCAGCATGCCTTTGAAAATCTGAGTTCCATGGAGCATGTGTAAAATGTGTCACGTTTTGTTCTCAAGTTATAATTCGGATTTGGTCAAAAAAACTGTGATAATGTCCCAAATTCTTCTGTGGTCACCCAAAGATTTGTATCACTGGAAACCTTATCCATATCCCTACAAAATGATGTATGCCTTAGTTTGATTTGACCACTTCTGATAATTTTGTAGCAGGTTTTGTGAGGGAGGGTGTAGATTTGACCATTAGACACCTAGTCGTACTCTTGACCATATAGCCTGTCAGTTGACATGTCCTGGTAAATCAAAGTGGCACAGTCCAAATGTGCCTGAATCGATCAGTGTTCAGGTCATACTCCATAGGCAATAGCTGTCCCTGTCCCCCATGACCCGCACTTCAGGGCTGTCCATTATCACCTTGGTGCCGTTGATGTTAAACCCCGAACTAACCAACCAATAATATCAACATATTGTTAGACAGGTTTTGTGTGAACCCAAGTCTATATCCTTAACCCCTCCACTGCCCGAGAAAAAAAGGCAACACAATTCAACTGCAAGAGGCATAGATCCTCATGAACCCCCTCGAATGCGGGGGCTCATGAGGATCTATGCCTCTTGCTGAGACCAATTTTGATATTGTTTCTTGGATGTTTTGGATTTTGGTCATTGAATGAACAAAGATTTCCAAAACAAATACCCGTATACAGACAAACAAAACTTCACGATCATCGTCATCGTGATGATTCTTCTCACTCTGCAGAGAGGAGGATGGGCGCAAGAGAGTGAAGCAGCTGAACAAGATGATTCAGGAGGTGAAAGTGGAGAAGGAGCTGGAGCTGCAGCAGCGCAACGAGATGATCTCCCACCTCAAGGACCAGCTGCAGGAGATGAAGGCCAAGAGCAACATGGAGGGCAAGTACATCAAGAAGTGCGCCGAGGTGGCCGTGGCCCAGACCCAGAAGCGCTGCATGCTGACCGAGAAGGAGCTGAAGGAGGAGGTGGAGGTGAGTCGTTAGATGGGTCCCAGTAAGCTGAAGGTCTCTGGGCTGATGTTGGTTGTGGTTGGCCTGCGCACGCCTGTGCGCAGGCTCGGAAAGGCTGATGTCAGATCGAAGACCTTGACACGTATAACTCCAAGGCTGTATTTCCAAAATTTGGAGGGGTCACGTAAGGACTATATGTATCAGTCGTGGAGACGGATCGACCGTTACAATTCAAGGGTAGTGCCAGGTAAGCTTGGTGCCTATCAGCGCCAAGCTAATCTGGCACTACCTTTGAAGTACCATGGTCAGTCCGTCTCTTGCTGTACTGCACCAGGGCTGAATGAGTAAATTTTGCTCACCGAATTATCACTGTGGGAGCCATGTCTGATTTTGCATCAGGAGACCAATTTTAAACAATCTATTCATGATAATTATGTTTATTGATTTTCTATGTAATTGACACCTGAAACCTTCAATTTCTCACACAGTCAGTGCTGGTTGTTTATATGTTTGCAGAAGCTGCAGAAGAAAATAGATGAGGAGAACAGAGCCAATGCAGAAATCGAATCTTACTTGCGCACCCACACACAGGTAAGAATTGCTTTGTACGTTTATGTATGTCAACTCTTCCTTCCAGCTGCAAACAGAAATTGCACAATGAGTGCAACTCTGGGGGCTCATGAGATCTCTATGCCTCTTGCAGTTTATAATGTTGACTGCATGTTTCTCGATATTCACAGCCTAGTGATGTACATAATTTACTGTAGTCATAGAAGTATTGTGTATTCAGCAGATGTGCTAACTTGAAAGGGAGGGGGGGGGGGGGGGGTGGTGGGCAGGCAACAATTTAAATACTTTGGGATTTTAACTTTTGCCTACTGTAACATGCTGAATTTCCTACCTTGAAGAAGGTGATCAAACTGCCCACTCTGAAACATGCTCGCTGTTGTTTATTTCTGTCCATGTCAGGATCTGAACAAGAAGCTGGAGTTCTGGATGGAAAAGTATGAGAAGGACAAGGATGCCAAGCAGCATGAGCTGGACGTCCTCAAGGCGTCCAAGGCCAAGGATTTGGAGAGGCTGCAGGAGCTCACCAAACTGGTACGGCTTGCAATGTGTATTCACTCCCACACACCCCACTCCCCACCCCCCTCCCCCCTGCCCCACACCTATGGGTTATTGGTATACTGGTCTGTAACTTTGAACCTTCCAGCCTTTTGGCCGGAAGGTTCAAAGTCACAGACCAGTACATACACATGTGTCTTCATCATCATTGTAGGAGACAGATACATGTCTTCTGACTTACCAAATCTTACCATATTTTTCTTGCTTTCCTAACTGAAGAAGTCAAAAGTGTGGACTGCAGGAGTGCCATGTTGCCTATTGGTATATTTGCGACAGTATAATTATAACTTGAAGGACAGACTGCTTGGACTGAACTTCACTCCTGTGCCTCCATATCACATTCAAGGTGTGCTGCATTGGTCGGGATATACATGCAGTGTTATACTGTATATCTGGATGTGGCCCGTCTAAAATGAGTTAAATTAACTAAGTACTGGGTTCTGTGTGGACTTCAATCTTTGGATGACATCCCGGGTATAATTTATAGCCTGTCTAGTAAACAAAAGGTCCTTGGGCTGACATTGCCTGATGACATTTAGTTCATTGGAAGGCTTGTACTTGTGGCTTAACCCCTTCACTGCCAGGAAAAAGTAAACAGCACCCAACTGCAAGAGACATAGATCCTCATGAGCCCCTGCAGTTGCTGGGGGCTCATGAGGATCTATGACCCTTGCTGACACCACTCTGTATCCATGTTCCTTGGATGGCTGGAATTATTTAAATAAATTTTGACTGATAGTTCAAGGGTGGTGCCAGAACAGCTTGGCGCCTCAGGCGCCAAGCTGTTCTGGCACCACTCTTGAACTAAAACAGTTGATCTAACTCCTGATCTGTAATGTAGCTTTCATTGGATAATGAGCAAATGATACAAAATCAGCCTCAGGATGTAATGGGTTAATGGGTTAAAACTTTATCTTTTATTCATTTTTTTTCAGAACTTGCTTCTTTAGGAACACATTTTAAACCACATGGGAATAGCACTTTTGTATTCAACTTGGCGTTTTGTGCAATAGTCGCGGGTGCTGAACAAGCTATATAAACAGGCAGTCATAAAGCATTATTTTATTTATTAACATAGATTTTGTTTATGAGTACTTCGCATGGAAACGCTACATTTCATCTTTGTAAGCTTTTGTAGAATAGACTTAAATTCTGCAGAATTATTGCACCAGCTCTTTTGCATAAATCATCATGGAGTCATGAACTGTTTTTCCTTCTTGCGGACTTTATCAGCCAACAGTAAGTTTGTTGTAGCACAAAAGTCACCAAAAATGTGTCAATGGATTACCATATATGGATGCTATAGCTGTCACATTTTCACAGGGTTTGTCTGTGAGATTGAGACACTTTCAAACCACATGCATGAACAAACATTCATGCTTATGTAGTGTCACTCCATTTGTGTGCGTGTGTGCGCATGCTTGCTTATGTGTATGTTTCTGTGTGTTTGTGTGTGTATGTGCGTGCATGCATGCATGTGTATGTGTGTGCAGTGAATCAAATTCATATGTATCTCACATTTGTGTGTTTACATGTCAAACGTGTCAGGCAACATACATGTGTATGTTGCATTCCTTTTTCCATGTCCATTGCATTTCAACGATTTTCTTGACAGTTTGTGAAAGGCAACCTTTGAATTAAAAGTTATTTACCATAAAGTTGTAGCTAAAATTTTATACTGTCTGCAACTACATGTGTTTATGATTTAGCCTTACTGAAGGAAGGGTTTGAGCCAGTAAACAAGCAAGAATGTGTGATATTTACTAAGTACGACCCTTCTGAGTTGCACAATAATCATCCAAGGTACTTAATTCATTGCATTTTTTAAACTGTCCCTTTCAGTACAAAGAGTATGAGCAAGTGGTGGTGGAAGATCGTATTGAGAAGGAGAAGGCTCGCCGCAAGCAGGAACAGGAGGCCATCGAACTCAAAGCCTGTATCAAGGTCTGTAGCTTAATGTTTAGCATTTACCTCTATACCTTCAGTTATGGTCTCATCACTGGGGTTGTATGTAAATTTCCTGTACACATAAAATCTTCTCTCTCTTTTTGTAAGAAAAAATAGTGGTCTTTAATTTAAAAGAAAGGTGATGTCTTAAAAGAGGTCTTGAAGGGCAAAAAGTATCACCACCTGGTGATACTTTTTGCCCTTCATGAAAGACATTTAGGTGGCTAGTTTAGGTGGCTCTAGCCACCTAAATGTTGGTCCTTCATGACAACCTGTGATCCTTCATAAGGGTAACTGTTCAAAACAGGTTCTGTCATACCACAAATGCATGCTGGTCTGTAATTTTGGAATATACAGGTTCTTGAATTGTGTGTGCTGGTTTGCAAGTTTGAACCTTGTAGCTGATGCCGTAAGGTTCAAACTCACAGACCAGCAAACAAAATTTGACTCTGTTTGATGGATGGTGACATATACATAAGGTTTATCAGATTGAGGCAGGATAGGCACCCATGTGATCAGTTTAATCCTTTGGCTGTTGGTTGCACTTTTTGTCATGATTCCTGCAGGAATCATCGTGTCAAAAAGCGATACCGACAGCCAAAGGGTTACGTTCCCAACTTGATAAGCTGCCCAACAGGTTTTGTTCACAGTCTACTGAAATACTCATAGAATGAGTCCAGGCACTGTAAAAAAGGAAAATAAACAGGTGTAAGGGTAATAGGCGGAATTGGTGGCAGCATTTCATGTCACATTTGTAAGTATGAAAAGTGTGTTTCACATATTCAGCAATGTGGAATGCTGCTAGAATTTTGGAAGTTGTATCATCAGCCTGTTGCTATGTGTGCAGACCTTAGCATAAACTCATTCTACCCCAGACACACCACAGCAAGATATGGATCGACCATGATAGTACAAGGGTGATGCCAGAATAGCTTGGCGCCTATGGGCGCCAAGCTATTCTGGCATCACCCTTGAACTATCATGGTCGACCTGTGTCCTGCATTGCAATGCAGTCTTCAGATGACAACGGCAACATTTGGGGATTTCGGTGTTGAGGTAGAATGAGATAAACATACTTACTTCTCATTGGGCCCTAGGTGGCACAAAGGGCTTCCACCAGTCATCCTTGCCGTCGGTCTGTCGTGTGCTCAATACAGTCATCCATTGCCGTCGGTCTGCCGTGTGCTCAATAGTCATCCATTGCCGTCAATCTGCCGTGTGCTCAATACAGTCATCCATTGCCGTCAGTCTGTCGTGTGCTCAATACAGTCATCCATTGCCGTCGGTCTGCCGTGTGCTCAATACAGTCATCCATTGCCGTCGGTCTGTCGTGTGCTCAATAGTCATCCATTGCCGTCGGTCTGTCATGTGCTCAATACAGTCATCCATTGCCGTCGGTCTGCCGTGTGCTCAATAATGGTGTGGCCAAGCCTAAACAGTAGCAAAAATATCACAATTTCTTTGCATTGTCTGTGTTACAGCTGCAAGCCTGGTGGCGTGGTGTCATGGTTCGCAAAGGATTAGGTCCCTTCGCCAAGAAGAAGAAGAAGGGCAAGGGAAAGAAAGGAAAGAAGGGCAAGAAGAAGAAGAAGTAGTTTATCTCCCGTGTGTTCCCACATGGTCCACTCTCATGCACAGTGGATCTGTGTGCTGGTCTGTGGGTTTGGAGCTTTCAGCTCGAAGCCAAAAGTTCCAGAATCACAGACCTGCACACTCATGTTCTGTTTTGTTTTCTTGTGTGACTTTGAAATGTCTGTGGTAGCAAGGTTGATCGCAGCATTGCAGCTTCACCTTTTCATCCCCAATACACAACAGGAGACTGTTAACTCATTCAGCCCGGCGCACGTATTTCCCGAATTTTGGAGGCGTCATCTAACGACTATGCACTTGTTGCAGGAGATGTATCGACCATGATAATTCAAGGGCAGTGTCAGATTAGCTTGGCGCTGACAGGCGCCAAGCTAATATGGACTACCCTTGAATTATCATGGTCCACCCATCTCCTGCTATAGCGCGTCAGGGCTGAATCGGTTAACCTTGATAGTTCAAGGATGATGCCAGAGTAGCTCGACACCTCCACGTGCCAAGCCACACTGGCACCATCCTTGAACCACCATGGTAAACTCATATCTCGTGCTGACAGGCCGTGGCACCACAGCAGATTCATCAACCATGATAGTTCAAAGGGTGGTGCCAGATTAGCTTGCTAAGTGCGAAGTTATTCTGGCACAACCCTTGAACAATCATGAGGAACCCTTGTTGTAGTGCATCAGAGCTGAATGGGTTAATTTAGTTCTTTAGTATGGGTAACCAATGGGTCAGGACGGCAACAATTTTTGAACTTTTTGTAAGAGAGGGATGGGGCTGGGGTTAGCAAAGAGATGGATGAAGGGCGTAACATATGCATATTTAGCAAATGTTCTTTTACTAAAATTGTGTATTGTTTATTTACCACTGCCAATAACATCAAAGTGACACGCTTTGTATATTTATTTTCACAAGGTTTATTGATGCTGAAGTCTTTTGAAATTAGAGTAAAATTATTCTCAACGTGTATGAGGGGTTATTGTCAATGATATGTCTCTTTTTAGGCCATTTGTTTCTGTTTGTTGCTGTTGAATCTGTAAATAAAAATGGAATAAAAGTGTTTTGAACACTTAAGGGTTTTTGAAAGCTTGCTGAGAATTGAAGGGCAAAAAGTGTCACTTATCATTAACCTTTATCATTTGGAATACACCAGTGTTTGAAATAAGTTTGACTAAAATAGGCGCCAAGCTATTCTGGCACCTCCCTTGAACTAAAGCCATTGGTCTATGCCCTTATCTGTAAGTACTATAATGTAGCTTGCGTATGGCAGTGTACAAATTGGAAGCTTTTAGCCTCAGTATGATATGGGTTAAAGACCTTTATGTAGGTGGTTACAGCCACCTGTATGATGGTCTTTAATGACAGGTGTTCTCTGATAAGGGTGATCGGTCAGAACAGGTTCCGCTGTAACTTTTATGTCCACCCACAGGACTAGGGAACCTGCACGGGTCTGGTACTTTCCCCAGTAGCAAAATGTCTGAGCCCACGACGTCCGCAGCGGGCCCACGCACAGCTGTGAGTAGGCCATCTGCGGCCATCGTGAGCCCAAGGATCGTTGCTTACTGGGTTTACCACAGCACATCTGAAATATTTCTTTCAGATGCAAGAGCTGCAGTCGTCGGACTTAACTCATTCTAGACATGCCACATCTAGACACATGGCAAAAGGCCATGTATCTGGATGCAGCACACCTCGGATGTGTTAACCCATTTCCTGATGCTGTGGCCCCAATGGTGCTTGATACACTATTGCAAGAAATACATTTAACCGATAGTTCAAGGGTGTGCTAGGATAGCCCAGGACCTGAGGTGCTAAGCTATTCTGGCACAACCCTTTAACTAAAAATGGTTGATCTATCTGTAATGCAGCCTTTTAAGGACAATATGCAGATTTAAAAAAAAAAAAAAACTGCTTCAGGCTGTAATGGGTGAACCAAAAGTAAGATTACCTCCCCTGGTACACAATCATGTCCGTTCATTTATTGGTCAACTCAACAGAAACAGGACAAGCAAAATCTTTATTTGGATGAATATTCTGCAATTGGATACATTCTACTTATAAACAGCAATCATACAAAACTGAGATTCACAAATCAACAGCAACATACAACATAAAAGTAGTTCATAAAATGGAATGGTATGGAATGTGAGATTTAAATGTAAATTAGCAATTGATACCAATTAGCATAAATGCATAAAATCGAATAACCAGTAAAACGACAGTATCAGAGAGTATCAACAAAAAGTGAAGGCGTGTACGTACCGTGAGCACTGATATGTAGAAAGCACAAAGATACAGGACATTACACTACAGGTCAACCTCCGTATTGGGTGTTCCAGTACACCATATTCTCTGATACAACGCGCACAGGTCTCTGGCTCCCATGGAGATGCCTGGTGAGCAGAAGGTCCATGGTCTGACGTCAGCTTTAGCTTGCCCACGCACGGACATGCGCGGGCAAGCTAAGGCTAACGTCAGACCATGGACCTTATGCTCACCAATTTTTCTTTTTTAAACAAGTCTGTAAATGCATATCAATAATAGCACTATGGGGGTCTGACAAGATGGCTCTCTGGTACCATGGTTTATGGAGGCTGACCTGTGTATAGGGATATGCAGAATGGGATGGGAGGAGTTAGTAAAAATCTCTGATTATTGTTTCCTATAGAGTGTCTCTACCTCCATGTCAAAACTTTCACAGTCAGAAACTAAGAGCCAAAGTCACTCAGTCTACTCTCGCATAAATCTTTTTCCATTCCTTGTCTCGAACATTTAATCCTTTGGCCGTTGGTAGCATTTTTTGTTGCGATGATTCCTGCTGGAATCATCATGACAAAAACTGCTACTGACACCTTCAGGGTTAAGTCTTGACACATTATTTTAAACCCTGTGTGCGTCAGCGGTTTTTGACGTGATGATTCCTGCAGGAATCACCGCAACTAAAACCGCTACCAACATGCAAAGGGTTAACACATTTGAGACATGCTGCATCTGGATAGACAACTCTGTGCCACGTATCCGGATGCTTCAAGTCCTGAACGAGTTAATAAAACCTCTCAAACAATGTGACATCAAGAACCACTCAAATGTAGGCTCAAGCTCCTTTCCAAGATGAAAAGAAAAAAAATATATGAAATCTGTGATACTGACCAACAAGCAGCGTATGAGAAATGTTTAGCAACAAGAAAGATAAAAGACAAAAATTATACATGTACTTGTATGCACATGAACAAATGCACTAAACATACTGCAAACTCAGTGATATGTGCTTTGCCGATTGCCCCGCAATGGAAACCAGCCACGCCAGTATGAACATAACTGTTAGCAATACAGCGAGACTTACCTGTAAGGTGAAGCTGATTGCAAATTCTTACGAATTTGTTGTAGACCGGAACTAGTGCACTTGAGAAACGCGCGCTGCCTATCCCCTCAGTATTGAAAGACAGCTCATTACCACTGAAGGAACCCCGGAACAAGTGCACCTTACAACGAAGTGAAAGGGCAGGGTAGAGCGCAGTGCTCTTCAACACAGTGTGGGGTGGGCAAGTGCACTAGTTCCGGTCTACAACAAATTCGTAAGAATTTGCAATCAGCTTCACCTTACAGGCAAGTCTCGCTGTATTGCTAACAATTCTTACTCATTTCCTGTATCCCGTCACTAAGTGCACTTGAGATTTGAGAGCAACAGTGGTAATGAGCGTAAAGGCTGAGTCATGCTGAAATGACAAGCAGCCTTATCTCTACTTCTTTGCCAGATACCTGTCCATCACCACCCGACATAAGGTGAGTTTCACACCCGGCAATAATAACGTTCATCCCGCAGCTTTCATGATGACATCTATAGAAGCACCGATATCTTATGCTGCTGAGGCTCTGGCCAGTTTGGTGGACTGAGCAGAATAATGCAAAGTGTCCACCTGTGCTCTCTTTTGAGTCCATTTTAACCACCTGGCCACAGTATTCGAGCTTGGCCTGCTCAGTGTGTGGAGCGAGGATTGCAACAAACAAATCTGTTTTGCCCGTCAGCTCCAGTCTGTCTTTTTTGTTTCAAATATTTTTAATGTATGAATCACATACAAAGAATTGAATGTTTTAACAGCTTAGTTACATACACTTGCATGTTAGTAACATTTAGCGCTTGTAGCGTTTGGCACCTCTATCTAGAGAGCAAAGCAATAAGCATTACCAGTTTAGCGTGAGTTCATTGCCGAACGTAAGTTTGTTTAGAGGCACCCACGTCTTTAGCATGTGCAACACTACATTCCCCTTCCATGTGCTATGGTATTTGGGAAACAGTTTTCTCTCAAAAACACCCTTCATGAATCTCTTAATCACTTCTGTAGACCTTATCCGCACTCCATCTACACAAATAACAGCTGAGCGCTGACCCTTCTGTAGTCATAGCATTATACTTTATAGCATAGGTCATTGAGTGCCAATGATGCAAGAAAATTGACTGCCTCGGCTAGCGGCGGTGAGACATGATCCACCGATCTCTCACTCGCATACCGTCTAGAAGGAGTGATGTATCCTTCATACAAGCGACAGGTGGCCAGTCGCCACGATAACATGATGATGTCGGTTGCATCTGAAGAAAATCCCTCTGTATCTATCCCTGACACCTTGCAAATGAGTAGTCTGTAGTTTCAGTGTTTTGCACAGAGGATGTCTTTGTTTCAAGTCGCTTGGTTGACATAACAAAGTATCTCTTGCTGAGAGCAGTACTGGTTTGCATTTGCATCAGCAGTGGCCAAAAACACTCTGGTTTCGCCACGATGGTGCCACTACCACTCCCCTGGCTTTGTCTTTGTTTATCTTTGCCAGGACCATCAGACTCGACTGAAAGGGTAAAAACACATAGTACAATCACCCCAACCAATGAAGAAAGCATCCCCAGTGAAAGTCCCAGGGTCTGGGAGAAAGGATACATACTTGGGAAAAAGAGCATTGATTTTTAATGCAAACAGTTACGTTCAGAGTCAATTCTCCACTCTGTGTCACTGTGCAACTGTCGAAACAGACGGTCTGCTTTTACATTCTTGGTACCTGGTACGTGTGCTGCACTCGGCCACAGTCTCTTCTGATTACACCAGAACCAGACATCCAGAGTAACTTCATTTAGCAAACTCACTTCCATTGGGCCGCATGTCTATCATCTCTCGGAGGAGCGATTTTAATCCAAAAGGAATAGCTCCGATGTTATCACCCCACCATTGCAGCTCAAGAACCGCGTCTTGTTTATAGGCATGATTTTCTTTCAGTTTCCTTTGTTTTCTTTGAGAACTCGGGGTTTCTTTTGTTTAAAGACCCTATAATAGAGATAGGGCCTAGGAGTACTTGAAAAAACTTGCTACCATCAGCCCAATGACCGAAGCTACTGCTCTAA
Source organism: Semisulcospira habei (assembly GCA_036245525.1). Classification (NCBI taxonomy): domain Eukaryota; kingdom Metazoa; phylum Mollusca; class Gastropoda; family Semisulcospiridae; genus Semisulcospira; species Semisulcospira habei. The sequence continues at coordinate 51,003,608 of BTPG01000007.1, forward strand.
TGTTGGCTACTGGTTTTCTCATTATTTCGGAGCACGCTTCGCTCCGTTTTTGCTTACGTTCGTTCGCGTCAGTATCATCGACATGTCGATAGAATCAATCACAAATCCCAAGTATGTAATCTCTTGCGTGGGTAGGAATTGAGATTTGTCTCCGTGGAGCGTCAAAAAATTCCCTGCATCAAGCAGTTGAACCGTATCAATACCATTTTGAACTGTGTCCTCTTTTGTGGTGCCCACTAAGAGGTTGTCGTCAATGAAGGATATGATTGAATGATTCAAATCATGTAGCCTTGCCAGGATTGGTTTTGTGAGTTTCGTAAACTTCCTGGGTATCGGGCCAAGGCTCACTGGCGATGCTTGGGAACAATACAATTTGTCTCTCCAGCGAAATTTTACTGGTATTCAGTTCGGTATGTACAGAGACGGAGTAGTACGCATCTCGAAGATCAAGCGATGCGAAATAGCCGTCCTTAGTGACAATATTAAGTGCAGTATGAATGGTTTCCATTTTGAATTTCTGAGTGGTACTCAATGTCCTTGTTCAGAAACCAAGAAATATAACCCAGTGGGTATGGTTCTGTCATGTTTTTTCTGAGAAAAAATGTGAGACAAATTGCTCTGCTTCATTGCAAGACTCTTTAATTTATGACCCCTTTTCGTAGCAGGTCTTTGACTCCTGCTTTCATCATTTTGTTTTCTGTTTCATTGGGTATAAATGTGCTTTACACAGCTTAGTGTCAGGTGTCTGCTCAAAACTAAGTTTCACACCTATGACCGTTTCTAGTACTTCCTTGTTAGAAGAAAGGGTTTCCCAAATGTTCACTTTTGTATCAATTTGGCCGGTTTTGAAAAAAACTACAAGTGTTTCCCGCTCAGGTACTCATGCATCCAAGGTATGCATAGTTAAAACATATTGACCTCCGGTAGAGGGGAGTGATAGGTGTGCTTCTAAAAACTTCCCGCAGGGAAAAACTCCCCACGCGGGGGTAGGCTTTTCCGCCACGTATAGTAACCCGCTTTCAGCCGACCTTTCTGTGTCGGTCTAAAAAGGAGTCCTCACCATTGGTCCTGCAAGTTTGTGGCCGCGTGGCATATCTTGACCGCTTTTCTCTGTTTCGCGGGCTTGTGTGGGGGAGTTTCCCAAAATCTGTGCCAAGAGGTTAAATATATACGCTCTATGTAGGTTAGAGCCACCAGCAGAGGTCATTGCCATGTGCATAGCACAGATGCTGGCAATTTTTCGCGGCGAAAGCGCTCGCTGCAAGTTTCTAGGTCAGAGGTTTATCAGAGCACAAGTTCACCGCGACAGCTGCCTTAGAAAGGGTAGTTTCAGTATTGTACATTCGTACGTTCATCTGTCCGGTGGACTTTTAGCACAAGAAACACCACTGCATATGTGCGGGGCACACTCATATTTTTGCAGTTTTCGGGAATTTTGTAACAGCTTTTCTTGGAGATTTTCATGCGACAGCCGCTTCAAACCAAACGGGAATTAAGCAGGTCAGTTTGCCTGTCTTTCTTTGACCGGTGGTCCCGCCTCTTCTGAGACACGAAAGGCTGCCTCCGTTTCGGCCAAATTACCATCTCCTATAATCTCCGCAGTCCCACGCCCCCCCTGCGTCAGCGGTTCCCTTTCTATATTTTTTGCCTCTGCATTTCGCCGTTCCACCTCCCTTGTGACCAGCCGTGCTGGCATTTGAGGCGGAAAAAATGTCTGCGGCGTTTAGCTGAAGGACCAGTGTGGACGGTGTCCTGCGGTCTTTTGCTTTTTTTCCAAAGTGTTAACGGCCTTCTCCGTGAGAAGTTGCACTGCTTTACAGAGGGCTGCAAAACTGTTTGTTTTGCTCTGAGTCTTGTGTCGGTGACACTTGGTCAGGCGGGGCCAGTGTTAACTAAAACACTCACCTTCATCAACGAAATCTCCTAATCCACGTCTAAGACTTTGTCGTCCGAAATCATGTCCACTCTTCTAAATCCGACATCACAACCACAATTACACAGTAATAATCCACACAGGAAAAAGTACTCCTATGTTACACTAGGTACTGCACACACCGTACACACGACAATCAACAAACGCGGGACAAGAGTGAAAGTCGGTCACTAGGCCCGGGCGGCATGTAATGAGGGTACGTCCAACCTGGTCGGCGGCTAGGCGCGAACTGAGGGGATAGGCAGCGCGCGTTTCTCAAGTGCACTTAGTGACGGGATACAGGAAATGAGAAAGAATCTATACGTTCAAATTCTGCTATAAGGATGTTTAATATCACGATAAAAAGCTAACCTTTCAAGCCCTGACATGGTAGTACAGTATGTGGATTGACCATTATAGTTCAAGGGTGGTGTCAGAATAGCTTGGCACCTGTAGGCGCCAAGGTATTCTGACACCACCCTTGAACTATATTGGTTAACTCTATCTCATGAACGTGACACAGAACTTAAAGTATATCTTAAAAAAGATCATTTTCATCCTCAGGGTGTAATGAGTTATCAGATAGATTCAAAACAACCATCGTCTGACCTACCAGTACACAAAACACTGGTTAAAAAATACAGTAGAACCTGTTTTGAACAACCACCTCTTTTGAAAGTAGAAGTAGTCCAGCTTATTAGACAGGTGCTCTCTCCAAAGAAGCCTTCAAGGGCAAAAAGTATCACCTGTCAGAAGCTCTTTGCCTACGGCTTGCGGCTCCAGCTGCTCGGGACACCTTCCCGTAGCAAACTACGGGTGGCAAGATCAGACCAGCCAAGGTTTGCTTGCAGTACGTGTGCTTGTCTATTTTTAGTGCTGAATTTGTCGTTACAAGCTGTTGCTTGGCATGCGCCCCAGATCAAGAAATGAACTTGTAACACATTCTGCCCCAGGACTGAAATCCCCAAATTTTGAAACTGCCCTTTGGGGGACTGTATTACAATTCTGGAGACAGATCGAGCATGATAGTTCAAGGGTGGTGCCGGAATAGCTTGGCGCCCATAGGCGCCAAGCTATTCCGGCACACCCTTGAACTATCAGAATTACTTAGTGGCAGAGTACGTAATACAGAAAGTTACTTAGTAGGCAAACAGTTAAAGGTGGCTACAGCATGGTCTCTAATGACAGGTGATCTCACACAAGGCTGGTCACTCAAGACAGGTTCTGCTGTAATAACCCTTTGGGTGTCGGTAGTAGTTTCAGTCGCGATAATTCCTGCAGGAATCATCACGACTGAAACCACTACCAACACCCAAAGGGATAATATTTGTAATACAACATTGTATTTATTCACTCAGATCACTCAGAAAAAAATTTGAGAGAAAAACTCAGTGAGCTTGGCAAAACAAAGACAGGCAAATGCACTGGCAAATAAAGTGTATCATAACTGTGGGCGGAATGGTCTGAGTGCAGTAAAAATTCAAAAACATACACTTCACAAGAACAGGTATACAAATGATATGTACTATAGTCGAAAAAGGCAATGTGGTAAAAGTTCACAAAAATGTTAGTCACACAGCCATTTGAAAACTGAAGTCAAAAGTGCCTGCCACTGTACATACATTTTGTTTCTGAAAACTTAGTTCATTGGACGACCAAAAGCCAAAACAGTCCAAGAAACATGAAAACAAATTTGCCTCAGCAAGAGGCATAGATCCTCATGGGCCCCTGCAGTCTTGGGGGCTCATGAGGATCTATGTCTCTTGCACTTGGATTGTGTTCACGTTTCTCTGCAGTGAAGGGGTTATACATCCGTGCATGGCAACACCATCTTCTTCTGGCATACAAATCTTTGTAGTGCAAATAAAAAAGTAATATAATTACTACTGTGTATCATCTGTTTGCTGCAAAATACACCCTACAGTTTTCTTAACGGGGACTGAGAGTCAGTACAACACAGAGACATCCTGCAAAAATCGTTGGTAACATCATTAATTTTCTGTACAGCACCTTAGTGTTGAGAAAAAAATTAATGATGTCACAATGCTTTACCATACTATATTGTGGCCAAACTACTGCTCCCATTAAAAACATCCTTCCACCAACTGACTCTCTTGTGTTAGAGAACAAAACATGTTGTGCTGACTTTGGGTACCCTTTAACCCTTTGTGTGTCAGTAGTGTTTTTGGTCATGATTCCTACAGGAACAATTGTGACAAACACCGCTACCGACACACAAATTGTTAAATTTTAAATCTGCCTCACAAGATCTAGATGTTTACTAAGTTGTGATTCATTCACCTACGACCTTTCAGTTTCATATGTCGGTGCTTGGCAAGCACAAAATCCATGCCTACAGCAAAAGTCTAAATGTTAATTCTCTAATAAAATTCTGGCCAGTTCAAAAGTAACGCCAGGCAGGCACCAAGCTAATCAGGCACAATTGACATGTCCCAGAAATCTTATTTTCTCCCTCTCTCCCCTTAACTATCATGATCATTCCATCTTCTGCAGCTGACATGCAAACTTTAACCCCCTGACATCTACTGATGATACCGCTTGACGAAAAAGACAATGATGCATCCTTTCTGCCAAACTGTAGCATCAGTAGCAGACAAGGGTTAACCCCTTCTGCCCTGATGCACTACAGCAGGAGATGGATCAACCATGATAATTCAAGGGTAGTGCCACATTTGCTTGGCGCCTGTTGGCGCCAAGCTAATCTGGCACTGCCCTTGAATTATCATGGTCGACCCATCTCCTGTAACTCGTGCATAGTCATTAGATGACGCCTTCAAAATTTGGGAAATACAGCCATCGGGCTGAATAAGTTAAGGACACCTCTCAAAGGTTCAAAATCCTAAAGTTACAAGACTAAAAACCACCGCCTCTGTCTGCATGGAAAACACAACTGCAGGTGGTGCCTATAGGTGCCAAATTAGTTCAAAGGTGTTACCAGAATAGCTAAGTGCTTCTGGCAGAAGCGCCATTATGTGCCAATCTATCCTGGCATGACCCTTGGATTATCTTGGTTGATCTCTTCCCCCCAAACTGGTAATTCGCCAACAGACGTCCACCACCATGTCTGGGAATGTCAATCCTATGGCTCAATGACTTCTCCCCTTTACTGTTACTAGTCACAAAATGTGTTGCTAATGCTTTGTCAGTCTGATGCCAAACAGCCTAAGACGTACAAGGAAAATGGATACAAAGTGGTGTCAGCAAGATGCATAGATCCTCATGAGCCCCTGCTGTCGCAGGGGCTCATGAGGATCTATGCCTCTTGCAACTTGATCGTTTCCACTTTCTCTCAGCAATGAAGGGATTAAATATGCACATTGCCTTCCGTCTGCTCTCCTCCCGAACGCTGACCAGCATTTTCAAATGACACGGGTGCGTCCGAGGGGTTCCGGAAATTTTTGTAGGACATGGCGACATGCCGCAAATAGCCTTTCTGGATGGCCCAGCGCAGGATGATGATTCCCGCCACAATGCAGACAACGAGCATGAAGAGAGAAACTCCCACCGCAAGACCAACGGAGAGTTGACTGGAGACTACAGTGTTAGTTGAAGATGTGGACAGGGAACCTGAAAAGATCAGCGAGAAAGTTGAGGATAAATCAACAGTCCAGAAACACATCTGTCACACAAAACAGTGGCTTGAGTGTGAATAAAGCCAACAAAACCACATGTACAGATGTAGAGAAGAAAATCACAGCAAAGAAGAAACACGAGCTGGGTGTATTTGTTTTCAGGATCCAAATTTAATGCCACAACAGCCATGCATCCTCTTGTCATGATGATATAATGTCTTTGAACATGCCATGTAAAAAGTATGCCACCCTCCCCCACCTCACTGCACCTCCATGCCCCCCCCCCCCCCCACCCCAACCGCCTGCTTCATAATTTTTCAAATGTTCAGCCCTAAGGTTGAAATGAAAAATTTTGAATCTATACTTTCTATGTTACATATCTGTCCAGAAAAAAACAGTCAACAGAGTACAGACCTTCATAAACAGTTGCCTCAGAAGAATTTTGAAAATCTATTTATTATTTATTACATGGTATTTATACTGGCCAGAGAAGATCAGCAACGTCAGACTCTGGGAGAGAACAGAGCAGATAACAGCAGAGAATGAAATTGGGCGAAGAAGATGGGGATGGATCGGTCACAGTCTGAGAAAGCCAGCTTCCAGTATCACTAGGCAGGCATTGTCATGGAACCCCCAGGGAAAGGGGAAAAGAGGTAGGCCGAGAAACTCCTGGCGTCGAGACCTCCAAGCAGACATCAAGAGACTGGGAACCACCTGGAGTAGCATCAAAGGAGAAGCACAGGAAAGGAGTTGCTGGAGGTCTCTCGTTGACGGCCTATACCCGGGTAGGGGTGACAGGCGTAAGTAATACCTGTCCAGAAGAAAGATTGACCACCATAGTTAAAGGGAGGTGCCAAAATAACTTGGCGCCTGAATGTCCCAAACTATTTTGGTACCACCCATGAACTAAATGGGCTGATCTGTCTCCTGCTGTAGTGTTTCTGGGTTGAGTGTGCCCAACAAATAAATAAAAGGAAAACACTACTGTATGACAGCCATCTGAATGATACTCTTTACTCTCACAATGGTCACTCACTGAAAGGGGTTCTGCTGTTAACCCATTTAACCCCAGGTCCTAAATTCTGGAGGTGTTGCCTAACGACCTTGTACCAGCTGCAGGAGATGGATCGACCATGATAATTCAAGGGTAGTGCCAGATGCGCTTGGCGCCTGAAGGCGCCAAGCTCATCTGGCACTACCCTTGAATTATCATGGTCAATCTGCCTCCTGCTGTGGGACGCCAGGGGTAAATGTGTTATAAAGAAAAAGAAAAGGCACGAACCATCAGGGTAAAAGCGAATGGTGCCATAACCAGAGTTGATCGGCTGAGTGATGTTGCCATTGAAGGAGTAGAGTCTCCCCGTCACCACCAACATCACCTCAAATTCCAGATTGTCCACAATGGCGAAGTGGGGGTGTGCCGAGTCCTGGTATTCCTTTTTGAACACCACTATCACGTCATCGTTAGAAATGCCTGCGGAGGAAACAGAAATATTATGTCAACAACTTTTAGAAAAAAAGAAATCAAAAACAAGACTGCCACACGTTTAATATGGAAAAAAAAAATCCCACCAACTGTTCAGTCTGCAGCAAAAAGCTGAAATTGAGCTCTCTGGGATTCTGAAAAGGCTGAATTCGTCTCCAGAGCTGATGACTGTCACCCAAGCATTTATGAGTACTAAATGGGCAATACATTTTAGGTATATATATGCTATAATGAGCTCATTCTCAACCCTCTTAACCCCACGGCCACATTTCCAAACTTTTGGAGGCGTTGTCCAACGACTATGTACCAGTTGTAGGAGATGGACTGATCATGATAATTCAAGGGTGGCGACAAATATATGTATATATATATATATGCGGGGAAGTGGCGCAGTGGTTAAGGCGTCTGCCTCCAATGCCAAAGGTGCGAGGTTCGATACCGGGTTCCGGCGTTGGATTTTTCTCCTCTGGTAAGTGTCACCGTCTGGGCAGTGGGCAGATGTTCACATCTGCACGGGACATCGACGACCCCGGCCCCCACGAGTCCCCTGCTGCCTTGCAGGCCTGGCCGCTTGGCTGCGGAAAGGCTAAGGGAGGAAACCCCTGACATCAAAGCCCCCGTGTCTCCGGGGAAGGCTTATGAGCCAGAGACTAAGACAAGGACAGTCTGATATAAAACCTACGACCTGAGGACCTCGATGCCACCGTCCCAGCTTGCTAGGCCATGGCAAACGAACCAAGGGTTTAAAGGGTGGGGCCAGTACTGCGCACACTGCACTCCACAAAAAGCTCCACCGCGCAGGCTTTAGGAAACGCCCACGGACTATGACACTGAACTTTCCATGTCCTGTAGCGATGGGCAAGAGGCAAAACGGCAGGTGAAAGATGTCACTGGAAGCTGCAGTCTCAAACCTGCATGCAGGCGGTTCAGGATATTGGTCGCCTGATGTTGACCTGGGGATGACAACGTCACTCGGCACACCCTAAACGACCAAGCAGCCTTCTCTAGGGACAGCACTGCTTGCTCCACACGGAGAGGGGCCTAGAAAAGGTGGCCTAACCAAAGCTCATCCCCTCGTAACCCCAGTTGGCTTCTCATGCGGTCAGAAAACAAGAAAAAACAACGGATCCACTCTCATGACGACCACGACCGGACTCAACGTAGCATGTTGGAACATCTGAACCATGCTCGACACAGCAGACAGTGGACGCCCTGAGCGTCGCTCCGCCCTCATTGCCCATGAATTGCGGAGGTTAAACATCGACATCGCCACGCTCAGCGAAGTACGCCTCCCAGAGGAAGGCAGCCTCCAAGAACTTGGCGTTGGCTACACCCTCTACTGGTCAGGCAGGCCTGCATCAGAAAGACGGCTCTCAGGCGTGGGCTTCATGGTGAAGACCCCCATTGCGACTAAGTTGGAAAACCTACCAATGGGTCACTCCGACCGCATCATGTCCATGCGCTCCCACTGAGACACCAGCAATACGTCACCCTTCTCAGTGTGTACTCCCCAACCCTCCTGGCAGAGCCTGCAGAAAAAGACAAGTTCTACTCTGACCTGCGCAGCCTCCTGCAGAGCACCCCTGCAGACGACAAAGTCATCATCCTTGGCGACTTCAACACCAGAGTGGGCCAAGACTCTGAAGCCTGGAAAGGAGTCCTCGGCAAGCATGGCGTTGGGAACTGCAATGACAATGGTCGCCTACTGTTGGAGCTCTGTGCAGAGCAGCAGTTTGTCATCACCAACACTACTTTCCAGCAAAAGGACAGTCGAAAGACCACCTGGATGCATCCTCGCTCCAAGCACTGGCACCTTATCGACTATGTCCTAGTGCGTCAGAGGGACCGCAGTGACGTCCTCCTCACCAGAGTGATGCCCAGCGCAGAGTGCCACACTGACCACCGTTTTGTTCGCTGCAAACTCAGGCTCCGCCTCAAGCTGAAACCCAAGAAAGGGGGCCCCCCAAGAAAAAGCTTGATGTTGCCAGCCTTCAGCGTGACGACAAGAAAGCTGCCCTTCAGGCCGATTTACAGCACATGTTCAAAATCACAGTTGATCCAGCAGACTCCTCCCCTGAAACACTCTGGGAACAACTGAAAACTGCTATTGTAAAATCTTCTGTGGAAGTCTTGGGCTTTGCTAGAAAGAGGAACAAAGACTGGTTTGACGAAAACGACGTAGAGATCCAGGAACTTCTAGCAAAAAAAAAAAGCCGCCCACCAGGCCCACCTAGCCCAGCCTTCCTGCCCTGTGAAGAAGTCTGCCTTCCGCCTCATCTGCAGCAGTCTCCAGCTCAAGCTTAGAGAACTCCAGAACGAGTGGTGGTCCAGACTCGTACAGAGGACCCAGCTCTGCGCTGACAACGGTGACTACAGGGGCTTCTACGAAGCACTGAAAGCAGTGTATGGCCCTTGGCACCTGGTACAAAGTCCCCTGTGAAGCGCTGATGGACAGGCACTCCTCACAGATAATACCTCCATCTTGAACCGCTGGTCGGAATACTTTCAGGACCTCTTCGGCGCTAAGCGCACTGTTCAAGAAACAGTCATCCTCCAAATCCCACACCTTCCACTAAAGGTTGAACTGAACGAACCGCCCACCGCCGAAGAGACCCTCACAGCCATCCACCAGCTCAAGAGTGGCAAAGCAGCAGGCATTGACGGAATCCCGCCAGAGATATGGCAACATGGAGGCCCAGCACTGCACAACAAGCTCCACGACCTCTTTCTCTGCTGCTGGGAAAACGGAACACTACCAAAGGATCTCCGTGATGCAGTCATCATCACCCTGTACAAGAACAAAGGAGAGAAGTCTGCCTGCTCTAATTATCGTGGAATTACCCTGCTGTCCATTGCCGGGAAAATTCTCGCAAGGTTGCTCCTGATTCGGCTGGTACCTGCCATCGCTGAAGACCACCTCCCAGAGGGCCAGTGTGGCTTCAGAGCCAACAGGAGTACCACCGACATGGTCTTTGTGCTGAGACAGCTTCAGGAGAAGTGCCGCGAGCAGAACAAAGGGCTGTACGTAACGTTTGTCGACCTAACAAAAGCGTTTGACACTGTGAGCAGGCAAGGTATGTGGCAGATCCTGGAGCGACTAGGCTGTCCCCCAAAGTTCCTCAACATGATTGTCCAGCTCCACGTGGACCAGCAAGGCCAGGTCAGACTAAACAGTGACCTCTCAGAACCATTCCCCATTCGCAACGGCGTGAAGCAAGGCTGCATGCTGGCACCGACCCTCTTCACCATCTTCTTCAGCATGATGTTGAAGCAGGCCACAGTGGACCTCGACAATGACGACGCAGTGTACATCAGGTATCGTCTCGATGGCAACCTGTTCAACCTCAGACGACTGCAGGCCCACACGAAAACCCTAGACCAACTGATTCGTGAGCTGCTCTTTGCTGATGACGCTGCCCTCGTTGCACACACAGAGAGAGCCTTGCAGCGCATTATGTCCTGCTTCGCAGATGCCGCCCAGCTCTTTGGACTTGAGGTCAGTCTGAAAAAGACAGAGGTCCTTCATCAGCCAGCACCCAAGGAAAAGCATCGCCCTCCCCACATCACCATCGGCGAGTCCAAACTGAAGTCTGTACACCAGTTTACCTACCTCGGCTGCATCATCACGTCAGACACCAAGCTGGACAAGAGCTGGACAACAGGTTGGCAAAAGTGAACAGTGCTTTCGGGCGACTATTCAAGCGGGTGTGGCACAATCAACAGCTGAAAAAAGGCACCAAGATCAGCGTGTACAGAGCTGTCTTCCTCACCACCCTGCTATACGGTTCCGAGTCCTGGGCCCTCTACCGCAGCCAACTACGACTCCTCAAACGCTTTCACCAGCGCTGCCTGCGTACCATCCTCAGCATTCACTGGAGTGACTATGTCACCAACATCGAGGTCCTTGAACAGGCGGAAACTTTGAGCATTGAGGCTTTGCTGCTGCGGACACAGCTTCGCTGGGTGGGGCACGTCTCCAGGATGCAGGATCATCGCCTACCCAAGATCACTCTGTTCGGCGAGCTCGCCACTGGACACCGAGACATAGGGGCACCAAAGAAGAGATACAAAGACGGTCTCAAAAAGTCACTTAGTGCCTGCCAAATCGACCACCGCCAGTGGTCTTCGCTTGCTGCGGACCGTGACACCTGGTGCTCCACCATTCACAAGGCAGCCGTCTCCTTTGAGGACTCTCGCAGAGCTAACCTCAAGGACAAGCGGCTCAGGAGAAAAAACAGAGTTGTCGTAACTCAGAACCCTGACCAGACCTTCCCCTGCAGCCACTGCGGTCGAACCTGCCTGTCCCGGATTGGCCTCCGCAGTCACGAAAATGCCTGCAGATGACGTGGGCAAACCCTATAGAATCTTCGTTCGCGAAGTCAAGCCATGACATTACATATATATATATATATATATATATATATATATATATATATATATATATATATATATATATATATATATATATATATATATATATATATATATATATATATATATATATATATATATGCCTTTTATTACATGGCCAAGACATTCAGGCATGTTACCGGAATGACAAATCAATTTATGACAAGACCTATGCAACTTTTGCAAAAAAAAACTTCAAACATACATTCTGACTAAGCTATGTTTTCAAGAGTACGACTGGGTGTCCAAATGGTGTGACAAGCACCCTGCAATTTCAAAAGCAAAATAATTTTAATATTTCATGTAAATCTGATGTACCTTTGCATACATAAACATTGACACTAAGTAAAATTTGTATGTTATTTGCAGTTTGGTTGTTATTGAACTTTGAAGTTTAAGGTTTGAACATAACATTTACAATGTCACACATTTAACAATTTACAACAAGCACAAGCTGTACAAGCAATTTTTTTGCATTTGTATTTTCAAAGTATGTTCCCCAACCAGAATAAATGGTATGTCTATAAATAAAGTGTGTTAGTGGAAAATGCAACCTTTTATGTGATAAAAACTGTTTGAACATAACTTTACACCATAATTTCCAAAAGCCACTAATTTTTAATTTTACTTTTAGAACTAATTTTAAAATATTTTGCTAAATGCACAGAAACAAGTCTCTAATTTAATTTAAGTGCAAAAGCCAACTGAAAAAATAATGTTTACATAGTTATGAATACTGACAAAGTTGTTCAATACACCTTCACTGCAATGTTATTCTCATTTTTTATCTCATGCAATCAAATACAGCTTCTGTAAGCTAAAAATGACTACACTAGATGACTTTTATCTGCTGTTAACTATTTCAATAAAAAATAAGTAAATTTTTACAAACTGAACCGAGATTTGGCACAAATTCAATTACATTCACAAGATTGAACATAACTTTACACCTTCACCAAATATATTTTGGGTCTCACAAGGGCAAATCACAAACTCTTGGGAAAAAATAAGTATGCATACCAATCCCACTAACAAGCACAGCCATTATATAAAACTAGTGATGTTTATGTGATTTTCAAAAAGGGTTGTTGCAACTTTTCAAGTGTTTGTACATAACTTTACACCTTCTGACTTGCACGCAGGAAAAATCTTAAGATTATTCAAGAAAAGTCTCTAAAGAAGACACTATCATTGAGCCTGCTTTCACCTATAAGCAGTGTGCATATTGTTCTGGTAAAATTGCATTTGTTAGTCCATCATAATTACATAAACAGTAGCAAAAAGACAGAAAACAGGATGCATGAACATAACTTTACACGGTCACATTCACACATTTACCTTGTAACTTGAAAAGTAGAATTATTTACAAATTTGTTGATTGCCTGTAGTGTACAAAAAAAAGACTGGCGTTTGCACTAAAATGATTTTATGACAAAAACATGAAATAGAAAGGTAAAAAATAATTGATTGATTGATTGTACATTGCTTAACGTCCCGACAGCAACAAGGCTTTCTCAGGACGTGCCTGCACTGCTTGTGAAAAAAAATAAACAGAACATTGAATGTATGTCGCCAGCCGGTCAAATACATTAAATAAACCTAACACATGGGGCCTAAATAAAGCTAAGACCATTTAGCAACACACATCCAATATCAAGAGCTACAGGCAGTGCAGACAGTAGGGAGAGTTTTAAAAAGGCAAATACAGATGAATGGACAAAGGGTAGACAGAAACAAATGCCCCAGAATAGAGAGAAAAACCCACCCTGTGGGGCTGACCAGGGTGACCCTGGGAACTAAAAAATACCTAACCCCACCCAAGTCCCCCAGGGCAGACCCGGGTGGGGTTTAAAAAATAATGACATGGCACGTTTGAACATAACATACACAGGACCATTTTCTAAAGCACAAAAGTAAAGGTGCAGTTATGAAAATAATGCAGATTTGAAAGCTGTTTGTGATGATAAAATTAAGATAGCGCATGCATAAAGGTTAATGCACAAATTTCAATGCACAACGGGAAATGTAATCATCATTGCATGAACATAACATGACACGAAGTAGAGTTATGTTCATGAGCAATAGCTGTGACATTATCTTGTTTTGCAGTCACTAAAATTTTATAGGTCTTGAAATTCATATTTTATAGATTTATCTGGCTATCTTACCTACTTTATTGCAGGATGGCCAAAGAAATGAAATTGGTGTTTGTTTGTAACGTTACACAGTGCATGTGATGTACTGATGGTGTAAAGTTATGTACAAACAAAAAACAAAGAAATGTTTATCCTAGAAGGTATCACATGCTTTATTATTATAAAAAAGTAAACAGCATCTTTTCAGCTATTGGTAGTTTTTTATGTAAAGTGATTTTTGTGATTTTAGGTGATAAATGTTTGAAAGTAACTTTACATCCCACAAAGTTGTGTCAAGTTATGTTCACAAGGAAAAATTGAAAAGAGTTTCAAATGTGTTGTGTAGCAGCATGTGCATAACTATTTTTATGTGTTGGCATCATCTACTATGCGATTTGCAACAAAATTTACCCTTCAACAAAAAAAAATGTGCATACTGGTTTGAACATAACATTTACACGCCAGCACGCAGAAAAAAAAAAAATTATTTCAACTGAACAAAATTAAGTATTTTTGGGCCTACCAAGGTCTTGTCTAAATAAGTATAGTCCTACTATAGATTTATTGCAGAATAAGTGAAAAGAAAATAATATATCTATAAAGTTTGCTGGACTGCTTGAACATAACAATTGACACCCAAAATTTGGACGCATACTGTAAACCTCGTAAAGGTTTTTTTTTCCATCTATCACCCATGCATCCTCTTCAAAACCTTGATATAAATCACTACACCAGTTGTCTTCAGCAAAAACAACAGATTAGTAGAGATAAATAAGTGCCTAAACTGTTTGAACATAACACAACATTTACACCATTCTGAGTACAAATCTTCAAACTGGATCATTTGATTTTTCATGTAAGAACCACAAACCTTTCATCATAAAAACAAAGTACATTCTCTACTCTACAAAATAACATATAAGTTTTAATAATTAACCACTTGTCAAAATGTGTTATAGTGGTATGATTTCTGCTGACAAAATTTACAACACCTGTTATGTTCAAGCAGGCTCTTATATTATGGTGAATTATGCAAAAGCAACTTGCTCTAGAAAATCATAACTCAATGGTAATTTAGCCCAACATTGCAAATATCTTGTGACAGTAACAGTGATTTTTCCATAGTGCAGCATGCCTTTGAAAATCTGAGTTCCATGGAGCATGTGTAAAATGTGTCACGTTTTGTTCTCAAGTTATAATTCAGATTTGGTCCAAAAAACTGTGATAATGTCCCAAATTCTTCTGTGGTCACCCAAAGATTAGTATCACTGGAAACCTTATCCATTTCCCTACAAAATGATGTATGCCTTAGTTTGATCTGACCACTTCCGATAATTTTGTAGCAGGTTTTGTGAGGGAGGGTGTAGATTTTACCATTAGACACCCAGTCGTACTCTTGATTATTAGGATTCAGAGGGACATATCATGTATTATATCTGGAACATTTACTACATGGCTGAAACATTTAAAGTACGTTCGGGCAGAAATCTAACGAGTTTGACAGTTTCAGACCTGTGCAAATTCCACAAAAATTACATAAAACTTCAAATTTAATTAATAATAATAATAATAATTACGGTATTTATAATGCGCTTATCTTATAATAATTATAACTCTAAGCGCGCACTCACAACTTGCACACACATGCGCACGCTTTAGGCAATGACTCACGTAACACAAATAGTGAAGATACCTTACGACGGTCAGCTTGCAGTGTGGTGATATAGTGCTAGAACTGTTGAAAGAGGTGAGTTTTGAGGGCGGACTGGAAGGAGGAGAGCGAGTGTTTTCTGACTAAATTACTGGAATTCAGGCAGACCCACTGCATATCTAGAACATTTACATCACAGCCAAAACATCTGATCTAATATGTTCAGGCAAAAGTGAACAGAGTCGAACAAACACCCAAACAGTCAATTTTTAATGAGTTTGACGGGTTCAGACCAGTGCAACTTTCACAAAAAGTACATAAACCTCCAAAATTCGACTAGGATATCAGGGAGACTCATTGCACATCTAGAACATTTACAAAATGGCCAACACATTTTAGGAAGCATGTTTCTTTCTTCTTTGGGATTGTCTTTGCATTTGACACACTCATCAGACACCTTTTTGGTCTGCATTAGCAGACACATGTATATAAAAACACACAACATACCATACATATCAATAGCTGTTTCATTTGTCTTGAATGTAACATCAGCACCCCTGTAGTCTAATGCTACATTATGCACCACAAGTGAGCAGGAGTACAGCTGGTTTCTATATTGGTACGTGCCACTCCACTTCCGAAAGTGCTGCAGCTGTGTTTTCCATGCAGGCAGAGGCGGTGAAGAGACAGCACCTGCACAGAGAATAAAGAGGCTGTGTGAATTCATTATAATAAACTCAATGTCATTAATGATATGAAATATGATTGCTAAACCTGCTGACTGCTACTTCATGACAATACCGTTCAGCCCAAAAGATGCGTACACATCTTTTCTGCCAAGTGGTATCACTAGGATCAGTCAAGGGATTAAACCCCCTATGCATGCAGCCACCATAATTGCAAATAGTACAGGTTAGTACAGGTGGTTAAAAATGAATTTTTTTTCTAAAATGTATTTTTTTGAAAAATACTTACCGATGGCATTACTATCTGGGAATACACTCTATTGCCTATAGATTTCAGCAAAAATTGTGTGTAGCACACAACTGGGGAGGAGACACCGGGGATCCAAGCACTATGACCCCGGGTGGCCTCCCCTTACTACCCTATCCCGGCGAGCACCGGGCGACCTCGTCAGTTTCACACATAGCCACAAGAGGCAAGCGGGGCAGGCGGGAGGGCCATCCGAGTAATGCCATCGGTAAGTATTTTTCAAAAAAATACATTTTAGAAAAAAAATTCATTTGTTTTTTCAAAATACATTACCGATGGCATTACTATCTGGGAGAATGGCGAACAGGCGGAGGGTGCCGTATCTAACCATAACCCAACCACTCCGCCGGCCCCATCGAGAGAGAACTCCCGACGATTTCAGCTATGATGTGCCTAAGACGCCAGCGGCGCTCGGAGGGAGTGCTGGGCCGCGGAGATGTCGCCCACCCGTGCCAGGGAGTCACGTCGGCCGGATAGGTCTCTTAAGGTAGAAGCGTGCGAAAGTGGAGTCTGAGCGCCAGCCACCCGCTGCCACAATATCTTTGACCGAGCAGTTGCGGTCCAGGGCTAGACTGGCGGCTACTGCTCTCACTTCATGTGCCTGGATTTGTAAAGGCTCAGCGCCGCGTGGGGAGAGGTCTTGGTAGGCTGACCTAATCACCCACCGCAGCCAGGATGACATGGTCTGGGCCGAGATGTGGTGTCTGCCCGCGGACAAGGTAAGAAGAGGCGCGAGCACCCCCGGCGCTGCGGCTTAGAGCGGCGCAGGTAAATCTTTAGCGCCCGCACTGGGTCCTGTTGCCGCGATCCAGGGGAGAGGTCCGCTCCACGGAGGGGCCGTATCATTAGCACCTGAGGAGCCGCCGCGGGGCGGCGGTTCTTGGCCAGGAAGGACGGATCGGAGAGCCTCTGCGCAGAGCCGTCGGAACGAAACTGCAAACAGGCTGGGAGCATCGAGAGCGCGTGAAGCTCGCTGACTCGGGACGCTGTAACGAGAGCCAGAAGGAAACAGGTTTTCCGGGTCAAGTCTGAGAACCGAGCCAAGGGGAGGGGCTCAAACCGGTCCGTATTCAACCACGTCAGTACCCAGGCAAGATCCCACCGGGGTACTAGGGAACGTGAAACCGGACGTCCGAGTTCAAAGTGAGCCAGAAATTCGACAGATCCTTGCAGGCGCCTGGGTCCGGAAGACACAGGTGATGGTAGGTGTCCGCGATCATAGCGCGGTCGCCCTTGATGGTGACCGGGGCTAAGCCCCGGTCGTCGAAGAGCCACAGGAAGAACTCCGCCAGTTGGTGGGAGGCTAGGTTAGTGGGAGGGAGCCCATGGGAGGTGCACCAGGTCTGAAAGACCCTCCACTTGCCTTCGTACACCTTCCTTGTAGAGTCTGCGGGCTGCTGCAATTGCCGCCACTGCAGCATCTGAGAACTTCTAGCGGCGAGGGCGTGCCGGACAACCTCCAAGCGTGTAGGCGGAGGCGTTCGGGGCACGGATGGAAAAGGCGCTGACGGGGCTGCTTGAGCATCGTGGGAGGGGTAGGAAGCTCCAGAGGAGGGTCCGTCGCAAGCACGAGGAGGTCCGTGGTCCAGCTCTTGGTCCAGTTGAAGGGGGCCACCAGCAGGAGGACCGCCGAGCATCCCAGAAGCTTCCGCAGTACCTTCGGAACGAGGACTGACGGGGGGTAGGCGTAAGAAATCAGGCCGACCCAAGGAATGGCGAGCGCGTCCACTGCCCAAGCGAGTGGATCCGGGACTGGCGAGACGTAGACCGGGAGCTGGCTGTTTCATCTGGTGGCAAACAGATCCACTAGCGGCGTTTCCCAGTGAGAGCAGAGCAGGCAAAAAATATCCGGGCGTAGGGACCGCTCCGTGTGGAGCAACTGTCCGCGACGAGACAGGGCGTCCGCAATCACGTTGAGGTGGCCAGGGATGTGGCGGGCTCGTAGGGCAAAGCCTCGATCCCTGCACCAGAGGAGAAGGTGGTACCGAAGAAGCAAGGGAGGGCGAGTGAGCGCCCCCCTGATTCTGTATGTAAGCCACCACCGTCGAGTTGTCGGAGAGCACGAGGACTTCCTGATTGGCCAAGGTCTCCTGCCAAACGTCGAATGCCAACCCAACTGCCTTCAGCTCCAGCCAGTTGATGTGATTCCCTAACAGCTCCCGAAGCCAACGCCCGAGGCCGAGAGAATCCGGTAACAGGTGCATGCCCCAGCCGGCCTGGCTCGCATCTGTACAGAGAGACCACCGAGGCGGCGGGGAGTGTAGGGCCACCCCCGAAGCCAGCCAAGCGAGGTCCGCCCACCTCTCGAGGTGAGGACGAGCCAGAGGCGTGACAGGTACTAGATCCAACAGAGCGCCCGAGGGTCGCCAGTGAAGAAGGAGATGTAGCTGGAGAGGCCGCGCATAAGTCTGCCCAAGGGAAGCAGGTCCGCAGCCGCACTGAGGAGGCCCAGGAGTTGAAGCCAGACCCTGGCGGTGAAGGAGGATCCCATCCCCATCGAAGTCGCTAAGTCGACGATCTTCTGTCGCCTGGCCAGAGGCAGGCGGACAAGGTTGAGGTCGGTCAGGAATTCCATCCCCCGATGTAGAAACCGTCGAGAGGGAGAAGATCAGATTTCCCCAATTGAGTAGGAAACCTAGACGACGCAGAAGGGAAAGCAGGGCATCCCTGTCCGTCTGGAGGGCTGCGGAAACCAAGTTGCGCAGTAGAAGGTCGTCCAAGTAATTGGAGGCCGGGCTCAAGGAGCGCTGATGGAAGTAGGCTATCACGGCGTCGAGCAGTCTTGTAAACACCCACGGACTGATGTCGAGGCCGAAAGGAAGGGCGCAGAACTGGTAGACGATCCCCCCAAGTCAAACCGAAGGTACCGGCGAAACGACGGAAGAATCGGGACGTGCAGATAGGCGTCCGACAGATCGAGGCTGATCGCAAAGTCCATCGGCCGGAGGGCCGCACGGAGTGTCCTGGCCGTCTCTATCCTGAAGCGAGGGGCCAAATGAACTTGTTTAGCGAACTTGTTTAGCGCTGATAAGATGTTTATCGAACTTGTTTAGCGCTGATAAGTCGATAACTGGACGCCACTTGCCGCCTGGTTTGGGAACTAGCAGAGTCGGCTGTAGAACGCCGGAGAGTCCTGCCGTGAAACCACCTCTGTCGCCGCTTTGGTGAGGAGGGTCGCCACTTCCCCGCGCAAAGCGTCCACCTGTGTGCTGTCGAGCGGTTCCTGGGTCCACATGGGTGATCTGCGAAGAGGCGGAGGCGACAGGAACGAAAGTTGCAGGCCTGCGGTAAAGGTGGAAAGAATCCAGGGGTCGTCCGGGAACAGCGATCTCCAAGATCGCTGAAGAGCGACAGCCACCCGCTGACGGGAGACCCGAGAACTGAGGGCGGGGGCGGAGGCGGGGGCGAGGCAATGAGCCCGACCGCGGCCCGATCTACGGGCACCGCGGGGCCAAGCAGGGCGAGGGGCGGGGCCGGCCAGAGTAGCCTGGAATGGACGGGCCCGACCTCATGAAGATCCGACTGTAGGAACGGAGGGCCTGAAGACCGCCGGGCACGACCCCCGGCCGGGCGGGGGGCGCGAAAGCGGGTCGAGGCTGAGTTAGATGCAGGCTTGGGCCACAAGTCCTTGGAAGATTCCCTAACGGTGTGCCAAGTGTCGCCGAACCGCTGAGGACCACCTAAGGGGGCTTGACGGAGCTGGGTCTTCACTGACAAGGGAAGGTCCGAGCAGAGGCGCAAAAGGGTATCCCTCCTCCAGAGGTCGCAATTGGCAGCTGCTGCCCTGGCGTTGGCGGAAGCATGGTAGGCGGACCGGTTGGCCGCTATCAGGATGGACTGCACGTCACGAAGCGGGGACTGAGCCTCCAGGTCCCACGTATCCTGTAGGCACTGCAGGGCTGCCTGGGTAGCCAGTTCCAAAACCCGAGCACGCCAGCGAGTTCCGCGCTAAGGAGGCGATCCTGTCGAGAGGCCGAGGCCACGAGTTCTGGACGAGCCTGCGGCCGCCCGCCTGTAGTAAGGCCGCCGCATCCACCGCTGGAAAAGGTATGGCGAAGGCTTGGGAGTGTCCACCTCGCGCTGGGACCATACGGCGTTGAGGCGCGTCCCCTGGGTGGTGGATAGGGGTCCCTCGTGAGAGGGGTGCACCGAATGAAATAAGGTGCCGTGAACCAACATGGTCTAAGGGAAGGTGACCCCGACAGAAAACCCCTGGTCCTCCTAGTAAGGGGGTTGGGCATGGGGTTAGCTTCCCCACCCTGCAAAAAAGGAAATAGCTACAAAAACACCGACGAAAAGACTAACAGTAATTCCTTTCCTGGAGGAGGAAGGTTCTTCTACTAGAAGACTTATGACGTCCTGTGGTGAAAGCCGGAAGTCTTCGGAAGCCACAGGACCGAGCCGCCTCTCTCTATCCAGGGATACAACCATGGGCACATGGAACGTCAAGACCATGTACCAGAGCGGCAAGGCCGCCCAGATAGCAGCGGAAATGCAAAAGTACAACCTTTTCCTGCTAGGCATCAGTGAAGCCAGATGGACGCAGTCTGGCCAGAAAAGGCTGTTAAGTGGGGAGATGATTCTGTATTCAGGTCATGAAGAGGAGAATGCCCCCCATACAGAAGGAGTAGCACTCATGCTGTCACCAGTGGCACAGAGAGCGCTGATGGGCTGGGAACCCCTTGGGCCAAGAATTATAACAGCAGCCTTTAGAACTAAGAAAAAGCTCAAGCTGAACGTCATCCAGTGTTATGCGCCCACCAATGACAGTGACGAGGAAGAGAAACAAGAGTTCTACGACCGACTCCAGAGTGCCGTGGACAAATGTGCTAAGCGAGACATCACCATCGTCATGGGCAATTTTAATGCCAAAATAGGGGAGGACAACACCGGATACGAAGAGGTGATGGGGAGACAGGGACTAGGCTCGGAGATGAGTGAGAACGGGGAGAGGTTTGTAGACTTTTGTGCTCTAAACCGACTTGTCATTGGAGGCAGCATCTTCCCACACAGAAGAATACACAAAGCAACTTGGGTCTCACCTGACCATACAACAGAGAACCAAATAGACCATATCTGCATTAGCAAGAAATTCAGAAGATCCCTTCAAGATGTTCGAGTGAGGAGGGGAGCAGATGTCGCCTCAGACCACCATCTGCTTACCTTAAGAATGAAGCTCAAGCTAAAGAAAAGCCGCACAGAGACAACAAGAAGACAGCGCTATAATGTAGGCTTCCTGAGAGAAACTGGAGTTAGAGAAGAGTTCAAACTGGTGCTGTCCAACCGGTTTCAAGCGCTACAGGAGCTAGTAAATGAAGAGGAGGCGGTCACCACAGAGCAGCAGTGGAAGGCAGTTAGAGAGGCGCTGAACTCAACCTGCAAAGACACTGTAGGGTTCAAGAAACACCACCACAAGGACTGGCTGTCGGCACAGACCTTGAAAAAGATAGAAGCGAGGAAGCAGAAGAAAGCAGCGGTCAACAACAGTCGCACGAGAGCAGCCAAAGTAAGGGCACAGGGGGAATACTCGGAAGCCAACCGCGAGGTGAAGAGGAGTATCAGGGCAGACAAGAGGGCCTACACAGAAAGCCTGGCAGCAGAGGCAGAAAAGGCAGCAGGCAGCGGCAACATGAAACAGCTCTACGACATTACCAGAAGATTGTCGGGTAAGTATGGCCATACAGAAAGACCAGTAAAAGACAAAGAAGGCAAGCCTATTGCAGACAGAGCAGACCAACTCGACAGATGGGCCGAGTATTTTGAAGAGTTACTGAACAGACCTAGCCCACCCGACCCCCCCGACATCCAGCCGGCAGAGACCGACCTACCCATCAGCTGTGACAGACCCAGCCGGGAAGAGATCAGAAAAGCAGTGGCATTTTTGAAGAATGGCAAAGCAGCAGGGCCAGATGGCATCCCAGCGGAGTCTCTGAAAGCAGACCTAGAGACAACAGTTGAGATGCTGTACCCACTGTTTGGAAAGATCTGGGAAGAGGAGGTGATGCCGGCTGACTGGAAGGAGGGGTACCTAATCAAGCTTCCCAAGAAAGGCGACCTCAGCAAGTGTTCCAACTACAGAGGAATCACCTTGCTGTCAGTACCAGGAAAGGTCTTCAACAGGATCATCCTAGAAAGAATGAAGAGCTCCGTTGACCCCCAGCTGAGAGACCAGCAAGCAGGATTCAGGAAGAACCGATCATGTACAGACCAGATCGCCACTCTCCGCATCATCGTAGAACAGTCTCTGGAGTGGAGCTCCCCGCTGTACGTCAACTTTGTGGATTATGAGAAAGCATTTGACAGCGTGGACCGAGAGACTCTGTGGAAACTCCTACGACACTATGGTGTACCCACAAAGCTCGTCCGCCTGATCAAGAGCAGCTATGATGGCATGACATGTCGCGTGATCCACGAAGGGCAGTTCACCAGAGAGCTCCAGGTCAGAACTGGTGTCAGGCAGGGGTGTCTGCTGTCTCCGTTCCTCTTCCTACTGGCCATAGACTGGGTCATGAAGATGACCACAGAGCACAGACGAAGTGGAATACAGTGGACACTGTGGACACAGCTTGACGACCTCGATTTTGCAGACGACTTGGCATTACTGTCCCACACTCATCAACAAATGCAGGACAAGACCACGAGGCTTGCTGACATCTCGTCCCAAGTGGGCCTCACCATTCACAAACAGAAAACAAAGACAATGAGGCTGAACGCAACCAGGGAAGAACCAGTCTTGCTTGCTGGCACCCCGTTGGAGGAGGTGGAGTCCTTCACCTATCTCGGGAGCATCATAGACAAAAAAGGTGGCACTGATGCAGATGTCAGAGCACGAATCGGTAAAGCCAGAGCAGCCTTTCTCCAGTTGAAAAAAGTATGGAGTTCCAGAGAGCTGTCACAACACACCAAAGTCCAGATTTTCAACTCCAATGTAAAAGCAGTTCTCCTATATGGAGCAGAGACATGGAGATTGACAAAAACCACAGTCAACAGAGTACAGACCTTCATGAACAGTTGCCTTAGAAGAATTTTGAAAATCCACTGGCCAGAGAAGATCAGCAACGTCAGACTCTGGGAGAGAACAGAGCAGATAACAGCAGAGAATGAAATTGGGCGAAGAAGATGGGGATGGATCGGTCACAGTCTGAGAAAGCCAGCTTCCAGTATCACTAGGCAGGCATTGTCATGGAACCCCCAGGGAAAGGGGAAAAGAGGTAGGCCGAGAAACTCCTGGCGTCGAGACCTCCAAGCAGACATCAAGAGACTGGGAACCACCTGGAGTAGCATCGAAGGAGAAGCACAGGAAAGGAGTTGCTGGAGGTCTCTCGTTGACGGCCTATACCCGGGTAGGGGTGACAGGCGTAAGTAATACCTGTCCAGAAGAAAGATTGACCACCATAGTTAAAGGGAGGTGCCAAAATAACTTGGCGCCTGAATGTCCCAAACTATTTTGGTACCACCCATGAACTAAATGGGCTGATCTGTCTCCTGCTGTAGTGTTTCTGGGTTGAGTGTGCCCAACAAATAAATAAAAGGAAAACACTACTGTATGACAGCCATCTGAATGATACTCTTTACTCTCACAATGGTCACTCACTGAAAGGGGTTCTGCTGTTAACCCATTTAACCCCAGGTCCTAAATTCTGGAGGTGTTGCCTAACGACCTTGTACCAGCTGCAGGAGATGGATCGACCATGATAATTCAAGGGTAGTGCCAGATGCGCTTGGCGCCTGAAGGCGCCAAGCTCATCTGGCACTACCCTTGAATTATCATGGTCAATCTGCCTCCTGCTGTGGGACGCCAGGGGTAAATGTGTTATAAAGAAAAAGAAAAGGCACGAACCATCAGGGTAAAAGCGAATGGTGCCATAACCAGAGTTGATCGGCTGAGTGATGTTGCCATTGAAGGAGTAGAGTCTCCCCGTCACCACCAACATCACCTCAAATTCCAGATTGTCCACAATGGCGAAGTGGGGGTGTGCCGAGTCCTGGTATTCCTTTTTGAACACCACTATCACGTCATCGTTAGAAATGCCTGCGGAGGAAACAGAAATATTATGTCAACAACTTTTAGAAAAAAAGAAATCAAAAACAAGACTGCCACACGTTTAATATGGAAAAAAAAAATCCCACCAACTGTTCAGTCTGCAGCAAAAAGCTGAAATTGAGCTCTCTGGGATTCTGAAAAGGCTGAATTCGTCTCCAGAGCTGATGACTGTCACCCAAGCATTTATGAGTACTAAATGGGCAATACATTTTAGGTATATATATGCTATAATGAGCTCATTCTCAACCCTCTTAACCCCACGGCCGCATTTCCAAACTTTTGGAGGCGTTGTCCAACGACTATGTACCAGTTGTAGGAGATGGACTGATCATGATAATTCAAGGGTGGCGACAAATATATGTATATATATATATATGCGGGGAAGTGGCGCAGTGGTTAAGGCGTCTGCCTCCAATGCCAAAGGTGCGAGGTTCGATACCGGGTTCCGGCGTTGGATTTTTCTCCTCTGGTAAGTGTCACCGTCTGGGCAGTGGGCAGATGTTCACATCTGCACGGGACATCGACGACCCCGGCCCCCACGAGTCCCCTGCTGCCTTGCAGGCCTGGCCGCTTGGCTGCGGAAAGGCTAAGGGAGGAAACCCCTGACATCAAAGCCCCCGTGTCTCCGGGGAAGGCTTATGAGCCAGAGACTAAGACAAGGACAGTCTGATATAAAACCTACGACCTGAGGACCTCGATGCCACCGTCCCAGCTTGCTAGGCCATGGCAAACGAACCAAGGGTTTAAAGGGTGGGGCCAGTACTGCGCACACTGCACTCCACAAAAAGCTCCACCGCGCAGGCTTTAGGAAACGCCCACGGACTATGACACTGAACTTTCCATGTCCTGTAGCGATGGGCAAGAGGCAAAACGGCAGGTGAAAGATGTCACTGGAAGCTGCAGTCTCAAACCTGCATGCAGGCAGTTCAGGATATTGGTCGCCTGATGTTGACCTGGGGATGACAACGTCACTCGGCACACCCTAAACGACCAAGCAGCCTTCTCTAGGGACAGCACTGCTTGCTCCACACGGAGAGGGGCCTAGAAAAGGTGGCCTAACCAAAGCTCATCCCCTCGTAACCCCAGTTGGCTTCTCATGCGGTCAGAAAACAAGAAAAAACAACGGATCCACTCTCATGACGACCACGACCGGACTCAACGTAGCATGTTGGAACATCTGAACCATGCTCGACACAGCAGACAGTGGACGCCCTGAGCGTCGCTCCGCCCTCATTGCCCATGAATTGCGGAGGTTAAACATCGACATCGCCACGCTCAGCGAAGTACGCCTCCCAGAGGAAGGCAGCCTCCAAGAACTTGGCGTTGGCTACACCCTCTACTGGTCAGGCAGGCCTGCATCAGAAAGACGGCTCTCAGGCGTGGGCTTCATGGTGAAGACCCCCATTGCGACTAAGTTGGAAAACCTACCAATGGGTCACTCCGACCGCATCATGTCCATGCGCTCCCACTGAGACACCAGCAATACGTCACCCTTCTCAGTGTGTACTCCCCAACCCTCCTGGCAGAGCCTGCAGAAAAAGACAAGTTCTACTCTGACCTGCGCAGCCTCCTGCAGAGCACCCCTGCAGACGACAAAGTCATCATCCTTGGCGACTTCAACACCAGAGTGGGCCAAGACTCTGAAGCCTGGAAAGGAGTCCTTGGCAAGCATGGCGTTGGGAACTGCAATGACAATGGTCGCCTACTGTTGGAGCTCTGTGCAGAGCAGCAGTTTGTCATCACCAACACTACTTTCCAGCAAAAGGACAGTCGAAAGACCACCTGGATGCATCCTCGCTCCAAGCACTGGCACCTTATCGACTATGTCCTAGTGCGTCAGAGGGACCGCAGTGACGTCCTCCTCACCAGAGTGATGCCCAGCGCAGAGTGCCACACTGACCACCGTTTTGTTCGCTGCAAACTCAGGCTCCGCCTCAAGCTGAAACCCAAGAAAGGGGGCCCCCCAAGAAAAAGCTTGATGTTGCCAGCCTTCAGCGTGACGACAAGAAAGCTGCCCTTCAGGCCGATTTACAGCACATGTTCAAAATCACAGTTGATCCAGCAGACTCCTCCCCTGAAACACTCTGGGAACAACTGAAAACTGCTATTGTAAAATCTTCTGTGGAAGTCTTGGGCTTTGCTAGAAAGAGGAACAAAGACTGGTTTGACGAAAACGACGTAGAGATCCAGGAACTTCTAGCAAAAAAAAAAAGCCGCCCACCAGGCCCACCTAGCCCAGCCTTCCTGCCCTGTGAAGAAGTCTGCCTTCCGCCTCATCTGCAGCAGTCTCCAGCTCAAGCTTAGAGAACTCCAGAACGAGTGGTGGTCCAGACTCGTACAGAGGACCCAGCTCTGCGCTGACAACGGTGACTACAGGGGCTTCTACGAAGCACTGAAAGCAGTGTATGGCCCTTGGCACCTGGTACAAAGTCCCCTGTGAAGCGCTGATGGACAGGCACTCCTCACAGATAATACCTCCATCTTGAACCGCTGGTCGGAATACTTTCAGGACCTCTTCGGCGCTAAGCGCACTGTTCAAGAAACAGTCATCCTCCAAATCCCACACCTTCCACTAAAGGTTGAACTGAACGAACCGCCCACCGCCGAAGAGACCCTCACAGCCATCCACCAGCTCAAGAGTGGCAAAGCAGCAGGCATTGACGGAATCCCGCCAGAGATATGGCAACATGGAGGCCCAGCACTGCACAACAAGCTCCACGACCTCTTTCTCTGCTGCTGGGAAAACGGAACACTACCAAAGGATCTCCGTGATGCAGTCATCATCACCCTGTACAAGAACAAAGGAGAGAAGTCTGCCTGCTCTAATTATCGTGGAATTACCCTGCTGTCCATTGCCGGGAAAATTCTCGCAAGGTTGCTCCTGATTCGGCTGGTACCTGCCATCGCTGAAGACCACCTCCCAGAGGGCCAGTGTGGCTTCAGAGCCAACAGGAGTACCACCGACATGGTCTTTGTGCTGAGACAGCTTCAGGAGAAGTGCCGCGAGCAGAACAAAGGGCTGTACGTAACGTTTGTCGACCTAACAAAAGCGTTTGACACTGTGAGCAGGCAAGGTATGTGGCAAATCCTGGAGCGACTAGGCTGTCCCCCAAAGTTCCTCAACATGATTGTCCAGCTCCACGTGGACCAGCAAGGCCAGGTCAGACTAAACAGTGACCTCTCAGAACCATTCCCCATTCGCAACGGCGTGAAGCAAGGCTGCATGCTGGCACCGACCCTCTTCACCATCTTCTTCAGCATGATGTTGAAGCAGGCCACAGTGGACCTCGACGATGACGACGCAGTGTACATCAGGTATCGTCTCGATGGCAACCTGTTCAACCTCAGACGACTGCAGGCCCACACGAAAACCCTAGACCAACTGATTCGTGAGCTGCTCTTTGCTGATGACGCTGCCCTCGTTGCACACACAGAGAGAGCCTTGCAGCGCATTATGTCCTGCTTCGCAGATGCCGCCCAGCTCTTTGGACTTGAGGTCAGTCTGAAAAAGACAGAGGTCCTTCATCAGCCAGCACCCAAGGAAAAGCATCGCCCTCCCCACATCACCATCGGCGAGTCCAAACTGAAGTCTGTACACCAGTTTACCTACCTCGGCTGCATCATCACGTCAGACACCAAGCTGGACAAGAGCTGGACAACAGGTTGGCAAAAGTGAACAGTGCTTTCGGGCGACTATTCAAGCGGGTGTGGCACAATCAACAGCTGAAAAAAGGCACCAAGATCAGCGTGTACAGAGCTGTCTTCCTCACCACCCTGCTATACGGTTCCGAGTCCTGGGCCCTCTACCGCAGCCAACTACGACTCCTCAAACGCTTTCACCAGCGCTGCCTGCGTACCATCCTCAGCATTCACTGGAGTGACTATGTCACCAACATCGAGGTCCTTGAACAGGCGGAAACTTTGAGCATTGAGGCTTTGCTGCTGCGGACACAGCTTCGCTGGGTGGGGCACGTCTCCAGGATGGAGGATCATCGCCTACCCAAGATCACTCTGTTCGGCGAGCTCGCCACTGGACACCGAGACATAGGGGCACCAAAGAAGAGATACAAAGACGGTCTCAAAAAGTCACTTAGTGCCTGCCAAATCGACCACAGCCAGTGGTCTTCGCTTGCTGCGGACCGTGACACCTGGTGCTCCACCATTCACAAGGCAGCCGTCTCCTTTGAGGACTCTCGCAGAGCTAACCTCAAGGACAAGCAGCTCAGGAGAAAAAACAGAGTTGTCGTAACTCAGAACCCTGACCAGACCTTCCCCTGCAGCCACTGCGGTCGAACCTGCCTGTCCCGGATTGGCCTCCGCAGTCACGAAAATGCCTGCAGATGACGTGGGCAAACCCTATAGAATCTTCGTTCGCGAAGTCAAGCCATGACATTACATATATATATATATATATATATATATATATATATATATATATATATATATATATATATATATATATATATATATATATATATATATATATATATATATATATATGCCTTTTATTACATGGCCAAGACATTCAGGCATGTTACCGGAATGACAAATCAATTTATGACAAGACCTATGCAACTTTTGCAAAAAAAAACTTCAAACATACATTCTGACTAAGCTATGTTTTCAAGAGTACGACTGGGTGTCCAAATGGTGTGACAAGCACCCTGCAATTTCAAAAGCAAAATAATTTTAATATTTCATGTAAATCTGATGTACCTTTGCATACATAAACATTGACACTAAGTAAAATTTGTATGTTATTTGCAGTTTGGTTGTTATTGAACTTTGAAGTTTAAGGTTTGAACATAACATTTACAATGTCACACATTTAACAATTTACAACAAGCACAAGCTGTACAAGCAATTTTTTTGCATTTGTATTTTCAAAGTATGTTCCCCAACCAGAATAAATGGTATGTCTATAAATAAAGTGTGTTAGTGGAAAATGCAACCTTTTATGTGATAAAAACTGTTTGAACATAACTTTACACCATAATTTCCAAAAGCCACTAATTTTTAATTTTACTTTTAGAACTAATTTTAAAATATTTTGCTAAATGCACAGAAACAAGTCTCTAATTTAATTTAAGTGCAAAAGCCAACTGAAAAAATAATGTTTACATAGTTATGAATACTGACAAAGTTGTTCAATACACCTTCACTGCAATGTTATTCTCATTTTTTATCTCATGCAATCAAATACAGCTTCTGTAAGCTAAAAATGACTACACTAGATGACTTTTATCTGCTGTTAACTATTTCAATAAAAAATAAGTAAATTTTTACAAACTGAACCGAGATTTGGCACAAATTCAATTACATTCACAAGATTGAACATAACTTTACACCTTCACCAAATATATTTTGGGTCTCACAAGGGCAAATCACAAACTCTTGGGAAAAAATAAGTATGCATACCAATCCCACTAACAAGCACAGCCATTATATAAAACTAGTGATGTTTATGTGATTTTCAAAAAGGGTTGTTGCAACTTTTCAAGTGTTTGTACATAACTTTACACCTTCTGACTTGCACGCAGGAAAAATCTTAAGATTATTCAAGAAAAGTCTCTAAAGAAGACACTATCATTGAGCCTGCTTTCACCTATAAGCAGTGTGCATATTGTTCTGGTAAAATTGCATTTGTTAGTCCATCATAATTACATAAACAGTAGCAAAAAGACAGAAAACAGGATGCATGAACATAACTTTACACGGTCACATTCACACATTTACCTTGTAACTTGAAAAGTAGAATTATTTACAAATTTGTTGATTGCCTGTAGTGTACAAAAAAAAGACTGGCGTTTGCACTAAAATGATTTTATGACAAAAACATGAAATAGAAAGGTAAAAAATAATTGATTGATTGATTGTACATTGCTTAACGTCCCGACAGCAACAAGGCTTTCTCAGGACGTGCCTGCACTGCTTGTGAAAAAAAATAAACAGAACATTGAATGTATGTCGCCAGCCGGTCAAATACATTAAATAAACCTAACACATGGGGCCTAAATAAAGCTAAGACCATTTAGCAACACACATCCAATATCAAGAGCTACAGGCAGTGCAGACAGTAGGGAGAGTTTTAAAAAGGCAAATACAGATGAATGGACAAAGGGTAGACAGAAACAAATGCCCCAGAATAGAGAGAAAAACCCACCCTGTGGGGCTGACCAGGGTGACCCTGGGAACTAAAAAATACCTAACCCCACCCAAGTCCCCCAGGGCAGACCCGGGTGGGGTTTAAAAAATAATGACATGGCACGTTTGAACATAACATACACAGGACCATTTTCTAAAGCACAAAAGTAAAGGTGCAGTTATGAAAATAATGCAGATTTGAAAGCTGTTTGTGATGATAAAATTAAGATAGCGCATGCATAAAGGTTAATGCACAAATTTCAATGCACAACGGGAAATGTAATCATCATTGCATGAACATAACATGACACGAAGTAGAGTTATGTTCATGAGCAATAGCTGTGACATTATCTTGTTTTGCAGTCACTAAAATTTTATAGGTCTTGAAATTCATATTTTATAGATTTATCTGGCTATCTTACCTACTTTATTGCAGGATGGCCAAAGAAATGAAATTGGTGTTTGTTTGTAACGTTACACAGTGCATGTGATGTACTGATGGTGTAAAGTTATGTACAAACAAAAAACAAAGAAATGTTTATCCTAGAAGGTATCACATGCTTTATTATTATAAAAAAGTAAACAGCATCTTTTCAGCTATTGGTAGTTTTTTATGTAAAGTGATTTTTGTGATTTTAGGTGATAAATGTTTGAAAGTAACTTTACATCCCACAAAGTTGTGTCAAGTTATGTTCACAAGGAAAAATTGAAAAGAGTTTCAAATGTGTTGTGTAGCAGCATGTGCATAACTATTTTTATGTGTTGGCATCATCTACTATGCGATTTGCAACAAAATTTACCCTTCAACAAAAAAAAATGTGCATACTGGTTTGAACATAACATTTACACGCCAGCACGCAGAAAAAAAAAAAAATTATTTCAACTGAACAAAATTAAGTATTTTTGGGCCTACCAAGGTCTTGTCTAAATAAGTATAGTCCTACTATAGATTTATTGCAGAATAAGTGAAAAGAAAATAATATATCTATAAAGTTTGCTGGACTGCTTGAACATAACAATTGACACCCAAAATTTGGACGCATACTGTAAACCTCGTAAAGGTTTTTTTTTCCATCTATCACCCATGCATCCTCTTCAAAACCTTGATATAAATCACTACACCAGTTGTCTTCAGCAAAAACAACAGATTAGTAGAGATAAATAAGTGCCTAAACTGTTTGAACATAACACAACATTTACACCATTCTGAGTACAAATCTTCAAACTGGATCATTTGATTTTTCATGTAAGAACCACAAACCTTTCATCATAAAAACAAAGTACATTCTCTACTCTACAAAATAACATATAAGTTTTAATAATTAACCACTTGTCAAAATGTGTTATAGTGGTATGATTTCTGCTGACAAAATTTACAACACCTGTTATGTTCAAGCAGGCTCTTATATTATGGTGAATTATGCAAAAGCAACTTGCTCTAGAAAATCATAACTCAATGGTAATTTAGCCCAACATTGCAAATATCTTGTGACAGTAACAGTGATTTTTCCATAGTGCAGCATGCCTTTGAAAATCTGAGTTCCATGGAGCATGTGTAAAATGTGTCACGTTTTGTTCTCAAGTTATAATTCAGATTTGGTCCAAAAAACTGTGATAATGTCCCAAATTCTTCTGTGGTCACCCAAAGATTAGTATCACTGGAAACCTTATCCATTTCCCTACAAAATGATGTATGCCTTAGTTTGATCTGACCACTTCCGATAATTTTGTAGCAGGTTTTGTGAGGGAGGGTGTAGATTTTACCATTAGACACCCAGTCGTACTCTTGATTATTAGGATTCAGAGGGACATACCATGTATTATATCTGGAACATTTACTACATGGCTGAAACATTTAAAGTACGTTCGGGCAGAAATCTAACGAGTTTGACAGTTTCAGACCTGTGCAAATTCCACAAAAATTACATAAAACTTCAAATTTAATTAATAATAATAATAATAATTACGGTATTTATAATGCGCTTATCTTATAATAATTATAACTCTAAGCGCGCACTCACAACTTGCACACACATGCGCACGCTTTAGGCAATGACTCACGTAACACAAATAGTGAAGATACCTTACGACGGTCAGCTTGCAGTGTGGTGATATAGTGCTAGAACTGTTGAAAGAGGTGAGTTTTGAGGGCGGACTGGAAGGAGGAGAGCGAGTGTTTTCTGACTAAATTACTGGAATTCAGGCAGACCCACTGCATATCTAGAACATTTACATCACAGCCAAAACATCTGATCTAATATGTTCAGGCAAAAGTGAACAGAGTCGAACAAACACCCAAACAGTCAATTTTTAATGAGTTTGACGGGTTCAGACCAGTGCAACTTTCACAAAAAGTACATAAACCTCCAAAATTCGACTAGGATATCAGGGAGACTCATTGCACATCTAGAACATTTACAAAATGGCCAACACATTTTAGGAAGCATGTTTCTTTCTTCTTTGGGATTGTCTTTGCATTTGACACACTCATCAGACACCTTTTTGGTCTGCATTAGCAGACACATGTATATAAAAACACACAACATACCATACATATCAATAGCTGTTTCATTTGTCTTGAATGTAACATCAGCACCCCTGTAGTCTAATGCTACATTATGCACCACAAGTGAGCAGGAGTACAGCTGGTTTCTATATTGGTACGTGCCACTCCACTTCCGAAAGTGCTGCAGCTGTGTTTTCCATGCAGGCAGAGGCGGTGAAGAGACAGCACCTGCACAGAGAATAAAGAGGCTGTGTGAATTCATTATAATAAACTCAATGTCATTAATGATATGAAATATGATTGCTAAACCTGCTGACTGCTACTTCATGACAATACCGTTCAGCCCAAAAGATGCGTACACATCTTTTCTGCCAAGTGGTATCACTAGGATCAGTCAAGGGATTAAACCCCCTATGCATGCAGCCACCATAATTGCAAATAGTACAGGTTAGTACAGGTGGTTAAAAATGAATTTTTTTTCTAAAATGTATTTTTTTGAAAAATACTTACCGATGGCATTACTATCTGGGAATACACTCTATTGCCTATAGATTTCAGCAAAAATTGTGTGTAGCACACAACTGGGGAGGAGACACCGGGGATCCAAGCACTATGACCCCGGGTGGCCTCCCCTTACTACCCTATCCCGGCGAGCACCGGGCGACCTCGTCAGTTTCACACATAGCCACAAGAGGCAAGCGGGGCAGGCGGGAGGGCCATCCGAGTAATGCCATCGGTAAGTATTTTTCAAAAAAATACATTTTAGAAAAAAAATTCATTTGTTTTTTCAAAATACATTACCGATGGCATTACTATCTGGGAGAATGGCGAACAGGCGGAGGGTGCCGTATCTAACCATAACCCAACCACTCCGCCGGCCCCATCGAGAGAGAACTCCCGACGATTTCAGCTATGATGTGCCTAAGACGCCAGCGGCGCTCGGAGGGAGTGCTGGGCCGCGGAGATGTCGCCCACCCGTGCCAGGGAGTCACGTCGGCCGGATAGGTCTCTTAAGGTAGAAGCGTGCGAAAGTGGAGTCTGAGCGCCAGCCACCCGCTGCCACAATATCTTTGACCGAGCAGTTGCGGTCCAGGGCTAGACTGGCGGCTACTGCTCTCACTTCATGTGCCTGGATTTGTAAAGGCTCAGCGCCGCGTGGGGAGAGGTCTTGGTAGGCTGACCTAATCACCCACCGCAGCCAGGATGACACGGTCTGGGCCGATATGTGGTGTCTGCCCGCGGACAAGGTAAGAAGAGGCGCGAGCACCCCCGGCGCTGCGGCTTAGAGCGGCGCAGGTAAATCTTTAGCGCCCGCACTGGGTCCTGTTGCCGCGATCCAGGGGAGAGGTCCGCTCCACGGAGGGGCCGTATCATTAGCACCTGAGGAGCCGCCGCGGGGCGGCGGTTCTTGGCCAGGAAGGACGGATCGGAGAGCCTCTGCGCAGAGCCGTCGGAACGAAACTGCAAACAGGCTGGGAGCATCGAGAGCGCGTGAAGCTCGCTGACTCGGGACGCTGTAACGAGAGCCAGAAGGAAACAGGTTTTCCGGGTCAAGTCTGAGAACCGAGCCAAGGGGAGGGGCTCAAACCGGTCCGTATTCAACCACGTCAGTACCCAGGCAAGATCCCACCGGGGTACTAGGGAACGTGAAACCGGACGTCCGAGTTCAAAGTGAGCCAGAAATTCGACAGATCCTTGCAGGCGCCTGGGTCCGGAAGACACAGGTGATGGTAGGTGTCCGCGATCATAGCGCGGTCGCCCTTGATGGTGACCGGGGCTAAGCCCCGGTCGTCGAAGAGCCACAGGAAGAACTCCGCCAGTTGGTGGGAGGCTAGGTTAGTGGGAGGGAGCCCATGGGAGGTGCACCAGGTCTGAAAGACCCTCCACTTGCCTTCGTACACCTTCCTTGTAGAGTCTGCGGGCTGCTGCAATTGCCGCCACTGCAGCATCCGAGAACTTCTAGCGGCGAGGGCGTGCCGGACAACCTCCAAGCGTGTAGGCGGAGGCGTTCGGGGCACGGATGGAAAAGGCGCTGACGGGGCTGCTTGAGCATCGTGGGAGGGGTAGGAAGCTCCAGAGGAGGGTCCGTCGCAAGCACGAGGAGGTCCGTGGTCCAGCTCTTGGTCCAGTTGAAGGGGGCCACCAGCAGGAGGACCGCCGAGCATCCCAGAAGCTTCCGCAGTACCTTCGGAACGAGGACTGACGGGGGGTAGGCGTAAGAAATCAGGCCGACCCAAGGAATGGCGAGTGCGTCCACTGCCCAAGCGAGTGGATCCGGGACTGGCGAGACGTAGACCGGGAGCTGGCTGTTTCATCTGGTGGCAAACAGATCCACTAGCGGCGTTTCCCAGTGAGAGCAGAGCAGGCAAAAAATATCCGGGCGTAGGGACCGCTCCGTGTGGAGCAACTGTCCGCGACGAGACAGGGCGTCCGCAATCACGTTGAGGTGGCCAGGGATGTGGCGGGCTCGTAG
This sequence comes from Semisulcospira habei, assembly GCA_036245525.1. NCBI lineage: Eukaryota > Metazoa > Mollusca > Gastropoda > Semisulcospiridae > Semisulcospira > Semisulcospira habei. The sequence continues at coordinate 51,038,955 of BTPG01000007.1, forward strand.
GGCAAAGCCTCGATCCCTGCACCAGAGGAGAAGGTGGTACCGAAGAAACAAGGGAGGGCGAGTGAGCGCCCCCCTGATTCTGTATGTAAGCCACCACCGTCGAGTTGTCGGAGAGCACGAGGACTTCCTGATTGGCCAAGGTCTCCTGCCAAACGTCGAATGCCAACCCAACTGCCTTCAGCTCCAGCCAGTTGATGTGATTCCCTAACAGCTCCCGAAGCCAACGCCCGAGGCCGAGAGAATCCGGTAACAGGTGCATGCCCCAGCCGGCCTGGCTCGCATCTGTACAGAGAGACCACCGAGGCGGCGGGGAGTGTAGGGCCACCCCCGAAGCCAGCCAAGCGAGGTCCGCCCACCTCTCGAGGTGAGGACGAGCCAGAGGCGTGACAGGTACTAGATCCAACAGAGCGCCCGAGGGTCGCCAGTGAAGAAGGAGATGTAGCTGGAGAGGCCGCGCATAAGTCTGCCCAAGGGAAGCAGGTCCGCAGCCGCACTGAGGAGGCCCAGGAGTTGAAGCCAGACCCTGGCGGTGAAGGAGGATCCCATCCCCATCGAAGTCGCTAAGTCGACGATCTTCTGTCGCCTGGCCAGAGGCAGGCGGACAAGGTTGAGGTCGGTCAGGAATTCCATCCCCCGATGTAGAAACCGTCGAGAGGGAGAAGATCAGATTTCCCCAATTGAGTAGGAAACCTAGACGACGCAGAAGGGAAAGCAGGGCATCCCTGTCCGTCTGGAGGGCTGCGGAAACCAAGTTGCGCAGTAGAAGGTCGTCCAAGTAATTGGAGGCCGGGCTCAAGGAGCGCTGATGGAAGTAGGCTATCACGGCGTCGAGCAGTCTTGTAAACACCCACGGACTGATGTCGAGGCCGAAAGGAAGGGCGCAGAACTGGTAGACGATCCCCCCAAGTCAAACCGAAGGTACCGGCGAAACGACGGAAGAATCGGGACGTGCAGATAGGCGTCCGACAGATCGAGGCTGATCGCAAAGTCCATCGGCCGGAGGGCCGCACGGAGTGTCCTGGCCGTCTCTATCCTGAAGCGAGGGGCCAAATGAACTTGTTTAGCGAACTTGTTTAGCGCTGATAAGATGTTTATCGAACTTGTTTAGCGCTGATAAGTCGATAACTGGACGCCACTTGCCGCCTGGTTTGGGAACTAGCAGAGTCGGCTGTAGAACGCCGGAGAGTCCTGCCGCGAAACCACCTCTGTCGCCGCTTTGGTGAGGAGGGTCGCCACTTCCCCGCGCAAAGCGTCCACCTGTGTGCTGTCGAGCGGTTCCTGGGTCCACATGGGTGATCTGCGAAGAGGCGGAGGCGACAGGAACGAAAGTTGCAGGCCTGCGGTAAAGGTGGAAAGAATCCAGGGGTCGTCCGGGAACAGCGATCTCCAAGATCGCTGAAGAGCGACAGCCACCCGCTGACGGGAGACCCGAGAACTGAGGGCGGGGGCGGAGGCGGGGGCGAGGCAATGAGCCCGACCGCGGCCCGATCTACGGGCACCGCGGGGCCAAGCAGGGCGAGGGGCGGGGCCGGCCAGAGTAGCCTGGAATGGACGGGCCCGACCTCATGAAGATCCGACTGTAGGAACGGAGGGCCTGAAGACCGCCGGGCACGACCCCCGGCCGGGCGGGGGGCGCGAAAGCGGGTCGAGGCTGAGTTAGATGCAGGCTTGGGCCACAAGTCCTTGGAACGGTGTGCCAAGTGTCGCCGAACCGCTGAGGACCACCTAAGGGGGCTTGACGGAGCTGGGTCTTCACTGACAAGGGAAGGTCCGAGCAGAGGCGCAAAAGGGTATCCCTCCTCCAGAGGTCGCAATTGGCAGCTGCTGCCCTGGCGTTGGCGGAAGCATGGTAGGCGGACCGGTTGGCCGCTATCAGGATGGACTGCACGTCACGAAGCGGGGACTGAGCCTCCAGGTCCCACGTATCCTGTAGGCACTGCAGGGCTGCCTGGGTAGCCAGTTCCAAAACCCGAGCACGCCAGCGAGTTCCGCGCTAAGGAGGCGATCCTGTCGAGAGGCCGAGGCCACGAGTTCTGGACGAGCCTGCGGCCGCCCGCCTGTAGTAAGGCCGCCGCATCCACCGCTGGAAAAGGTATGGCGAAGGCTTGGGAGTGTCCACCTCGCGCTGGGACCATACGGCGTTGAGGCGCGTCCCCTGGGTGGTGGATAGGGGTCCCTCGTGAGAGGGGTGCACCGAATGAAATAAGGTGCCGTGAACCAACATGGTCTAAGGGAAGGTGACCCCGACAGAAAACCCCTGGTCCTCCTAGTAAGGGGGTTGGGCATGGGGTTAGCTTCCCCACCCTGCAAAAAAGGAAATAGCTACAAAAACACCGACGAAAAGACTAACAGTAATTCCTTTCCTGGAGGAGGAAGGTTCTTCTACTAGAAGACTTATGACGTCCTGTGGTGAAAGCCGGAAGTCTTCGGAAGCCACAGGACCGAGCCGCCTCTCTCTATCCAGGGATACAACCATGGGCACATGGAACGTCAAGACCATGTACCAGAGCGGCAAGGCCGCCCAGATAGCAGCGGAAATGCAAAAGTACAACCTTTTCCTGCTAGGCATCAGTGAAGCCAGATGGACGCAGTCTGGCCAGAAAAGGCTGTTAAGTGGGGAGATGATTCTGTATTCAGGTCATGAAGAGGAGAATGCCCCCCATACAGAAGGAGTAGCACTCATGCTGTCACCAGTGGCACAGAGAGCGCTGATGGGCTGGGAACCTCTTGGGCCAAGAATTATAACAGCAGCCTTTAGAACTAAGAAAAAGCTCAAGCTGAACGTCATCCAGTGTTATGCGCCCACCAATGACAGTGACGAGGAAGAGAAACAAGAGTTCTACGACCGACTCCAGAGTGCCGTGGACAAATGTGCTAAGCGAGACATCACCATCGTCATGGGCAATTTTAATGCCAAAATAGGGGAGGACAACACCGGATACGAAGAGGTGATGGGGAGACAGGGACTAGGCTCGGAGATGAGTGAGAACGGGGAGAGGTTTGTAGACTTTTGTGCTCTAAACCGACTTGTCATTGGAGGCAGCATCTTCCCACACAGAAGAATACACAAAGCAACTTGGGTCTCACCTGACCATACAACAGAGAACCAAATAGACCATATCTGCATTAGCAAGAAATTCAGAAGATCCCTTCAAGATGTTCGAGTGAGGAGGGGAGCAGATGTCGCCTCAGACCACCATCTGCTTACCTTAAGAATGAAGCTCAAGCTAAAGAAAAGCCGCACAGAGACAACAAGAAGACAGCGCTATAATGTAGGCTTCCTGAGAGAAACTGGAGTTAGAGAAGAGTTCAAACTGGTGCTGTCCAACCGGTTTCAAGCGCTACAGGAGCTAGTAAATGAAGAGGAGGCGGTCACCACAGAGCAGCAGTGGAAGGCAGTTAGAGAGGCGCTGAACTCAACCTGCAAAGACACTGTAGGGTTCAAGAAACACCACCACAAGGACTGGCTGTCGGCACAGACCTTGAAAAAGATAGAAGCGAGGAAGCAGAAGAAAGCAGCGGTCAACAACAGTCGCACGAGAGCAGCCAAAGTAAGGGCACAGGGGGAATACTCGGAAGCCAACCGCGAGGTGAAGAGGAGTATCAGGGCAGACAAGAGGGCCTACACAGAAAGCCTGGCAGCAGAGGCAGAAAAGGCAGCAGGCAGCGGCAACATGAAACAGCTCTACGACATTACCAGAAGATTGTCGGGTAAGTATGGCCATACAGAAAGACCAGTAAAAGACAAAGAAGGCAAGCCTATTGCAGACAGAGCAGACCAACTCGACAGATGGGCCGAGTATTTTGAAGAGTTACTGAACAGACCTAGCCCACCCGACCCCCCCGACATCCAGCCGGCAGAGACCGACCTACCCATCAGCTGTGACAGACCCAGCCGGGAAGAGATCAGAAAAGCAGTGGCATTTTTGAAGAATGGCAAAGCAGCAGGGCCAGATGGCATCCCAGCGGAGTCTCTGAAAGCAGACCTAGAGACAACAGTTGAGATGCTGTACCCACTGTTTGGAAAGATCTGGGAAGAGGAGGTGATGCCGGCTGACTGGAAGGAGGGGTACCTAATCAAGCTTCCCAAGAAAGGCGACCTCAGCAAGTGTTCCAACTACAGAGGAATCACCTTGCTGTCAGTACCAGGAAAGGTCTTCAACAGGATCATCCTAGAAAGAATGAAGAGCTCCGTTGACCCCCAGCTGAGAGACCAGCAAGCAGGATTCAGGAAGAACCGATCATGTACAGACCAGATCGCCACTCTCCGCATCATCGTAGAACAGTCTCTGGAGTGGAGCTCCCCGCTGTACGTCAACTTTGTGGATTATGAGAAAGCATTTGACAGCGTGGACCGAGAGACTCTGTGGAAACTCCTACGACACTATGGTGTACCCACAAAGCTCGTCCGCCTGATCAAGAGCAGCTATGATGGCATGACATGTCGCGTGATCCACGAAGGGCAGTTCACCAGAGAGCTCCAGGTCAGAACTGGTGTCAGGCAGGGGTGTCTGCTGTCTCCGTTCCTCTTCCTACTGGCCATAGACTGGGTCATGAAGATGACCACAGAGCACAGACGAAGTGGAATACAGTGGACACTGTGGACACAGCTTGACGACCTCGATTTTGCAGACGACTTGGCATTACTGTCCCACACTCATCAACAAATGCAGGACAAGACCACGAGGCTTGCTGACATCTCGTCCCAAGTGGGCCTCACCATTCACAAACAGAAAACAAAGACAATGAGGCTGAACGCAACCAGGGAAGAACCAGTCTTGCTTGCTGGCACCCCGTTGGAGGAGGTGGAGTCCTTCACCTATCTCGGGAGCATCATAGACAAAAAAGGTGGCACTGATGCAGATGTCAGAGCACGAATCGGTAAAGCCAGAGCAGCCTTTCTCCAGTTGAAAAAAGTATGGAGTTCCAGAGAGCTGTCACAACACACCAAAGTCCAGATTTTCAACTCCAATGTAAAAGCAGTTCTCCTATATGGAGCAGAGACATGGAGATTGACAAAAACCACAGTCAACAGAGTACAGACCTTCATGAACAGTTGCCTTAGAAGAATTTTGAAAATCCACTGGCCAGAGAAGATCAGCAACGTCAGACTCTGGGAGAGAACAGAGCAGATAACAGCAGAGAATGAAATTGGGCGAAGAAGATGGGGATGGATCGGTCACAGTCTGAGAAAGCCAGCTTCCAGTATCACTAGGCAGGCATTGTCATGGAACCCCCAGGGAAAGAGGAAAAGAGGTAGGCCGAGAAACTCCTGGCGTCGAGACCTCCAAGCAGACATCAAGAGACTGGGAACCACCTGGAGTAGAATCGAAGGAGAAGCACAGGACAGGAGTTGCTGGAGGTCTCTCGTCGACGGCCTATACCCGGGTAGGGGTGACAGGCGTAAGTAAGTAAGTAAGTTGGGAGTGTCCAGCGTACCAGGCCTGGCGGAAGCTGAAGATGATTCCCACCGGCGATCGAGCGGCGGTAAAGTATCCCGTGTCGCCGAAAGCGTCGTTACGCAGCTGGGCGGAGAAGCATCGGTGAGGTCCCGGAAGCCGGCTGGCTGCGGGAGGGACTTGCGGCGCTGGACTTGCCTCTGCGCGTTGACCATGGCCGAAGCCTGTCTCTTCGGAGGAGGCGAAGGCGGACAGACGTCGGGCGGTAGGGACTTGGCGATAAGCCTTGAAGCCTCACCCAGAGCGTGGACCGTCTGTGATCCGAGAGAAGGGCCGGCAACGTCTGACGAGGCGGAGGCCGACGAGACAGCGGAAAAGGCGGGAAGGAGAACCAGCCGCCGAGTCCTGCAAGAAGATCGCCGAGGCCGAGTCCGTCGGATGAAGGCTGAGGACGTCCGGTTCCAAAACTGATCTTCTCGCGGCAAAGACGAAAGGGGCGAGCGGCTACGAGAGCGCCGCACCGCCGCGCGCGAGGTAGACGCAGCCGCCCGTGACGCACGCAAAGAGGGGCGCCGCGGCGACGGAGGGACCGTGGCAAAGCGACGGTCCACCTCGAAGTCGGGATCCGCACGCGGCAGCCGACGTAAGCGACAAACCGCGATCGGAATACCGAGGAAGTGGCCTGGTCATCCCTGGCCCGCCCGGGAGAACCGGTGTGGGGGGGGGACCGCAAAGAGTCTCACCTAGCCCACTCAGGAAAGGCGGAGCGGGGAGGGGACAAATACCGGGCACGCGGCCCCCCCGTCCGATGTTTCGGACCGTGGAGGACGCGCGATGATGTCACACCGGGCCCGCCGGGTCGATACGAGGCGGGGGACAGTCTAGGGTCGCGCCAAGCCCGCTCAGGAAAGGCGGAGCGGGGAGGGGACGATTTATGAGCCCGCTGCCCCAGCTCCGAAGCCTCGGAGCGAGGGTCCAAGTCACACTGGGCCCGTCCGGTCGATACGAGACGGGGGGGGGGGGGGAGGGGACAGTCTACGGTCACGCCAAGCCCGCTCAGGCGAAGCGAAGCGGGGAGGGGACAATTTATGTGCACGCGACCCCCGCTCCGACACCTCGGAGCGTGGGGGGCGAGAGTCAACCACACCCCGGGCCCGCCCAGGCGAGATGGGGCGGGCGGGGAGGGGGGGGGGGGGGGGGGGGGGGGGGGGGGAAGAAAGCGAAGCATGCCGTGCCCGTTCGGAAAAAATACAGAGCGGGGAGGCAGCATTACTAACGGTCTCGAGTCACGTTTCGAAGCCTCGGTGCGTGAGCGAGAGCATTTCTTATCACGTTTACTCTCTTTCTTATGCTTGCGTTCCGTCACCCGCCCCCGCTCCGGAGACCTAGAGCCGGGGGTGGCCGACGAACGCTCATCTCTCCCAGACCGCTCGCCCGAAGCAGAGCGGGGGGTGGGAACCAAAATGGGGCTCAAGCCATGCGCTAACGAAGCAGAGCATGGGGAGCGTGACTCCGAAACTCGCCTACCCTGCTCCGAAGACTCGGAGAGGGGAGGGAGACCTGCGAGGTAACGGTACAAGAAGGGGACTTACCTGTGGGCCGGAAAGCCCGAACGACGGAGCGGAGAGGAGCCCGAAGCGCCGAGGGAAGTACGTCCACCCGTGGAGGATCCCGGGGAGACAGAAGCAGGCGAGGGGCCCGGTCACGCCTGTAGAAGTCCCACCTGCGCGAACACCGGTCTTCCGTCCAAGCGGCGCAACCGTCACACGTTCCGTCCGAAGCACAGCCCGAACACGGCAAGCAAGAGTCGTGTGCATCATCCGGCCACTGGAAGTCCCCGCAAGGCGGCAAGTCTTCGACACAGAAGAAGCCATAAGGCCCTAAACCAACTACGCCGGCGAAGAAAGTCAACCGTGCACAAAACAGCAGGGCACAAGTCACGTGCGTCGTCGAACCCCAAGGCCAAGCCAAGGGTGAACTCACAAAGTCAGAGCCGGTAAAACCGGTCGGCGCACAGGTCACAATGAGTCCAATTGTCAAAGGAAAAACCACGAATGTAGTGAGTCCAGGGCTGAATCGAAGACTCCAATTCAAGCCCACAGTCAAAAACTACTGAAACCCGTAGAACGGAGAAAAGCAAAAACTCGACCGTCCCCGGTCGAGCTATGAGTGAAACTGACGAGGTCGCCCGGTGCTCGCCGGGATAGGGTAGTAAGGGGAGGCCACCCGGGGTCATAGTGCTTGGATCCCCGGTGTCTCCTCCCCAGTTGTGTGCTACACACAATTTTTGCTGAAATCTATAGGCAATAGAGTGTATTCCCAGATAGTAATGCCATCGGTAATGTATTTTGAAAAAACAAAAATAAATTCTGGATGTGCAAAAACAGGCATCCCCCCCCCCCCTTTTTTTTTGTTTAATCATCTTAACCCCACAGCCGCACTTCCAAACTTTTGGAGGCATTGTCTAACGACCATGTACTAGTTGTAGGAGATGGATTGATCATGATAATTCAAGGGTAGCGTCAGATGAGCTTAGTGCCTTCAGGCACCAAGCTCATCTGGCACTACCCTTGAATTTACATGATCAATCCATCTCCTGCTGCAGGGTCCCAGGGCTAAATGGGTTAATCTGCTGAGTCAACCTACACAGTAACCTACACCCTCTGCTGCCACAATCACCCCTATGTACCATTGTAAAATAAAGATTCATTAATTTATTGATTCTCTCTCCTCTCCCTGTGGAACTGAAAAAAGTTTAATACACAAATGAAGCATGTTTGCCCATTTTGCAAGCACATGGCCTATCCAGTTTCAGAAATGACCCATTGGATTTGTAATCTGCGGGTCATTGTTCCTTGTGCGTGAATTTTTAGAATGAACACTGACACAAGCCAGTTAATCATAAAGTATCAAAACTGTTAGTAGTGCATCTTAGCTGTCATGTAATTAACTATTAAACTCCCTGAACTAAATGATGCCCATTCCACAGAATGAAAGTCATTTAGTTCTGGTAGTTTATGAGTTAGATAATAAAAGGCAATAGCAATTTTTACTTAAAATCAGTATCCAATATAGACTGTGATTAATATTACAGTATTTTACATAATCTGCTCTGTTATGTGGTACATGTACACATTTTATGTCATAGCAGCTAGTTTGTGTACAAGGCAGACACTTGTGCCCTATGAGGGATCAATCTACTATCTAGACCGGGGCGGTCCGTGGCGCAGTGGTTAAGGCGCCTGCCACCAATGCTAAAGGTGCGAGGTTCGATTCCGGGTTCCGGCGTCGGATTTTTCTCCTCTAGTAAGTGTCACCGTTAATTCGGGCGGACCGTCGGGGGTTCTTTCTCCGGGTACACCGGCTCTTCCTCCCCCTCCACTTTGGTATCAGTTTCAGCCAACTTAATAAAATTTCAAATACAAAACGATTTCCAAATACCGTCAGTAGCTCGCTTGAGCTTGCCCTTAGCACCACGTGAATGTTCTGTGTTTACGTACAGTGTGTGAGTGAATGCGTGTGATTCACGTGAGCGTGCTTGTTGGGTTCAGTTCGCGGCTACATTCTGCGCATTGAGTTATATTATAAGTATGAGAAATGCGCCATATAAATGCTATGCATTATTATTATTATTAGAATAATATAAATGCATTAATATACTAATGCATTGATGTATCCTTTCAGAATCACTGCTGTTTGCAACAGAGCATGCACTTGCACTGTACTAGTAGCCTCTAGTTCCGCTCACACAATTAATTATAAATAGAGTTTTACAACGCGTTGTATATTAACTCTTTGTCAATATGATATGACCCCTCTTTCCCTGTATGTATGTGTGTGTGTGGTTGGCAGGTGATCTTACCCACTTAGCCCCAAGTCCCTGCAGCAGAAGATGGATTGAAAATGATAATTCAAGAGTAGGGCCAGATTAGCTTGGCACCTTCAGGTGCCAAGCTAATCTGGCCCTACCCTTGAATTATCATGGTCAATCCATCCCCTGCAACTGGTACATAGTTGTTAGGCAACACCTCCCGAATATGAGAAATGAGACCTTGGGGCTAAATCAGTAAATGGGTTAACCCCTTTCCTGCCAGTGGATGCCGATTGTGTCTCTGAGCATAACTCAATGCAAACGTGCTCCAGCTGTCCAAGGAAGATGGATACTAAGTGGTGTCAACAACAGGAATAGATCCTCATGAGCCCCTGTAACTGCAGACCTACGTTTCTTGCAGGTGGATTCACCTTTCCTTCCTGGCAGTGAAGGGGTCAAGTTGTTCTCTGTTCAAAATGTGACTGTCTCCAGTCAAGATGTGGTTAAAATAGTTACACCTTACCTAGTGCTGTCATCAAAATCTGCAGGAGCACCAAGACAGCCAAGCAGACATGGCAGCAAATGCTGCGGATCGTGAGCCCTTGCATGATGTCTGTCTTATTTCTTTATCTCACAAATCAGTTTGAAGTTGAAGCCAGATAAGGTTTACTCTGTAACAGTATATGAAAATACATTTTTACACTTACAGACACATAAGAATGTTATGAGATGGTGATGGGCGAGGTGTGTGTGACCGTGAGTGGGAGGGGGGGGGGGGGAGCACTGTTATCTCATCTGGCGCAAGTATCATATGTGGATCAATAGGTCCACAGTACTAGTTGTTAATGGTATGCTGTAAAAGTGTCACATCACAATCAATGTGTCATAAAATACGAACCGCATATCATGTAGGCTGTCAAGCATTAGGCTAAACAGAATGGAATATTTTATTTTATAGTCCAGTGTCTACATGTCTTCCTATTAATTTTCTCTAAAATGTGGGCTTCTAAATACACCAGTCGTTTCGAATCTCTCATACGTTATGTTCATAACAAACACGCTTCCGGAAAAACATGCATGTCCGTCAAAATATGTCTCAAAACAATTGTAACTTACCGCGTCTTCCTGTTTAGCCTCTCAATGCTGCCATTTTAGTTTACAATCTGAGGTCAAGGTTGTTAACTATATATCCGAATCGAGTGTCGGTCAACTCGCCCATTTTTCATCTCGATCAGTCAATTCGCCAAAGAAACGGCCAACTCACCCAAGGCAGCAGTAATCTCGCCCAAAATAGCACTCAAATCGTCGAAGGTTGGCGTCAATTCGCTTAAGACTCGAGCCCCAAACAGTTTTAGCTTAGTTTAACGTGTGTGTGCAGTGGCAGGGATATAGTAAGCACGTGCCCCCATGTCAGCCCTGATAATTTTTGTTGTTGTTTTTTGTGGTTGGTTGAGAAAACTGGTTGTGAACATTCTTTTTGTGTGCTCATTCGACACTGCTGAACTGCATCCCATCACAATAGTAAGCTAGACATAGGCACTCAAAGTGGCTAATGAAAAGCAGTACATCTACATATAAGCGATACAATCCTCATTCCATCTTCAGACCGAGGCAGCCTTCAGGCAATAAACCACTGACTGTTGTCCACCCAACCCGGACTGATCTGAGGCCTAACCCATCCAGTGATAGAGGTCTATGTGCCCCTTCCATCGGAAGGACACATGGAAAGCAATACCTCTCTATGTGCAAAAGCATCCATATTAAAATTGCATCTACAGAGGTAGGTTGGTTGGTTGGTTATACATTGCTTAACGTCCCGACAACAACAAGACTTTCTCAGGACGTGCCTGCACTGCTTGTGAAAAACAAAACTAAGCAGAATATTGAATGTATGTCGCCAGCCGGTCGAATACGCTAAATAAACCTAAGATCTATTTAGCAACACACATCCGATATCAAGAGCTACTGAAGGCGCAGACAGTAGGGAGAGTTTTAAAAAGAAAAATACAGGTGAGTGGACCAAGGATAGACAGAAACACAGTATGCCCCAGAAAAGAGAGGAAAACCCACCCTGTGGCGCTGACCAGGTGACCCTGGGAACTAAAAAGTATAACCCCACCCAAGTCCCCCAGGGCACACCCGGGTGGAGGTGCATCTGCAGAGGAGGCAGTTATCTAAGTTAAGTCTAAGATTGTGGACACACTCACTAAGGCAATTATCCAAACATACAGCGAGAAGTAAGCTGAGTGTTTTACCTGGGGCCAAGCAGTCATCTGCCATAGTTATTGTGGTTTAACATCGAGCAGGCGACTAAAGCCATCTCACAGCAGACGGCCGGCTTTAGGAGGGGCTTGGGTTATCAGCGGTAATGAGACGTTTTATATATTTACCAGGCGAGTTCTTCAGGACGACGATCGGTGTCCGTCAAGGATGCCTGCTCTCTCCTGTCCTTTTCAACATATTCCTGGAGAAAATCATGCAGGAAACCCTCCACGACCACCATACTTCAATTTCTATTGGTGGCAGATCCCTGTGCAATCTCCAATTCGCAGACGACATTGACCTCATGGCAGGCAGCAATAGTGAGCTTCAAAATCTGACAGACAAACTTTCAAGTAGCGCAGGGTCTTATGGCATGGAGATCAGTACGGATAAAAGCAAAGTGATGATCAACACCACAAGCGACAGCAGCAGCAACATTCACATGAACGGCCAGAAGCTAGAAGAGGTCAATAGCTTCAAGTACTTGGGAGCCATCTTGTCCAAGGACGGTAGTTGCATAGCAGAGATCCGTATCAGGATAGGTACAGCAACATCCGCAATCAATCCAGACCAAAAAGGTGACTGCCAAGCCAACATCCGCAATGGCCAGGCTAGACAGGAACTGGCGAAGTAACTCCATCAGCTTCACCATCAAGTACAGGCTTTACAAGTCCCTCGTAGTGTCTATTCTACTCTACGGCTGTGAGACTTGGACACTGCTTGCAGACTCAGAAAAGAAAATCCAGGCCTTTGAGAACAAGTGCCTGAGGAAGTTGCTCCGCATCTCGTACCGCGAGCACAAGACCAATTTACGAAGCACTGTCACTTCCCTGGTGGGCCCACATGAACCCCTTCTGGCAACCGTGAAACGGCGCAAGCTTGCTTGGTTTGGCCACGTCACACACACACACACACACACACACACACACACACACACACACACACACCTCACTGCACGTACTGCACACACACACACACACACACACACTGATTGCAGGCACACACAGACACGCCATACCACACAAAACACATGCAAATTATAGGAACAAGCAATCAATCGATCTTCGGTGAGTTGACTGTCTTGGGCGACTTGACCCTTTACTTTGCCGAGTCAACGCGTATCTTGGACGAGATAGATTTGGATGAGATAATATATGGGCGAGTTGAACGGCAATTTTCGGGTTGCTCCTTTAATCCTCGTTGGCTCAGTGGATACACAATGCTGGGAATGGCGTCCCTTGTCAAAATTATTTCGGGCACTCGTACATTTTGTTCTGGTCATCAGCGTGAATTTACATACTGTGAGGAAATGGATCGACATTTGCTTCGATCGCAGTAGGCAGGGAGTTAACACGATTCAAGGTAAGATTTTGCTGATTGCTCGTTTTTCTCTGGGCGGTGACAGACTGCGTCAATGCAAACTTTCCTCTCCCTCCCTCCCTCCCTCTCTCTCTCTCTCTCTCTCTCTCTCTCTCAGCTCTTTTCATCCATCCCATATCTTATCAGTATAAAATCTCATGTATGGTTTTATTTTTAGATGAACTTCACTCACGTGTAATAAGAAGGAGAACAGCCACTGAGCCAGATGACGAGTTGTGTTTTGTGTTGTGTACTTCTACTGTGGAATCTCACACCTTGGGATTACCACATGCATCACTTATCTAGAGCTAAAAGTAAACTCCCAAAACCATTTTGTCCAATGGAAGTCATTTAGTTCTGGGAGTTTAACGCGTTGGCTACTAAGTAACTTTTCTGTATTATGTACTGTGCCAGTGCCCTAAGTATAATATCTGTTAGTGTTAGCCTGGAAAGAATCATGAGGGACGCTCTGAAAGATCATGAAGGAACTGTCAGTATTGGAGGCAGAACAATCACGAACTTGGGCTTTGCGGACGACATTGATGGCCTTGCAGGAACAGAGAAGGAGCTAGCTCAGCTGGTGAAAAAGCTGGATAGTACAGCCATTGCATATGGGATGGAAATCAGTGCAGAGAAGACCAAACTGATGACCAATAACGCCAACTGGTGGCATTGGCACTGAAATCATGGTGGGAGGCCAAAAACTGGAAACAGTTAAGAAATTCAAATACTTAGGAGCCATTGTGACAGATGAGGGATCAAAACCAGAAATACTGTCCAGGATTGCGCAGACAACAACAGCGCTGACAAGATTGAAGACCATATGGAAGGACAGAAACATCACACTCTGCTCCAAGATCAGACTGATGCGCTCTTTAGTCATTTCAGTGTTCTTGTATGCCTGCGAGTCATGGACCCTCACAGCAGACCTTGAAAGGAGGATACAAGCCACTGAAATGAGATGTTTTCAAAGGCTGCTTGGCATTTCATACAGAGATCACATCACAAACGAGGAAGTGGGAAGCAGAATCAGGCAAGCAATCGGGCCCTATGAAGACTTATTAGCCATTGTGAGAAAACGCAAACTGAAGTGGTATGGGTATGTCACGCGTTCAGCAGGGCTTGCCAAAACAATCCTGCAAGGCACTGTGCAAGGAGGACGAAGGAGAGGAAGACAGAGGAAAAGATGGGAGAACAATATCTCAGAGTGGACAGGACTGAAGCTGGGCAATACGCTGAGAATGGCAGAGAACAGAGAGGAATGGAGGGAGCTGGTTGTCAAGTACACTGGATACGAAGAGGTGATGGGGAGACAGGGACTAGGCTCGGAGATGAGTGAGAATGGGGAGAGGTTTGTAGAATTTTGTGCTCTAAACCGACTTGTCATTGGAGGCAGCATCTTCCCACACAGAAGGATACACAAAGCAACTTGGGTCTCACCTGACCATACAACAGAGAACCAAATAGACCATATGATCTGCATTAGCAAGAAATTTAGAAGATCCCTTCAAGATGTTCCAGTGAGGAGGGGAGCAGATGTCGCCTCCGACCACCATCTGCTTACCTTAAGAATGAAGCTCAAGCTAAAGAAAAGCCGCACAGAGACAACAAGAAGACAGCGCTATAATGTAGGCCTCCTGAGAGAAACTGGAGTTAGAGAAGAGTTCAAACTGGTGCTGTCCAACCGGTTTCAAGCGCTACAGGAGCTAGTAAGTGAAGAGGAGGCGGCCACCACAGAGCAGCAGTGGAAGGCAGTTAGAGAGGCGCTGAACTCAACCTGCAAAGACACTGTAGGGTTCAAGAAACACCATCACAAGGACTGGCTGTCGGCACAGACCTTGAAGAAGATAGAAGTGAGGAAGCAGAAGAAAGCAATTGTCAACAACAGTCGCACGAGAGCAGCCAAAGTAAGGGCACAGGGGGAATACTCAGAAGCCAACCGCGAGGTGAAGAGGAGTATCAGGGCAGACAAGAGGGCCTACACAGACAGCCTGGCAGCAGAGGCAGAAAAGGCAGCAGGCAGCGGCAACATGAAACAGCTCTATGACATTACCAGAAGATTGTCAGGCAAGTATGGCCATACAGAAAGACCAGTAAAAGACAAAGAAGGCAAGCCAATTGCAGACAGAGCAGACCAACTCGACAGATGGGCCGAGTATTTTGAAGAGTTACTGAACAGACCTAGCCCACCTGACCCCCCAGACATCCAGCCGGCAGAGACTGACCTACCCATCAGCTGTGACAGACCCAGCCGGGAAGAGACCAGAAGAGCAGTGGCATTTTTGAAGAACGGCAAAGCAGCAGGCCCAGATGGCATCCCAGCGGAGTCTCTGAAAGCAGACCTAGAGACAACAGTGGAGATGCTGTACCCACTGTTTGGAAAGATCTGGGAAGAGGAGGTGATGCCGGCTGACTGGAAGGAGGGGTACCTAATCAAGCTTCCCAAGAAAGGCGACCTCAGCAAGTGTTCCAACTACAGAGGAATCACCTTGCTGTCAGTACCAGAAAAGGTCTTCAACAGGATCATCCTGGAGAGAATGAAGAGCTCCGTTGACCCCCAGCTGAGAGACCAGCAAGCAGGATTCAGGAAGAACCGATCATGTACAGACCAGATCGCCACTCTCCGCATCATCGTGGAACAGTCTCTGGAGTGGAGCTCCCCGCTGTACGTCAACTTTGTGGATTATGAGAAAGCATTTGACAGTGTGGACTGAGAGACTCTGTGGAAACTCCTACGACACTATGGTGTACCCACAAAGCTCGTCCGCCTGATCAAGAGCAGCTACGATGGCATGACATATCGCGGAGCTCCAGGTCAGAACTGGTGTCAGGCAGGGGTGTCTGCTGTCTCCGTTCCTCTTCCTACTGGCCATAGACTGGGTCATGAAGATGACCACAGAGCACAGGCGAAGTGGAATACAGTGGACACTGTGGACACAGCTTGACGACCTCGATTTTGCAGACGACTTGGCATTACTGTCCCACACTCATCAACAAATGCAGGACAAGACCACGAGGCTTGCTGACATCTCGTCCCAAGTGGGCCTCACCATTCACAAACAGAAAACAAAGACAATGAGGCTGAACACAACCAGGGAAGAACCAGTCTTGCTTGCTGGCACCCCGTTGGAGGAGGTGGAGTCCTTCACCTATCTCGGGAGCATCATAGACAAAAAAGGCGACACTGATGCAGATGTCAGAGCACGAATCGGTAAAGCCAGAGCAGCCTTTCTCCAGTTGAAAAAAGTGTGGAGTTCCAGAGAGCTGTCACAACACACCAAAGTCCGGAGTTTCAACTCCAATGTAAAAGCAGTTCTCCTATATGGAGCAGAGACTTGGAGATTGACAAAAACCACAGTCAACAGAGTACAGACCTTCATGAACAGTTGCCTTAGAAGAATTTTGAAAATCCACTGGCCAGAGAAGATCAGCAACGTCAGACTCTGGGAGAGAACAGAGCAGATAACAGCAGAGAATGAAATTGGGCGAAGAAGATGGGGATGGATCGGTCACAGTCTGAGAAAGCCAGCTTCCAGTATCACTAGGCAGGCATTGTCATGGAACCCCCAGGGAAAGAGGAAAAGAGGTAGGCCGAGAAACTCCTGGCGTTGACACCTCCAGGCAGACATCAAGAGACTGGGAACCACCTGGAGTAGAATCGAAGGAGAAGCACAGGACAGGAGTTGCTGGAGGTCTCTCATCGATGGCCTATACCCGGGTAGGGGTGACAAGCGTAAGTAAGTGGTTGTCAACAGTCAAGTCATCAGTGGTGCCCCAACGGTCGGCTAGACTACGGGATATAGATAGATAGATAGATAGATAGATAGATAGATAGATAGATAGATAGATAGATAGATAGATAGATAGATAGATAGATAGATAGATAGATAGATAGATAGATAGATAGATAGAAAGAAAGATAGTGTTAGCCCATTACATCCTGCCGCTGATTATTATTGAAAAAATTGCTTATGAAGGCTACATTAAAGATTAGGAGGTAGATCAACAATTTTAGCTCTAGGTTGGTGCCAGAATAGCTTGGCGCCTCAGGCGCCAAGCTATTCTGGCACCAGCCTTGAACTATATAATAGTCAAATTTATTTCCAGCAATAGCTATAGTGTGTCAGGTTGAAAAGGGCTAAGAGTTCATTTCTGGATCCCATGCGCATGCCAAGTAACAGCTTGTGATTAACACATTTAGCACTAAAAGTAAAAATAGCCAAGCACAGGCACTGCAAGTGAACCAGGCTGGATGGGTCTCAGCACCCATAGCCTGCAACAGGAAGTTTCTCACGGCCAGCCATAGGCAAAGAGTTGAGATTTATTCTGATGATGGTGACTAATGTATTTTGTAATGCCGCTAATCACAAGTTTTCAAGTCTGAAGCGAATGCACACTGACTGACATTAGCATGACAACTAAAGGTGTAAATGAGACACCAAAATAGGCATAAAGACTAAGAGACATCTCTCAAGGGTCCCTATGAGTATGACTGTGGGGGCTCATGAGGTATTCTCTTGTTACTTGGTATCAGTCACCTTGGAGTTAATAAATGTTTTAATTGTCTTGGTTTTCGAGTTTCACATTGCTGTCTTTATTTTAAATAGTCCTCTGTCTTTTTTCAGTGAAAATGACGGATGGCAGCAGTCAGACGAGCTTAGTCGACTCAGTCACCCAGACCAGTGAGGAGTTCTCTCCCCCAGGTGAACACATCTTTAATGATGACCAGCGCCCAGCAAACCTTCTTGGAGGATTCTCCAAACTATATAAAAATCAAGAGTTTGTGGATGTGACACTATGTGTTGACACGACAGAGTTCCCTTGCCACCGAAATGTTCTGGCTGTGTCTTCACCCTACTTCATGGCTATGTTTTCTGGCAGCTTGGCTGAAAGCCAGCAGGTAGTGATCAAACATACAGTGGAGTCCAGTTAACACGAACTCGCTTTACACGAATTTCCGGTTAACACGAACCGTTTTTGCATTCTCGGCCGACGGCCTTCTTATTCTGTTTTAAAATTTCACTGATAACACGAAATGCTTAACACGAAATTTCGCTTTACACGAAGCTGGTTTCGGTTCCCAACCAGGGCAATTTCACTATTATTCACCTGTTTAACACGAACACAGATTCCATTCACCGAAAACCAATTCACATGTCGCACTCACGCTATAGTACACGACAGATCAGAGCGAACTCTAGTCTGTGATTGGCTGAATAGCCTTCGGTTGTTGTAATCTGTCTTCTCATTGGCTAGCGTTTCTGAACTGTATTCATGTTGTTTGCATCATTCGTGTACCAACACAACCCTTTCATCGATGCGGGATTGTACTTCAACCCGTGTTGCTTTTACCTGATGGATTGTAACTTACTTTGGATTTTACCTGATGGATTTTACATTAAATACACGAGCTGAACAAGTTTCTTTGTGTTTTCCTAGCGAGCTGAAGGTATGCATATAAAGTACGACCCGTACGATAATGTTCACTTTTAACCTCGTACTCATTCACGCACACATCTCTTACACACTTTCTCCTTGAGGGCCGTGATCAATTTTGAGGCCATATTGGTTAACACGAAATACGTTTAACACGAAGTGATTTTCCGTGTCCCCAGAAATTCGTGTGAAGCGGAATCTACTGTACTTAATTGTTTTTTTAAATGGACCATTGGCTGGCATCACATGCTCAATCCTGGTGCCTCATTTTGGATCCTAGGCGTCGGCGCCAAAGCATTGTGCTGAACGTGCTGGGGCTGTAACCAAAGGTGTATTGACTGGATCTGACCCTTTAACCCTTTGGCTGTTGGTAGCAATTTTTGTCAGGACGATGTCTGCAGGAATCATTGCTATTAACAGCAAAGGGTTTTAAACTATATTCTAAAGTGCAGGCTGACATCGGCGGTTGGCTCATGCTCAGAGCTCAGCTGATGTGTGCATGATGGTTCTTTACCCACTGGCGTTTTTTTTTCTTCTCTTCACCTGATAATTAACCCCTTTGTTCTTGTATTCTGTAACCATGTGGAATTTTGCATCTATTTTAGATGCGGTCTTGAACTATTTGCCTACTAGTACTACATTGTGCCAGTAACTCATCACATCCTGAGGATAAAATCATCAATTTGTGTAGATGTCCTCTGAGGTCCACATCACAGTTCTGGAGACAGATCAACCATGTTAGTTCAACTAGCTTGGTACCTATACAGACCTCTGTGATTGTGAATCTTGATTGGATTGTGATTGCTTGAACAGCTAGTTGACACAAATTTTTGAAACCATGACAGATTCAAACTGAGGCGAGATGACCTCGCCAATCAAAGGAATACAAAAGTAAGGCCAGCAGATGGCAAAGAACCCACGAGCCCCCATATCCGCGGGGGCTCATGAGGTTCTTTACCTTTTGCAGCTGGGTATGGTTCACATTTCCCTGGCAGGGAAGGGGTAAAAGGGTCAGGTCCTGAAGGTGTACCTTGGTTAGCAGCTGCAGAGCAGGCAGCACTTTGCTGACGGCTAGGATTCAAATGATTTATTAACTAAATAATATTTGAAAGTAAGTTCATAACCTGCATTAATTTATGTTGATGGTGAAAATAACAAAGATGGTGATCGATGAAGTTAATTCTAATAGTAATAATGGCTAACATTTTCCAGGAAAAGATAACCCTGCAGGACATGGACAGCCTGACTCTTTCCCTTGTTCTGGACTATGTCTACACCGGTAAAGTCATGCTGACAGAAGACACGGTTCAAAATCTGCTGTCTGCAGCCAATCTTTTTCAGCTTATCTCTCTGCGAGAAGGATGTGCCAAATTTATGATGAGCCATGTGACAGTGAACAATTGTATTGGTGTTTTCTTTTTCGCCCGTGCTCATGAATGTGATGTCCTCGCTTCAAAAGCAAAAGAGATCATCAATAGCAAGTAAGTGTGTGCTGGTCTGCATTTTTGTACTCTATGGCTCTGGGTCAGAAAATCTGAAACCACAGACATGCACACTCCACACAAGTGTTTTCAGCGGCATGTTTGAAAACAGTTTGGCACATTTGTTTTACTACTGTGGTGGGCATAGGTATGTTTACTATGAATGTGATACTGGTGCTGGTAGGGATTAGTATACACATGAGCTGGAAACCGTATAGAGCTGGAGCATTTCACCCAAACTTACGCTGAGTTGGTATTCCTTGCCCTGTGCCTAGGTGACATGCACCATTGTTGCTATTTTCGCACCTGACCCATTGCTCGGACCGGTCCTGTGCACCAGATCGGTTTAGAGCATGTGCTCTCTGCACCTGTAATGAGCAATCTCGGGGGAAAAAATCACATGACGTTTCATTGCTGCAAAATAAGATGAATAAAGAATAAACCTTTTTCTATGCAGTCTGGCAGTAATGCATCCTTATGCTAGCACCACAAAACATTACACGATTTGGCAGATCAGTTTGAAAAATAGTTTCGTTTTTCCTCATCGGTGCTGATTTTGCAACATCTGTGGTGCTTTGCGGCAGAAAGCACCGTCGTGGCCGTAGCCTTACAAGAGACAAGTGCACTACAGTGGACTTGATTCAGGAATACACAAGTTCTGAGGAGAATGAACAACCCCCGGAGACCTATCTTTTTCCAGTAGGGATGTACGCCCTCCAACATTTTATGCTCCAGGGGAGTAATGCTAAAACCTGAAATGAACCATTGTTTCCTCAAAAACATTACCGATGTCATTACTACAATGGAACAACCTATAGCTAGCGTAATTTTAGCCCAAAAACTTACGATGTGTACCTTTAGAGCCAGGGGAGGCCACCAGGGGTGCCGTGACCTGGTACCCGGGTAGCCTCCCTTCTCACCCGTTATGGGTAACAGCCCGAGCAGCCAAGCCACACCAGTTCTTTCCTTTAGCTTGCAGCGTATAGACGTGTTTGCTTAGCCCTCTGCTGTGCTTCTACGGCTGTGTATGGTTCAAACTGTACTTGATCTTCGTCAATGGAATTCGTTCCCGGCCTGTGCTTTCGCCTTGCCTTGGAACTTTCTGGCCTTGTGTGTACCGACGGCTGTGTATGGTTCACTTTCGACAGTGAGCTTCGTTCCCGGCCTGTGCTTTCGCCTTGCCTTGAACTTTCTGGCCTTGTGTGTACCGTCGGCTGTGTATGGTTCAAGAGTACTTGGACTTTCGACAGTGAGCTTCATTCCCGGCCTGTGCTTTCGCCTTGCCTTGAACTTTCTGGCCTTGTGTGTACCGTCGGCTGTGTATGGTTCAAGAGTACTTGGACTTTCAACAGTGAACTTCGTTCCCGGCCTGTGCTTTCGCCTTGCCTTGGAACTTTCTGGCCTTGTGTGTACCGACGGCTGTGTATGGTTCAAGAGTTTTTGGACTTCGACAGTGAATCTCGTTCCTGGCCTATGCTGTCGCCTTGCCTTGGAACTTTTCTGTCCGTGTTGTAGCGTAGGGTCGCGTTCTTAAACCTCTACTGTGCTACCTACGGCTGTGTTGGTTCTTGGAGCCCTTGGACTTCGTTAGCGTGGCTTCGTTCCCGGCCTGCGCGTCGCCTTCTGTGACTTTAAGAAGTGAGTGTCACGGGTGCTTTTTGCGTCGCTCCCGGAAGATAGGTCCCTGGGCCGTGGGGCTGGCCTTCGTCCCTCATGGTAGCGCTGTCCCGCACCGGTTCGGGCTTGAGAGACTTACGTCAGCTTCGCCGGTCAAGTTTGGCGGTTGGACGGCCGGGACCTTCGTCGCGGACCCAGCCTCCCTCTTCCTGGATGCTTCTGGGCCTCTGCCACGTGGGCGCTTCTTCTTCTTCTTCGACTACAGGTGCTACCTTCCCCTGTCCCTCGCGAGATGTCCAGGTAAGGTCTCGATGTTTGCCAGCGCCACGCCTCTGGCGGCGTGCGCCGGCATCCTTTGCTATATCGTTGCCTGTTATTAGGAAAGCGATATTGCTCGGAACAGGATAGTGGGGAAGGGTGAGATGTGGTGCGCGGTTTTCGTTTCGAGGAACGTGGCCTTCTGCTATGACCAGTCGCTTTGTTGTTTCACTCTATGTTGCAGTGGTCAAGTCCACACCTGCACACGATGTGACGACTTGCAGTGGCCAAGTGACTAGCATGCAGTCTGCCTCCCCTGCGCTGGTTATGCTTCGGGCCCTCCCGTGATGTCTGCGCTCTGGGTAGAGGACCTTGGGACACCCAGCTGCGGAGCCTACGGCGTGACAGTTCGCCGCACCGCCCGCAGCCACAAGCATGCTTCGGCCCCGGATCCAGCAGAAACGCACTTCACTGCCGTTGGGGGACGGCATACAAAGGCTCCCCCCTTGCGCACCCACTCTCTCGAGTCAGGTCCGCAGCGAGTCCGCTCGCCCCGCTCTGCGGAAAACAAATCCCAACTCTCTACGTTGGGGGACGCCTTTCTCCCCCCTTGCGCACCAGCTCGCTCGAGCCAGGTCCGCAGCGAGCTTGCTCGCCGCGCCTTGCGGAACCCAAGCCTCACAAGACCTCTGGCAGAACTGAACGCCGCTTCTCTCTGCTTGCGACTCCGGGTTCGCGACCGCCTGGACTCAGCTCCTCGCCCCTTGCCTGCGTACGCCCTTCAGACTTCGGCGTCCTACCCCCGGACCCACAGCCCTGCGTCTTCGGTTCTCGCCTCCTCTTTGCTCGCCGCTTCAGCTTCGCGGACGTCTCGCTCTCCTCGTCGGTCTTCCCCTCGGGCTTCGCTGGTTCTTCTTACAGGCGCTGCCCTTCCGGTCGGTGTCCTCCTGGGTCGTCCGTGCTGCTCGCCCTCCGGCCTCGTCTTCCCCCCTCTCCTTCCCAGCTCCCTTTCCCCACCCTCCCCGCTCCCCTCCCCTTCGCGCCGTCGGCCACGTGCTCCACCCTCCTTCGTACGGACGCTCCACTCGTCGGTCTCGCCGCCTGCGCCTTCTCTGCTGCTCACCCTGGTCTCACCCCGTCTGACAGCGGCTTCGGCCTCTCCAGCTCCTGGTGCGTCGGCCTCCTGCTCCGCCCGTCGATGTGGATAGCAGCCTTCGGCTCGCTCCGGCGGATTCCGACTCGGCTCCCTCCTTCCGTTCAACCTCTGCGCGCTCTCTTCTACGCCCTTGACCATGCGTCCAGGACGCCCAGGTCGGAGACCCTTCCCTCGCTTGACGCGCCGCGCCTCTACTGTCTTGCGTCTTCCTCGAGCCCGGACACCTTCCCCGTCGCCGCTTGGACGTTGCTCTCCTCACCCCTGGAGGTTTCGTCCCTGCCGCGCCCCGAGGTTCAAGGGTTCGTGTCGCCTTCTCCGCCCCTGCAGCGCAGGATTCAGGCTCCAACGCGGGTTCTTCATCACCGTCATTCGCCGGCCGGTGGATTGGACGTCGCCTTTCAGCGCAGCTGGATGCCGGACTTGCACAGGCTTTGCTTCTGCCCTCTCCGCAGTGGATCCTGCCGCTCAGCAGCAGCTGGTGGACTTCGCGCCTCGCGCCGTTGCTTCCTCCCTGTCGGATTCGGACGGCGTTCCCCTCCGCGGCGCTCTCGCCTGTGCTGGATCCCTCGACTTGGCCAAGCAAGCGCTCGTCTACCTGGAGCTGGCTCTTCTCCTTCTCGCCGCTGTTAGGGCCCCTCCTCGCTCTGGCTGTGGAGAAGAAGTCCTGCCTTCTGAGCGGCGTGTCAACGCTAAGGTCTTCGATGCTCCGAGTGCCGCGCCCCTACCTCCCACTGGACCTGTGGAGACAGTTGCGACAGGCTCCGCTCCACATCCCCTCCTCTTCGGTCCTGGCAGTCGTTGAAGGACGCGTTGAGATTCTTAGTCAGCCCGCTTCACCTCCTCCCGCTTCCAGCCACCCGCGAGGTCCTGGGTCGCGCCCTGCGGATCGCCGGACCCGCCCAACACCCGCCCTACCGGCGTCGCTGCCCTCCCCCGCGCGTCTCCGCCGCGCCCGCCCAATCCCCGACCCCGCCTCTGCCCCCGCCTGGCCTTGCACGGCCTCAGGCGGCGTCCGAACTCGACCTTCAGCTTGGCACGAGTTCCTAGCGGTGCCTCCCTTCCTTGGAGACTGCCTGAGCCTTCGCGCCGAGGTTCTTCCCTTGGGCTTCACTGTCAGCCGGGATCTAGCGGACGCCTACTCTCTCGTTCCCGTGCTTCCGGTTCCAGACGCCTCTCCGCTTCGCATCGCCAGTGACCTTACCGTTCCGCCGTCTCCCGCAGCCTCCGCTGGGTCTTTGCCCATCTCTTGGTCGGCGTCTTCGCCACAGCCAGGCGGACTTCGTCGAGCCCTCCTCGAACTACGTCGACGATCTGCTCCGGCGCCTCCGGTCGGCACCCTCCTGGGAACAGCGTCGAGACGCCTTCTGGCCTCCTCGACACCCGCGGCTTCATAGTCTTTAGGCAACTCGGATCTCGCTCTGCCCCGCCACTTCGCACGCCGTGGTTAGAGTTCCTGACGGATCTCGTCGGGTGTGACTCCCGGATCTGAGGATCCAGAAGTTGGCGAACCTGGCTCGTCTTGGTGCACAGCAGGAGACGGTCTCTGCCAGACCCTGGTTGCAGCTCTCTGGCCTAGTGAGCACCGCTGCGGATCTCCTTCCCCTTGGTCGGCTCTGCTTGCACCCGCTTCCCCTTCACCTACTCCTTCTCTGGCGCCCTCGACCGGAGACATCGAGGCTCCCTTTCCGGCTCCTCCCTTGCTCGTTCCACTCCTCCGCCACTAGGCGGTCCCTGCCTGGCTTGCGCCTGGAGTCCCTCTCCTTCGCCTCCCCCCCAGTTGTCCCTTGCGTCGACGCCAGCCACTTCGGCTGGGGTGCACACCTGCTGCCGACGTGCCACGGCTTCCGGCAGCTGTCCTTGCGGTCAAGCCTTCAACTGGTTGGAGTTACAGGCGATACGGCAGCTCCCCTCCCTTGGAAACCGACTCTCGGACATCAGGACCTGATCGTCGTTCCGACGAATCCGCTGGTGTGTCCTACGTACAGAAGCAGGACGGGACCTGCTCCCCTTCCTCTGCCTTCTTCTTACCAGTGCCTCCGTTGGTGCAAGGATCGCCGCGTCTCTCCCCGAGCGAGATACTTCACGGCCATCTGCTTGTCCTTGCGGGCTCCCCCTCCTGACTCGGTCAGCGTCTCCGCGCCAAGTGAGAAGAGGAAGAGGCGCTTTGCCCGGACATCGTCCGGATGATCTGCGCCACGTGGGAGACCCCCCCCCCCCCCCTCCCCCGCTCTTCGTTCTTCGTGACTGGGTGGTACCTTCAGCTCCCCCCTCCTCGTCTCACCCGTTCCGGAACCCCTAGCCTGGGTGGCCGTTGCCCTTCCCTGGGACGGCCCCTGCGCTTCCGCTTAGCCTCCCTCAGTCCTTGTCCCCAAGGTGCTTCTCTAGCGTAGGGATGCTACTCCTGTTGCTGGGGGCGCCGTTCTGCTGGACCAGATCCTGCGCCACCGACCTCCTGAACCTGGCCACGGGCCCCTCACTCCGGCTTCCCGCTCCTCGCACGATGCTCCAGCTACTGCACCAGGCGCTCTACTTCCGTGCTCTGGGAGACTCCTGCTACACGCTTGGAGATTGGATGGCCAGCCCTCGCCGCTGGAGTTCTCGAGTGAGGCAGTGACAGCTATCGCTTCAGGCCGTGGACCCTCGACCCTTGC
This sequence comes from Semisulcospira habei, assembly GCA_036245525.1. NCBI lineage: Eukaryota > Metazoa > Mollusca > Gastropoda > Semisulcospiridae > Semisulcospira > Semisulcospira habei. Next base: position 51,064,385 of record BTPG01000007.1, read on the forward strand.
TGTCTACGAGGGAGGGTGGAGAGTACTGGGAGCTTGGTGCGACCTCCGTCGCCTCTCCACTACCGATCTGACTTCCCCACCGCTGGATGAGTTCTTCCTGGCTTTCGCCAAACAGCACTTGGCACCGATCACCTCAGGGGCTACCTCACTATGATCGCCGACGCTCATCGGCACCTGGGCCGAGCGGAACCCGACAGTGTATAGTCCTCGCTGACCTTATGGCCCTCTTTGGCACACAGCGACCTGCCCTCCGCTCCCTGATCCCGCACTGGGATTTACCCTGGATACTCTTCTGGACGAACGCTAGCGTTCGAGCCGCTTCCCCTAGCAAGCCTGGCCGACGCTACACGACAACTTGCTTCTGATCGCCGTAGCCACAGCCTCCAGAATGAATGAGCTGCCCGCGCCCCCGCCTGCCTGTAGTGCAGGTCGGATGACCCCGTGCAGCTACTAACGGACCCGGCCTTCTTGGCCCTGAACCAGTCCCCGCTGACAGCCCCACAGGTGATCACTGTGCGATCGCTTACGCCGATCGACTCCTACGAGGAAGTCGGACAACAGGACCCGGTGAGAGCCTTATGCGTGTACCTACGCCGTACCAAGCCGCTCCGCCAGGGACGCACCCGCCTCTTTTTGTTTTCTCTGTCCCCAGGTAGACAAGACATCTCAGCCCAGACGATCTTCCTGGCTAGATGGGTGATGCGCTCCGCCTACCAGGACCTCTGCCCCGACGCTGCCAAGCGGCTACTCTTCCGGGCCCACGAGGTCAGAGCCATGGCTGCTAGCGTTACGTTTGACCACTACTGCGCTGTCCGAGACACTCTGGCTGCCGTAGGCTGGCGGACCAAGTCGACCTTCACCCGGTTCTACCTCCGTAACCTGGTTGGCCAGCGAGACAACCTGGCCCTGGTGGGGGACATCGCGGCGGCGCAACACTCCCTCCCGGCACCTTCGGTGCCATTGGTAACCCTTTAGCTAAAATTATCGGGAGATGGCGCCGGGGAGGACGGGGCTGGCTGGCTCAGTCAGGCACTGGGTTATGTGGCACCCTCCTCCTTTACGCGATTCTCCATTGTAGTAATGACATCGGTAATGTTTTTGAGGAAACAAATTAATTTTTCTCTAAAATGTATTTTTTCGAAAAATACTTACCGATGTCATTACTCGGATGGCCCTCCCACCTGTCCCGCTTGCCGCTCACCAGCTAAACGAAAGAACTGGTGTGGCTTGGTTGCTCGGGCTGTTACCCTTAACGGGTGGGAAGGGAGGCTACCCGGGTACCAGGTCACGGCACCCCTGGTGGCCTCCCCTGGCCCTAAAGGTACACATCATAAGTTTTTGGGCTAAAATTACGCTAGCTATAGGTTGTTCCATTGTAGTAATGACATCGGTAAGTATTTTTCAAAAAAATTTTAGTCAGAATTGAAGTTTTGCTCTTAAACTCTATAGAATGGAAGTCATTTAGTTCTGGGAGTTTAAGAATTAAAGTTTTGTGTACATTTTGTGAAAGTTGTGCTGATCCAGTCTTGTCGCAAAATGTGCCCTAGGGAATGGGTCAGGATATCCGTTTGTTTGTCCAGTGCTGAGTAATTTGCCTTGGTATGCACATTGTATCAGCCAGTGCTTGTCTCATGTTTTGCCCGTGAGTGTTCCATCATTGATGCTCTGTGTGTTTCTAGGTTCTCCATGCTGTGTGGACAGCAAGAGTTCCTGGCCCTTCCTGCAGACAAGCTGGTGGAAATTATCAGGGATGACGACTTGAATGTGACTGGCGAGGAAACCGTGTATGAGGCGTGCATGGAGTGGCTGAACTTTGACCGGTCGACCCGCTTTAAGCACGTTGCGGAGGTGATGAAGTGTGTGAGGTTCGCCAATATCAGCTCCTACTACTTCTGTGACAAGATTGACCACAATCGGGTGAGTTTTCCTTGTACCTAATTGTATATATATATTATCTGCTAGACACTATGAAGCCCTCGCAGGTGTTATTTTGATGATCCTAAGGTACACGCATAGTAACGAGGTCAGCAAGAGGAGTAGTTTTATTTTCTCAAAACACATTACCGATGGTATTACTTATAGGAATGTTACCTAGCTAGCCTAATTTTAGCCAAAATTTGGTTGTGTCCGTATAAGGGAGTGTTGGCAGGAGAGGGGCGCCATAGACCAGGCCATAACCCGAGTAGCCTCCCCTTATTCCCACCCGGTACGAGATTACCCGGCATACCTCAGTTTAGTTCTTAGCTAACCTGTAGACGGTTGTGTCTTTGTGTCGCTCTTCGAGTTCTACGGTTTTTGTGACCGGTCGTCTTGCGACTTTACCTTTCTGTTCTGGTTCACTCGGTTGTGCTGGCTTGGAGCTTACTCGAGTGTTTGTGCCTGAGACTGTTTTGAACTTGACTTGGTGCTCACGAGGATTGTGACCAGTCATCTCGTGACTTGACACTCTGTTGTGGACTTAGCGTGCCTGGGACTGGTGCTCACTCGGACTTGGCGGGCCTGGTGCCCTCTCGGCTGGTACTCAGCGCTTTGGGGACCACAACGTGCCTTGCCTCTCGTGCCTGTGACGAATTGGACCCGGGTGGTGTCTATGAGTCCGGTGGGCCTCAGGACGTCGCTTCACAGGCGTGGGTTTGCTTCATGGCCAGGTAATATCTCGGTGAATGCCCTCGACCGGCGCTCAGGGGAAGAGAAGAGCGTCGGCACACGCTGTGCACTCGTTTGATTCGTTTTCACCCTCTCGCGCGGAATTTTTGGGGCGCGGCCTCGGCAGCCGCGCTCACTTGTTCTTCATTATGGCCTCTATGTTGCAGTTACCAGGGTCGTACCTGCATGCTTGTGGCATTGTTCAGGGGCCCTGTGACGTGAGTCGGCGCATACCTACACTGTTGGCGCCCCCCGCCTGGAAGATACATGGTCCCAGCTGTGGGGATTCTACTGCTGTGGACGTGCCGGCCGGACATTGTTCGGGTTATCTGCGCAGCGGAGAGTCCTCCCATGATCGAGCCGAGGTGGAATCGACAGCTTCCCCACTTCATCTCCTCTGTTCCAGTTCCGCTAGCCTGTGCAGTCGGTGCGCCCTTCCTCTCGGGGGACAGCCTCGACGCCTCGCCGACCCGCCTACGGTGCTAGTCCCAAGCTCCGGCGCAAGCTCAAGGCGGCAACGCGCTCCGGGTCCGGGTGGATACTTGCTATGAAACTTGCTCATGGACCTCCACCTCCTGAACCACGCCGTGAGCCCCCTTTGGCACATCTCCTCCCCACGCACGTTGCTTGCAGCCCCGAGATCTCTACTGCCACGCGGGGATGAGGGCGGCAAGCCCTCACAGCTAGAGGCTGCTTGTGCAGCAGTGGGAGCCATCGCTACAGTCCGTAGACACTCGAACAGTCGAGGTTACGAGGGAACGGAACGAGTCCTGGGCGATGCTTGTGACGACGAGCGCCTCTTCCCCTTGTGCCGGACGATTCCTCAGCGGGTGGCGTTCTTCCTTGGCTCCTCGCCGACCTACTTGCCAGCCTCCTTAGGGGCTACCTGGCCTGGATTCTGACACAGGCCGACTTAGACCGCCAACCCGGACGCCGGTACACTTCGGTCTACACGTCTTACCATCACACGCGGTGCCGACCTTGCCGAGGGGCTACGGGGCCTCGTCTAGGACCCTCGTCCCGCTCCAGCTGGGGCGGTCGGCCGGCGTGTCACGGAGGACCTACTCCCGACTGTCCGTCTCCACGGCTGCCAGGGTCAGCGAACTGCACGCTCCTCTGCGCGCCCTCAGGCTTGCAGTTGGTGGATGGGCCCGACCTCGCTCCCTTGCCATGACCCGGTTCCTTGGCTCGCCCAGTTGCTCACTTCGGCCCTGGGGGGATTCAGGCCCGGCCCGGGATACAGACAGCAGCACCCGGTGAGAGCCTTATGTGGACACCTGCGCCGGACCAAGCCGATACGCAGGGGATGCACCCGCCTCCCAGATGGGGATGACATCTCACCCCAGACCGTATGCCTCCTGGCTCCTCTGCGTACTTCGCGCCGCCTACTAGGACCACTACACTGATGCAGCCTAAGGGATGAACGTCAGGGCGCAAGAGGTCTTTAGCCATGGCCACATCCTCGCTTTGACCGCTGCGGAGCCATCAAGACTTGTGGTGGCCGTGCGCAGGTGAGCAGAGTCAGCTTCGCCCGATGATACCTGAGGGACCTCTCCGGACAGCGCGAGAGCCTGTCAGGCCCTCCCAGGCCAGCAGGACACATGGCGTGGGGGGGAAGCTTCCCCGGAGCGCAACTCTCCTACTCGACACCCTTGGTGCCGTCGGCTATTCTTAGCTAAAATTTTCAGGAGGTTGCTCCTGGGAGGGTGGGCCTTGTTGGCAGTTGGGGGTTAGGGGCGTTATAAGCAGCACCCTCCTCTTCTTCGTAATTCTTCCTTACAGTAATGTCATCGGTAATGTGTTTTTGAGGAAACAAATGAATTTTTCTCTAAAATGTATTTTTTCGAAAAATACTTACCGATGACATTACTCGGATGACCCTCCCGCCTGCCCCGCTTGCCTCTAGTCAGCTAAGACAGACAGGCGGGTATCCGGTGAGCAGGGACCCGGATGGGGATGGAAGGTAGGCTACTGAGGATACTGTCTAGGCTTATGGTGCCCCTTGTTGCCTCCCCTGCCATATGTACACAACCGATTTTTGCTAAAATTATGCTATCTAAGACACTATTCCTTACAGTAATGTCATCGGTAGGTATTTTTCGAAAAAATACATTTTAGAGAAAAATTCATTTTTCAGCACTTTTTAAGTGTCCTCCATCTCATCGTCAATTCACCCTTGTTCGTTCATAACTCTTCTTGCTGTTGCTGATTTCCGGACAGGTGCTGCGAGAAGACGCAGAGGTTAGCAGCACCCTGGATCGGATCCGCTACCACCACATGCTGCGTAACCGACAGTCTGAAGTAGATTTGAACCTGATGCCCAGGAGAGGGATGGCATATGACCGCGGTGTCATGATCGTCTCTAACCCCTACACAGAAGATGCCATGAAGAAGTACAACAGTATGGAGATGCTGATGCCCCACACGGGCGAGGTGGTGCACATCTGTAAACTGCCACAGAGTCTCTACACACCAGGTAATCATGTTCCGCTGGCTGATTTCACTCATCTGAATAGTTTTTTTTTTATAAATTTACTCTTGTGCTGGTCTGTGTTTTTTTCTCTCTTTTGACCTGTAGCAGTAAGGTCCAAGACAATAGACCAGAACTCATTTAACTCATTCAGCCCCAACACACCACAGCAAGATATGTATCGACCATGATAGTTCAAGGGTGGTGCCAGAATAGCTTGGCGCCCATAGGCGCCAAGCTATTCTAGCACCACCCTTGAACTATCATGGTCGATCTGTCTCCTTAATTGTACTGCAGTCCTCAGAGGCGCCAAGCTATTCCTGCACCACCCTTGAACTATCATGATTGATTCTATCTCCTTAATTGTGATGCTGTTCTGGTACCAGCCTTAAACTATCATGGTCGAACTGTCTCCTTAATTGTAATGCAGTCCTCTGAGGACAGCTCCAAAATGTGGGTATTTTGCACATGGGACACAGTGGGTTAAATATTTGACTTATATTCTTCCCCCAGCGGTTGCCATCACAGGTGACAATCAGATTTACATGGCAGGAGGTGCCCTGAGGAAAATCAACTATCGGGGCTCGGTCACGACAGAAGGAATCTCCAACAACCTGTACCTTTTCGACCAGACATCGGCAGCATGGACGCAAAAAGCAAGGATGCACATGTCTCGCTCACAGTTCTCGCTGGTCATTGTGGATGGGTGAGTCTCGGCTATTGTCACGGTAAAAGAAATCGACAAGGAAAGTGACCGATAAAAGTGTAAACTGCAGTCACACCTGTCAGGGTGACCCGCCTGTATTTACCTGCCTAGTCGGACCACTTATCTTTGGCCCAGCTGTCTTCTTTCTGTTACTTCGATGCCCCTGTGTAAGGAGGCCATCTGTCTAAAGAGACCACTTGTTGGTAGTCCCTTGGATGGTTGCCTCTTGCAGTTTGACTGTACAAGGAAATGGCCAGCCCCAAAAAATATAGAAATGAGCTTTGCAATGAGGTGGGCGAAAACGGCAGGTCTGATAGTTTGTTAGACTTTTTTTTTTCTTTGTTAATTACTAAATTTACTAACCTTTTGATGGCTAAGAAAAAGCTAACATGACCCAACTGCAAGAGGTATAGATCCTCATGAGCCCCCGCGGTTGCAGGAGCTCATGAGGATCTAATACCTCTTGCTAATATCACTTTGTGTCCATGTTTCTTTTAACGGGGATCATTGAGTTTACAGTTATTTCAGAAGCACAGTCTGCATGCACTGGCAAAGAATGGGTTAATGATATGGTGCTTGTGTCCTCTTGCAGATTTGCCTATGCTGTGGGCGGTCAGGATGGAACGGAGATTCTAAGCAGCATGGAGAAATATGATCCGCACACAAACACGTGGACTTTGGTGGCACCTTTGCCGAGAGCTCTGCGCTTCACGTCTTCGCTCAGTTATCGCGGGAAACTATACGTCTTGGGCGGGGAGGATGTGGGTGTGGTGATCAAGAGTTGCTATAGGTAACGTTCAAATCCTTTAGTAGTTTTTGGCTATCTTTATTAGTTCTATGGTCAGTAGCGCTTTTTGTCACGATGATTCCTGTAGGAATCATCATGACAAAAAGCACTACTGACAACCAAAGGGTTAATAATAATAATGGGCTGACGCAGCTCTAGGCACTTTACAATTTATTTCTTCAAAACACTTTACTGATGACATTACTGTTAGGAATACTGCCTTAGCTAGCCTAATTTTAGCCAAAATTGTTGTGTGCCTGTATGGTAGGGGAGGCAACAAGGGGCGCTGTAAGCTAGCCGAGTAGCCTCCCTTCCATCCTCATCCGGGCACGCACCCAGTTCTGTTTCTTAGCTAGCCGTGGATGGTTGTGTGCCTTCTCTCTGCGTCTGGACTTCATATAGTGTGACCGGTTTGGGACTTGTGACTTGAGCCCTTACGTCGTGCTCTGTGCTTCCCTCTCGGATTACTCTTCGGTTGGACTTCCTAGCAGCAGAGTTCCTGTGTTCAGTGGACTTGTACTGTTCCTGAGACTTGGATTACCGGTGGGCGACCGGTCGGCGTGGGTGCCTCTGCTACACGGTTGGTCCCTGCGGCCTTGCCTCGCCCGCTTCTCTGCCCTGACTAGTTGGCAGGTCCGCACCTGCACCAGATGTGGGGATTTCCAGTGGCCGAGTGACTCACATGATGTCTGCCTGTACCTTGTTCTGGCTGTGCCTCCATTCACCTATGCAGCATCTGCACCCCCTGGCGGGAGGAGCAGTGGTCGCAGCTTTGGCGTTTCTATCGGCGGGAACGACCGACCCCAGCCTGAGAGCAGGCGCCTGCCACCGACCCGACCACCTCAGTGGAGGAGACAGCTCGGACACTCACAACTCGGGACGCACGGGCGGATCCGGAGCCTACGGCTCCAGCCAGAGTGTTCGTCAGCTCACTGGGGATACGAGACACCGAGCCTGGCCAACATAGAACTCCAACAGTGTTCGTCAGCTCGCTGGGAAAACATTACACCGAGCTTGGCCAACACCGGACGTCTACAGTGTTTGTCAGCTCGCTGAGTACCACCAAGTCTGGCCAACAACGTCCTATAAACCGCCACGCGTCTACGCCCGTGAGTCAAGCCCAGCACAAGCGCAAGCCATCTGATACAGAGGTCAGTAATAGTGTTAAGTGCCCCCTCACGGACGAGATTACTAAGCTTGTACCTGCCCGTTCGTCACAGAAACATAGAGACGAGACGGGCCCGCAGCGACAGGCGTCGCACAGTCAGAGCTCCCGTCCAACCAGCTTTCGGCGAGATAGAAGTGCCAGACGGTCGCTCGAGCGTCGTCCTCGTTCATGATCTAATGACAGGCCTCCACGCCCGCGGTCTGCTACCCGAGACCAGGATGCCCGCCGACGCCCTAGGCCCTCTTCCAAGGTAGGTGCGGCTTACGTCAGCCGTCGTGCCTCGCTGCCTCGCTCGCAGCATGGATCCTTACCGCGTTCGCCACAGCGCCGTTCGCTCCATCAACGCAGCCATTCACCTTCACCCATTCAACACCATTCCAGGCAGGTTTCTCGCTCTAGGCTACCGCACTCTCCCCGACGCAGCCGTTCCCTGCGGCGCCCCCGGTCGTCGCATTGCAGTGCAGTTTTGGCGCAGTCTTCTGCACAAGACTTGGCCTCAGCTCACTCCTCACGCCTCCGTTCGCAGGTGATTAGACCCCCGACCAGTGCGACGCTGACTCAATGGAAGGCCTCTAGCGAGGCTTCCAGTGGAGAAGACGAGACGATTTCCCGCCACGCTCCCGTCAGAGTGGTGGAGGAAGATGCTCTCAGCCTGGCCCCGGAGGACTCTGTATCGGCGTTGCTTCGCGACGACATCTCCGAAGTTTCCAGGCGCTCGCGCTCCCTGTATGACCCTGAGTCACGACAGACTTCTCTGAGCCATAGAATGGAGACGCTCTGGGCTTTGGATGAGGCAGCCCGACTCATCTCTGCTTGCCTTCCCCCGGAGGACTGTCCACTTTCACCGCCGATCAAGAGGAAAGCTTTTGCCTTCGTGGATGCTAGTACTCTTAACAAGAGATTTTAATTGCTTCCTCAGCCCCCGGGTTTCCGGGATCTGCACGACTTGTTTTCGGCTCATCTCCTGAGAGGTTCCTTTGGTGACACGGGATTCTTTTCTGACGCGAGATGGCCGGTGGATTTGCACATCACCTTTCGTCAGCAGTGGTACGCTGGTCATTCGCAAGTCTTCTCCTGCCCCCTGCCGGAGGTGGATGCTCCAGCCCTGTCCTTAGCAGGTACTCCTTGCCCGGGTCTCATTCCCCCCCGGGCTGGACAAGATGGCCAGCTTGGTACGTAATGCCCTCGCCTCCGCAGGGTTCGTGAACTTAGTGATGCAAGCCATCGTTTGTCATGTTGAGGATGCTTGGAACCCTATGATCTCTCCGTTGTTGGCAGATATCTTGGCTCACAGTTTCTGGCAAACGAGCGGCTTACTATACCTCCGTCAACACCATGGCTGCTGCTGCCAATTGTGACCTGATGCGTTGGGGTGCCATCCTCCGCACCTGTGACCTGCCACCTGACCTGAAGAAGCAGCTATGACAGGCTCCACTTGGCGGAGAACTCCTTTTTGGCCCTGCCTGGGAGACTGTGAAGGACTCCAACAAGGACCTCTGGCCCATTCAACCAGCTCCCGCCTGCTTTCAAGCAGCCCGCTAGGCCGTGGGTCGTGCCATGCGGTCCGCCAGACCCGCCACTCGCCCTTCGACCTTTAGAGGATGCCTGCCCCCTCGTGCCCCGGCCTTTGGCCGCTCGTGCCAGCGCCCTGATTCTGCCCCCGCCTGGCGCCCTGGGCAGGGCAGGGCCCACTGACTTCTCCCCTCCTACGCCCCTGCCGACCGCTCCCGGGTCTCCTGTCGGCAGAATCCTTGCTCTCCACAGCGAGGTTTGGCGCTTGCTGCTGCCGGACAACCCATGGATCCTCTCCACCATCTCCGACGGACTTCAGGTCTCATTTCGGTCGCCTCCCCTCTGCATCGCTCTCCCCTGTGGACCACAGTGCCGACAGATCAGCTCAGAGCCGACGCCCTACACGACGAGGTTGCCGCTTTGCTTCGGAAGGATGCCACAGAGGTGGTGACACGACATAACTCCCCAGCCTTCTATAGCCACCTCTTCGTGGTTCCCAAGCCAGGTGGCAAGTAGCGTCCCGTCATCGACCTATCCGCCCTAAACAAGTTTATCATCGCCCCGTCATTTTGCTTGGAGACCGCCCGAGCTCTTCGGGCACAGTGCAGCCTATGGACTTTGCCGTCAGCCTAGACCTGTCGGATGCGTATCTGCACGACCCCATGCACCCCACCTCAAGACGTTTCCTGCACTTCGCCTTCAGTGTAGTGGTCTACCAGTTTCGCTTTCTACCCTTTGGCCTCAATTTTAGCCCCTGGGTGTTCACCTGCATCATGGGCACCATCATCGCCAGAGCCAGACGGACGTCCTCGAGCCCCACATCGAACTATCTGGATGATCTTCTCTTGTGGAAGACTTCCGGCCAACATGGCGACCGATAGAGCCAAACATAACTGAGCTCCGACAATGTTGCTGAAAACTGGACTAACTAAAACATCAGAATGACCAGAACAAGGCGTCAAACCCGGACAAAAACTCCTGAGGGAAACGACGAAGCAAGATCGCCCCAGGACAATGAGAGAGAAAGAGAGAGTGAAGATAAAAGTCCCGACATCCAGGAGCAGGATAACCGCTGCCTCCTGAAGGACAACGGGGAGGAGAGTCTTCAAAATGTTGTAGACCAGCTGAAGGCTACCGTAAGCCTACTTACTCAACAAGTGGCTCTCTTGACGGAGCAGGTGCAATGTCTACATTCTGGCTTCAGCAGAGGAGTCGACGTCTCGACCCAAACGGACATCGAAGACCAACGTGAACTGACCTACGCAGCAGTGGTCAAGTCCACCTCCACAGCCAGGGTCAAGACAGACAAGCCTGCTGGAGCCACTGCAGCTGCTCCGACACGTATACAGGCCAATACTTCGTCTTCTTCTTTATCTCATTTCGCTACCTCAGCTTCCCAAACAAAGGTAAGCGGAATACATAAACAAAAGTGACAGGAAGGTTGAAATTTCGATCAACGAAAGAACAACATTCGAGATGACGTCAAATGCCAAAATGCGTCATCATCACAATCAAAGGCCGTAACAATGCCAAGAGTAGCAATATTTCATGATTCCACTTTGAAATGGGTGCGCTCTAACCAGCTTGGAATCTCGTACGGTTTGTCCGTATCAAAGATAAGCGCCTTCACTGTTGAAGACATTTCCAAAGCCACGGACAGCATCAAGGAAGACATTGATGCTGTCGTGATACATACTGGTGTAAATAAGATTAAATCTTAAAATCATGCACTGCTGGGAAATCATTTGTAACAACAGCGCGTGATCTGAAAAAGAAATTTCCGGCAGGCCATATAGTAATCAGCAAGATCGCCCCATGCAGGGATATTCAACTGAACATAAAACGTGAGATTTTCAATGCCATGGTGGTGTCAGAACTTATTGAGGACCAGAACATTTCCGTAATTCATCATGAAAACATTAACTCTAACTTTCATCTGCTGGATCCAATGCATCCAAATGCAAGGGGATCTTCAACTTTTGCACGTAACATCAGGAGACATTTATCTAACTTATTCTGGGAAAAAACAAAACGAACATTAAGTTACCACTATCCCAAACTTTCCAGTAGATACTATGATTGGAGGGGTCACTGGTATTCACACTAAGTTTCTGACCGAATGATATATAAATAAGGTAACTGATTATCATTTCAAATGTGGTAAAGTTAACAACATTATCAAGTCCGGTTCGAAAGCAACTTTGAAATGATATCCAGATAGTTTAGTTCTAGTTTTTGATTTAGTACTGAACTGTTTGAGGTATACCGATTCTTGGTGTTTTGAAATAGCTCATTTTGTTTTGTATTAGTTATTTGTATTTTGTTTTTTTTAATTTTGGGGGTTTTTTTGCTTTCATTCTCCTGTTGACCTTCTTTCGCTACAAAGAGGTCACTGACCATGAAGAAGAGTACAAGCAATATGAAAGTGTTTCAGTGAAATTGCAGATCTATTTCAACAAATTTCTTATCCTTCGAGAATCACATCTCACAGTCAGAGTATTGCATATTAGCTTTACAATCTCTGAATGTAGAAGATAAAAAACTCCCAAAACTTCGAGGATATTATTATCCTCCTCTATACAATTATGACGCTATATCGAATAAAGTCCAAACTGCGTTAAACATTAGAGATGACCTAGAATATTTGTCACTAAATATGTACTCTATAAACAAAGATCTAAATGATATCTATATCACTGGGGCCATGGTAAAAATTAATAATCAAAATACTTTAAATGTGATATCCGTATACCTACCTAGAGGGCCAAAAGATGACAACACTGACTGGCTAAAAGATATTGATTCTCAGCAGACAACTTCCTGTCAATGGATGGTCCTAGGAGACTTTAATGCTCATGCACCATTCTGGGAGTCTGGATGTATGATAGTTACAAGCAATCGTCTAGTAGAAAATATTTCAGACTCTAAGTTAATCATTTTAAATGATGGTAGAATCACTAGAATCCCAGATGTATATACCCATAAAGCATCTGCTCTTGATATATCACTAGTAAGCCCTACCCTGGCAACAAGTTGCACTTGGATCACTAAGGAAGATTGTTTGGGAAGTGATCATCTTCCAATTATTATACAATTAAACGTTCAAGATAAAGATGAATATTGCAATATTGAGGACAGAATTCCAAAGTTTCATTATGTCAATGCTAATTGAGAACTGTATGAGACAATCTTGCTGTCCCATAACATTGCAGGTACAGAACATGAAAGTATAGATACATTTTACGGAAATATTGCAAAAAGCTGTTCTTCTCCTGCGGAGAAGTTCATACCAAAATGCAAAGGAAAACCAAAGGGTAAATATTCAGGTAATGTTTGGTGGAATAAGGAATGTGAACTAGCAGTAAATATTAAGGAGGTACACTTTAAAAAAAAATGGATAAGAAACAAATCTGAAGAGAACTGTAGGGAAATGAAGAAAACTAAAATACACTGTAACAGAATTGTGGCAACAGCCAAAAAGATTCACTGGGCTGAGTTCTGTAAAAATGAAGTGTCTGAATCAAAAGATACATATAAGGTTTTGAAAAAAATATCAGTATTACAAAATGGATACAAATTACAAGTGTATCCAATTGCAGTAGAAGGCAACACATTTCCTAGTGCAGTAGATAAAGCGGAGGCCTTTGTTAATATGTTTGCAGAAAGTAGTCTCACATCAAGTCTTAGTTTACCAAACATAAACCTCAGAAAACAAGTAGAAGTCAAAGCAGATTATCAAGATCCAGTTTCTAATCATTCTCATTATATCAATGCTCCAATTCAATATAATGAATTCCTAGACGTTTTACAATCGTTTGCAAATACCTCTAGTGCAGTGGGTATAGATGGAATTTCTTACAAACTACTTTATCATTTACCTGCGTCGTGGAAAAAAACTACTACATAAATTTTACCAAAAATGTTGGTTTAATGGATCTCTTCCTACTATCTGGAAGCAGTCAGTAGTAGTTCCAGTACTCAAATCCGGTAAAACACGTACATTGATTAGTAGTTATAGACCTATTGCGCTAACATCACAAGCTTGCAAAGTAATGGAAAAGATTCTTTTAAATCGGCTATTTCATTACTGTGGCAAACAGGATATAATTCCAGTTCATCAAGCTGGTTTTTGGAAAGGTAGATGTACGACAGACCATTTAGTTAAACTCACAAATAACATTAAAAAACAATTTTCTAGAAGAAAAAGTATATTAGCAACCTTTTTTGATGTAAAAAAGGCTTATGATAGTGTTTGACGTGCTAGATTATTATACAAAATAAAACAGATTGGCATAACCGGGTTTACGTATGAGTACATTAAAAGCTTTTTGTCTGAAAGATTTACTTTTTTATTCACTGTGTTAATTTACGACCTCCCAAAATCTCTCTCACAGGACACAACTGTGGTACAATATGCAGATGATATTGCTATATGGATAAACACTAATCTCAGAAAACGTACCCCAAAAAGAATCATAGATTACGTTAAAAAAATTTATCAGATTGAATTGGACAAATTATTAAACTATATGAAAGAAAATGGGCTAGAACTATCTGGGGAAAAAAATGTTTAATGCATTTCAATAATGGGGAAAGTGCTAAAACAAGCCTAAATTATCTCTAAACGGGATGCCTTTAAACTACCAACAGTGTGTAAAGTTTTTAGGCATACGTTTTACATCAAAATTATCTTGGAGAATTCATATTGAAGCCATATTAAATAAGGCAAGGAAAAGACTTGTTAAAAATTATAAACTCACAACCATGGAGTCAGGACATTAAAACTGTTTTACACCTTGGTACATCGTTAGTTCGATCAACATTTATTTATGGTCAGGAAGTCTACTTTACTGCCCCAGCTACACTTCTACAGAAGCTGCAAAGCATTGATAGTAAAGCAGTTAAATTAGCCCTTTGAGTGCCAGTTCATACTAATACTGTAAAAACCTACAAAGAAGCAGGTATTCTGTCTTTATCTGACCAACGTAAATTAGCAACTGCAAAATACATTGTCCGAAGCCTATCCGTCAAAACTTCAGTACGAGAAGACATATCTTTAGATGCAGATTTGGATTTCCCGAAGAGAGCGCAAACAATCCCGTATCTTTTACCTATACGTAATTATGTCAAAGATGCTATAGAAAACTGCAATATAGATATCAAGTCTATTCCCGTTTTACCAGTAACACCTACTATACCTCTGTGGGAACATATTAATGCTACTTTTGATATAGATTACACAGATTTGAAAAAAGATGAGGATGTGAACGTTTTAGCAAATTTAGTGAAAGAAAACTTACAGACAACATATTTTAAACATTTGAAAATTTTCACAGATGGGTCTGTCTTAGATTCTTCAGACTGTGGTGCAGGCTTTGTTATTCCAGATCTCAAAGTGAAGAAATCTTTATATCACGGTAAAGGATTTTCTATATTTACGTCTGAACTGTATGCGATTCTCATGGCACTAAATTTTATTCAACTTCTACCTTATGATATATTTAACATTTTGATCTGTGTCGATTCTAAATCTGTCCTATATAGTCTAAAAAGCTGGGATTGTAACACAAAAATCACTGGTTGGAAACTGGGCGGTAATATTTTAGTTCATTTGGATGAAGGGACTGCTTTTTCAAAAGGGGTTTGACAAGAGCCCTCTTGAAGATTGACGGAGAGACTCCAGAAGACAGTGAATCATTACACACATGAGTGATAGCAGGCAAAACAGTGTCAATACTTTCAATGAGCAGAGGCATCGGGATAGGATCAAGTTTACATGACTTTTGAACTGACTGCATGATACATTTTCAAACCTCTGCATCATTAACGCGTTGAAATTGGGAAAAAGATGGTCCATTGAAAACATTCTCTTTGTCTCTAATGTCTTTGTACATGCAGCCACCAGTATTGTTTACATTACTGAAGAGAAGAGAAAAGAGAGATTCCCAGGACTCCGGATTCTCATAAGCCGAGCAAATACTCAAAAACTGCTTATTTTTAAACATTAAAATCTCTCACCGGCTCTCTCACACGTAAACCCCATTTAACCATCGCAGACTGCAATTTGCAGAGTATTGATTTCCCCCCACCCGGCCGGCTCGCACTGAATAAAATATGCACCGTCAAAAAAATAATCACCACACCACAATGGCATTGACGAAAATCTCCAGAGTCGTTAGCCGTGCGCGCAGGTAGTTTCAAAATGCACAAAAGATTTTTAATGATCCGATCATATGCGCGCGTTCTGGTCTGACGACACCGCCGTATGCTGAATGCTTTCAAAAGAAGCCAGATATGCTAATAGGATTGGAAAACCGGCCGTTTCTGTCGCAATCAGTAGCACACACACTGGCATAATGGCGTAATCAATAATTGTTATTGGGCTGCCCGCAACTCGCAATGCACTGAAATAACAGCAGTTTCAAGTCTACTGGTGCCAAGTAGAACTATGTACTTACCTACAACCTGTAGGTAAGTACTGCAGGTTCTTTATAGTGGGATTTTTATGAGCTAACACATGGCCAGATCCTCAAGAGCCTCGGGCCCCGAGCCCCAGGCCTGGCTTTAGTCAACTGTACTTCAGGTCTCCACTTGACTTCGGGTTGTGAAAGAGAATACCTGTTCCTCAGAAAAATCAATACAGTCCAAGTCTGCTGGGCCGGACTGCCGCCGGGTAGCTATTGTCAACTAATGCATATCAATCACGGGCTAATAGGATTGGAAAATTACACTGACATAATCACAACAGCCAGCACCGGTAATGCACTAGATTAATCACGCCGGGCAGCCCCTCAGTGCCGGGCATTAGTGCGCACTTAAAAAAAACAAAAAACTTACAAGTTGTAGGTAACTTAAAGGTTACCTCTGCAGGTTCTTTATAGTTACTTACCATAAGAACTTATTAATTACTTACAATAAGAACTTATTAATTACTTACAAGAACTTGTCTCCAGTGACAAGATACTGAGTCAGATTTGACAAGATACAAAGACAAAGAAAGTTATTTTTTAAAAATATTCTGGCGGAGCTGTGGGTGTCAAATAGACAGGTGGCGTGTCATCTCTCTGTGAAGTATATGACAAAAATATTGTTTGATTACCAAAACTGATTTTTACTTCCCTAAAAATTCTTGAAGTTTTTCTGTGGTTTCCTGTACCCCTATCCTTTTTCCCTCTGCTAAAAAACTAGCTTTTAGTTCGTCAACATTTACAGGGGATTGACTACGCATTTTATTTTGTATTTCAGACTTCAGTTGTTTGTAATTATTTAAATCGTCTTGCACTCTCTCAAATTCATCGTCATCAATACAATTATCATTTAATGCCTTACTGATAATCAGTTTTAGACTACTAAGTTTTGCACCAGCCAGCGTACTCAATGCGTCATGTTTCTGTAATTTTGTGTGAAACCTCTTGTTTAAGGCCTCCAAACCAAAGCATGCCAGACCTGTGGCAATGCTAGCTCCTTCAAGGCCAACGCCAATTAAACTTCCAATTCCAGTTGAAATCAATACAATACCCCCTACAGAACATCCAGCTGAAACTGCACCAATAGCCATAGATGTGTTTTGAACAGAATTAAAAACTGTCTTATAACGTCGTTTGCATCTAGAATATTTTGCCTCCTCTCCTTCCAAATATTTCAGTGCATCTGTAATATTATGTAATCTGAATGCGTCTGCTGGTAATGTTTTATCTGATGCAATTGGCACATGTGTCACCTGTGGATCAGGTGCAAGCGTTGTTTTTGTTGTCACATTTGTTTCAGTCGGCTCAAGCGTCGGTAGTATTGGATAGAATTTAACCATTTTTTTTATTAACAAATATTTTTTATTTAATCAGCAATTACATTTTGCAACTCTTCAAAAGTATATAATTTGCTAGCATAATAAAATGCAACAAGATCAATGTGTTCAAGGTTTATGTAACTTAGACGAACAAAAGTTAGTTTGTCGACCGATATCTTGACAGCGGGAACACTGCTCGAAACATTAATATCATCAACATTTTTTGTAATAGCAATAAAGACCTTTGTTGATTCTGATACTGTTTCATCCCATGTAAGCTTTATTCCCTGTGCTATATCTGTCTCTTTTGCAGTAGTTACAGATCTCATGATAATTTCAAATACTATTGTCGCTTCTCTTGCAATCAGAAAGTTTACTGGTGCAAACACGACCTTTGCATCAGACCTACCCTTCCTATGTGTAAGAAGATACCGTCGTTTCTCATAATTTTCAACTTTCAGTTTATCTCTGCTATTGTCATCTGAAGCAAAGCTTGGAACAAGACTTACAATCAGCGGCCCAGAGTTAACAACCTTCCTAAACACTAAGGCGCCTTCGTCATCAGTGTATACATAAGGACTAATAAATTCCAACTTTATGTCCCAGTCAATTGTTGGAGGTGGTGCAGGCACAGGTGAAACAACCCACTTATTACCCACATGTATGAAGTTGTAGGGCACATTATTTACAGGTGGAGTAGGTACAGTCACATCACGCAGCTGTCCAAGTTTAGGAATTGGTCTGTCTGTGCCTTCCTTCATGTCATCGATTACTTTTCGCTTGTACAATCCAACAGAAACAAGTTCAAGGCCATACACCTCTCCTACCTCACCTTCTTTATCAAAATCTTGCACATCAGCCAAATCTTTTAACTCTATTGATGGACACGCAACTGGTGTGATTCTCGGCTTTGGACCAAGACCACTCATTTTTATAAACAAAAATAAAATTATTTAACTTCTAACACTACACTAAAATCATGCATCACAACTGGTTTGCCATCCTGATTAGTTACATATAAACACAGTGATTCAAAGAAACTGGAACCTAATTTCTTAAACTGTAAAGGAAATCTAACAACCACACTTTCACAATAGGGTGCAGTTCCAGTCGGCACACATCTCAACAAAGTTGAAGGCTTTCCATTGTGTACATTTTTAGTTGTGTTTAGTTCTTTCAAATAAACATTTAGTACTGTGTGTACTGCCAAATGAACAGGATATCTTCCAGTTACTCTTTGTTTATTTGGTGAGAATAGACCTCCACTTAATGCCCAATCTTCATCTGGATTTTTTGTTACTGGGCCTAAAAGACCAAGTAACCTTCCAAGACTACCTGATAATAAATACTGGCTACCTTTTGGAAATTCAAATGCAACAAGTAAGTTAGCCGGATTTAAAGTAGCTTTAATTTTAAATTCATTTTGCAGCCATTCAGCTATAGTACAAAAGTCATAATACCCAGCTTGTAAGCCACTAACTTTATCCAAACCATCAACAGTTCCAGTTACAAAATAATTTTTATCATCTGTTACATTAAACCACTTTACAGTGTAAAACATTTCATGGATAGCTACAGCCTTGCTACCATCACGATTATCAATCCCATTAGTTAACCACACTGGTTTGCTCGTGTCAAGATTTGTTAAGGTAATAAACATTTTTATTATCTCATATAAAAAGAACAATGGAATTTAAATCACCAACTATTACCACAACAAACGCATTTCAATTTAACGTGGATGCCAAATACAATGTGGCACCTACTTATGAACAGAAAATAATTCAACTAAATCAGCTTGATATAGCTGTATCGGAACAAGATTTATTTCAAGTCAAAGTACCCAATCCATTTGACCATTACCTAAACCCTCCAATAACAGACGATTCAACTGCAAGAAAATGGACATCAAGACCATTACAGATGTTTCAAAACCAACTTAACTTTGCTATACTGTGTTCTACTACTGGCTGTGGTGTTTCATTTACAGACCATTTGAATCACTCAAACAGACTCATTAGGTCTGTCTACCATTTTCACACATATTACCAATTAAGACGAATACTGTCAGAACTGCATACTCCTCTACCCACTGAATCTAGTTTTAACAGGTATAACAACCCCATTCTCAACGGCGTAAAGCAGGGCTGCGTGCTGGCACCGACCCTCTTCACCATCTTTTTTAGCATGATGTTGAAGCAGGCCACAGTGGACCTCGATGATGACGATGCAGTGTACATCAGGTATCGTCTCAATGGCAGCCTGTTCAACCTCAGACGACTGCAGGCCCACACGAAAACCCTAGACCAACTGATCCGTGAGCTGCTTTTTGCCGATGATGCTGCCCTCGTTGCACACACAGAGAGAGCCCTGCAGCGCATCACGTCCTGCTTCGCAGACGCTGCCCAGCTCTTTGGACTCGAGGTCAGTCTGAAAAAGACAGAGGTCCTCCATCAGCCGGCACCCAAGACAGTGTATCGCCCTCCTCACATCACCATCGGCGAGTCTGAACTAAAGTCAGTGCACCAGTTTACTTACCTTGGCTGCATTATCACGTCGGACGCCAAGCTGGACAAGGAGCTTGACAGCAGGCTGGCAAAAGCGAACAGCGCTTTCGGGCGACTTTTCAAGCGGGTGTGGCACAATCAACAGCTGAAAACAGGCACCAAGATCAGCGTGTACAGAGCTGTGGTCCTCACCACCCTGCTGTATGGTTCCGAGTCCTGGGCCCTCTACCGCAGCCAACTACGACTCCTCGAACGCTTCCACCAGCGCTGCCTGCGTACCATCCTGGGCATTCACTGGAGTGACTAT
Organism: Semisulcospira habei; assembly: GCA_036245525.1. NCBI lineage: Eukaryota > Metazoa > Mollusca > Gastropoda > Semisulcospiridae > Semisulcospira > Semisulcospira habei. The sequence goes on from BTPG01000007.1 coordinate 51,084,274, forward strand.
GTCACCAATGTCGAGGTCCTTGAACAGGCTGAAACCGTGAGCATCGAGGCTTTGCTGCTGCGGACACAGCTCCGCTGGGCGGGGCATGTCTCCAGGATGGAGGATCATCGCCTACCAAAGATCACCCTGTTCGGCGAGCTTGCTACTGGACACCGTGACAGAGGGGCACCAAAGAAGAGATACAAAGACTGTCTCAAGAAGTCACTTAGTGCCTGCCAAATCGACCACCACCAGTGGTCTTCGCTTGCTGTGGACCGTGACACCTGGCGCTCCACTATTTACAAGGCAGCTGTCTCCTTTGAGGACTCTCGCAGAGCTAGCCTTAAGGACAAGCGGCTCAGGAGAAAGAACAGAGATGCCGCAACTCAGAACTCTGGCCATACCTTCCCCTGCAGCCACTGCGGTCGAACCTGCCTGTCCCGGATTGGCCTCCGCAGCCACGAACAAGCCTGCAGACGTCGTGGGCAACTCCTATAAAATCTTCGTTCGCGAAGTCCAGCCAAGAGACAACCCCATGGATATGAAAGCATTTGAACGCATCTGTAATGAGTTTAACATCAGTCCTAAGTATGACTTTACACAAAAACTTGATGATCACAACGGTATGGGTACATTGTATTATGCTATGAGTCACAGACAATACCCACAAGACTATTACCCTGGTTACACTTCATTCTCATCAAAATCACAAGTCTGGTTAGGATCAATAAAACAGAAACAATCTAATGCCTGGACCACATTTATCTTAGACAAGAGTGACGGGTTTACTCAAGCAGGAGTCGAGCGCATCAATGAATCAATCAGAACATATGTCTGGTGTATACTAGGTGCACAGTCACTAACAAAATCAAACATTTTAAACGGGAGTGGAAAGTTTGAGGCACAAAAACAGTTTCTCGCTAATCTAGAAGATTCAATTAACTCAACAGTAGATCTCCCATCAAGCATACAGCGCTACCAAGACGTACTCAGATATGCCAGATCAAAAGTTGACTTTGTAGTTGGCATCGGGTTATACATGTTACCATCTGACCTTCAACTCCAAATGGGTACAATAACAAATTATAATAATGAAATCATTGTTGCAGGTGTTGGTCAAAAATTAGGACTCAATAAATCAGTAAACACACATTTACAGTCAATAATAATAATGCCAACACCAGTCCCAGTAACATCACCACCCGTACAGGCAGTAACACCAGTAATGTCAGTAACAGCCCCAGTCCCGGCACCCACACCTGTACTGGCACCAGCCCCAGTACCATCACCAGTACCGTCATCAAACACACATGAGTCAGAGAGAACTGCATTGGTAATAGGCCTCACAGGACTAGGTATATTACTTCTTCATCTGTTTCATTAAATAACCCACCATTAATCCTCCTACTGACACCAAAAATATCAACACATGTTCTGCCATAAACCCTACTACCTTTGCTGCAGTATTGATCAGCCAACTGACAACTGTGCCTATTATGCCAGGCAACGCGTCCATTGCTTTCACAGCCAATTTTTTAAGCAAGTCTGATATGTGTGTTAATTGTTTCTTTACCCATGACTGTAAATCTTTTGGGTCTGTTGGTGCTGGAGGTGCTGGCGGTGTTGGAGGTGGACCACCACCCCCGGGTCCCCCGGAGACAGCCAACACAACAGTACTGATAATAAATCCAAGAGCAGTAATTAAACTAGCAATTGTAATACCCTGTTCTCTGAAAAGTGTTTTAAGTCTCTCAGCCAATGTTGTGTCTTCGTGAAGTATTTTCTGAATAGTTTCTCTAATTCTGTTGACCTGTGTTTTCAGTTTTTGTCTTCCAATACTAATTGCTTCTAACCTCGCTGATCTTTTTATATACAAATCATTTAATCTGTGTTGGATTCTTTGTTTCATTTCTGTGTCAAGATTCTCTTCATCAGCAGTTGCCAGTTTGTTTTTTTCTCTTTCTATTTGATTATCAAGCTCACCCAGTTTGGCAACATTATTTACCATCTCACCTCTGATTGTCTGCAGTGATTTATCCAAACCCTTTATCTCTCGCATTGACAAAGGTGGGTCATCTATTGTTTTCATTATGTCATCAGTATATGAGGTTTCTTGTATCACAGTGTTTGCTATTTCTGACAGTCTTGTTACTTCAGTCATTTCAATTTCTTGTCCCGTTGGTAATCTTGTTTGCGTGTCATGGAGTGCAGTAACAAGTCTCGGTGTCAACCTTTTACTAGAACCAACACCAAGGTAACGCTGCAGTGCTGCCTCACCACCGACTTCTCCTTTAATTGTACTTAAAGCCCTAAACCTAGCAGCATTGTTTTTATGTGTTAGATGCACTTTACCTCTGTCTGTATTTACAAATAAGTGACCTTTATCATATTCAAACTGATTAGGATCTATTACATCTGGGCGTTCACCAACACTGACATAAAACGAGTTTACTTTGTCTTTTAACAGTTCATGATGCATACTAGAAGTAGTTACAGTCATATCTGTCATATCTGTCATACTGGTATCATAGTCATCCATGACATCCATTTCAATATCATCATGATTAAATCCTCCTGCTGCCATTGTTTTTATTAATTTAATATTTTTGATTTTTGCATAATAAAAATGACACAGTCCTACGGATCAAAGTTAGACCCGTACAGAAAACTACGTGAACCTCTTGGTGTTAAGGGCATTAGACAATCAATCGTCATCACAAACAATCCTAGTACAATAGACCAGAACCAAACACTTACTGTCAAGTTTCCAAACCTGGGTCCCAATGATGTTATTGTTCCTGGTACTGCACGCCTTGCATTTAATATTGAACTTTTATCAGAATCAGCTGCAAACAGAACACTGGTTGACAATCTTGGCAGAGCAATTGTTAAGACTATTAAAGTAAAACTGGAAGGACAGGAAGTGTTTAGTCTTGATGATGCTGATGTGTTTTACTGTTACAAAGATTTGTGGCTCACAAGAGAAGAACGAGAAGACCGTGTTTACCAAGGCATACAATCCTCAAATGTTGCTAAACTTAGAATTGACGCGGGAGACAAATCAACATCTGCAATTGATGACGTTATATTAGCAGATACATACGGTAATAGATTTTACATTCCACTTGAATTTGAAATCCTCACAACACACTTGCCTTATTACCAAGGAGCACTGAATGACCGTCTGAGTTTTGAACTAACTTTTAATGACTTTGCAAAAGTTATCAAAACAACTGACCCAGACGCAACATACAAGATCTCAAACATTTCATTGGAATACGAAATTGTTACACACACTGAACTTGCCAGACTAATACAAAATCAATATCAGTCAAGACTTCCAATTTATTATGACCGCGTGATAAGACACAGTACAATACCCAAAGACAAAGCTGATACAATGTGGAACATAAACCTCAACACACCTGCCAGGTCACTGAAAGGTATACTGATGTTTATTGAACCAAAAAATCCATTCAAAAGAGATTCAGAAAAATTCTACAATCCAAAGATTACACATTTATCCTGTACGATTGAAGGTCGACCTAATCAAGTGTACGCATCGGGTATGCTGCCTTATCAACACTATGATGAGATTATAAAATGGGCGGGTGGAAGACTTAGAGAAAAACCAGCAAACATGGCATGTAAAGATTTACATCTGTATGACGTAAGAATCAGTCAATACCTGACAGAAAAATACGCACTTTGGCTAGACCTGCGCAGTACAGACGATGACTATTTACATGGGTCAGGACGTACTGTTGAAAATGGCAGTGACGGAATAACAATTCAGATTCAAAAAAAGACTGAAACAGGAGGAGCCATAAACATATATTTGTATCTGATTTATGACGCACAACTGAACATACAAGACAGCAGACTAAGTGGACACTTGTATTAAATTATAATTAGTATTAAAATGAACCTGAGCTTAATGACACTCGACCCACACTGTGGATTATTTTGTGGTGCCACTGGGTGTGGAAAAACTGAATTTGTTCTTAATCTATTACAAACAAGATATATATACCATTTCGAAAACATTGTAATATTTTGTCCAACAATAAAACACAACAAAGCTTATCACAACCGTTTATTCATTTGGACTGACAGTAATATCTATTTAGTTGACCCTGAGAAAAAACTGAATGACTACCTACTGTATTTTTACAAACAATTTGAAGGACAGCCAACGTTGTTTATTGTTGATGACTGTTCTGCAGAGAAAGACATTGTTAAGAAGAGAAACACTCTAGCAGAACTTGCTTTCAGTGGCAGACACGCAAATGTCAGTGTATGGATTCTCACTCAGAAATATAATGCTGTACTGAAAGATTTTCGAGAACAGTTAAAGTTTATCTGTTTGTTTTACTGTAAGGATCGTGACAGCTTTGAAGACTGCCTCAGAGAGAATGATGTCATGCCAAATAAGCATGAACGAGATGATGTAAAAAATAAACTGAAATCAACTAAGCATCTAAAGCTCATTTTAAAGACAGATCAGCCCACAGGGTATGGGTTAGTAAATTAATTTATACTTTTGTTTTGTCCAATAAAAATGACAGACGGACAAACCATTGACATCACAGACTGCTTCAGAGAAGTTGTGCACTTTACTCAGATAAGAACACCTCCCAAACAGCCTGACATAAATGTCTTAAAACCGACAGCAATATATTTGTCATATAATATGACTTTAGATTATGTTGATGAGCATCCAAATGTGGAGTGTTTAACAGTTGATTTTAGGACACCCACATTAAGAGTTAAAAAAAATAACCGCCAGGACTGGTTTGAGATACTTTGTGAACAAATATTTCAACAATTACGCAAACTAAATGTTTATATTAACAGTGTTACAGTCAATAAAGTGGTATTACATAAAGTATAATTTTTCTATTATTATTTTGTCGGACAAATAAAAATGACGGACAATCAAGGTTTAAGAAATGTGTTTCACACAACAGACTTGCCTATATCTAATAGTAACAATGTTTATGAATCGATAGAAAATTCTTTTTCTGTCATACAAGATAATCTTCTTACAGGCAGTGTAAAGATTCAGATTGTTGCAAAAATAGAATTCAGCAGAGTAGACAGTGAAGTGATTATATCGTATATCTCAACAAGACAACACACTATTAACACAAGAAGGGAATTGGAAAACATGTTTAAAAACAGACTATTGCCTGACTTTCTTGAAGCAATTGACAAAGCAAGAATGAAGGGGTCTGGTTGGCACGAAGGTCATGTGCATGAACTACAATTGAAACAGTCAAGGTATCATCCTATACTAGGCAAATCATGGATACCACTGCCTATTGGCGTTGCAAACAAAAAGGCTGTTGTTAACATACAGAACAATGATAATTTCTGTTTTATGTGGTGTGTGCTTGCTAAACTACATTATGTAAAAACAAAACCTGAACGTGTATCTAACTATATCAAATTTGTAAATGAACTCAACTTCAGTGGTATTGAGTTCCCTGTTAAGGTAGAAGACATAGACTTGTTTGAACAATTAAATCCTGACATATCTGTAAATGTGTTTGTGTGGGATAATGAATCTGTTGACAAGTTACAACCAATTAGAGTATCACCAATTGCCCCAACCTATGGACAGTCAGAAGACAAACATGTTGACATGCTATTAATCGGTGATCACTACACAATTATCAGAAATATGTCACGTCTAATTCATGGGCATGTATCAAAACACAATGGCAAACAGGAAGTGTGTAAGAGATGTTTACAAAGGTTCTCCTCTATTGAAGTGGCACACAAACATGTTTTACATTGTAGATCAGCTGATGACATACAAACAGTACTTAAGTATCCAGAGCCTGGTAGTCAAGTATATTTTAAGAACTATAAGAATCAACAAAAGCTGCCGTTTGTAGTGTATGCAGATTTTGAATCATTAGTTGTACCATATGAAGGTCCTGTTCCAGAGTCATTACCAAAGACTGTAAAGTTGAGTGACCAAGTGGTGTGTTCTTTTGGATACATTATTGTTAGGTCAGACGGTTTGCATTCAGAACCTGTTATCTACAGAGGGGAAAATGCAGCATGTCTGTTTTTAACAGAAATGAGACATCTGTATAGTCAGGTAGTACAATATCTCACAACATGTCAGATGTCTTTGGTGATGTCAGAAGAAGACAAACTGAAATTTGATACAGCTGAGACGTGTTGGATTTGCGAACAACCTTTAGGATGTGATAAAGTTCGTGACCATGATCACATAACTGGACGTTACAGAGGCGCTGCACATAGCAATTGTAACTTATTATTAAAAATAGATCCTAAGACATACAAGTTACCAATCTTTTTCCACAATCTCAAAGGGTATGATTCACACATTATCATGCAGGCTGTAGACGAGTCTTACAGAAACATAAGTTGTATTGCACAGACAAATGAGAAATACTTAACTTTTAGGTTAGACAAATTAGCATTTTATGACTCCATGCAACATTTGTCTTTAGGTCTTGCTAGTCTGGCAGAAGGACTGACTGAGTATCCAATAACGAGTAAATATTTTGAGCCAGACTTAATTAAGAAAGGTGTGTATCCGTATGAGTACATCAGTGACTGGGTTGTGTTTGAAGAAACAAGACTACCACCAAAAGATAAATTTTATTCTACACTTAATGGTAAAGGTATTTCTGACTGATTACCAACATGCACTTGATGCATGGGATAAATTAGGATGCCAGACAATTGGTGACTACCATGACCAGTACTTAAAGGCTGACGTTTGCTTGCTAGCAGACGTATTTGAAAGTTACCGTGAAAAGGGTTTGTTACACTACAAGCTTGACCCTGCCTGTTACATAACTAGTCCTGGCATGACATGGGATGCATTTTTAAAATCCAGTAAGATATCTATAGACCTGTTGTCTGATCGTACGATGGGTAAAATGGTGGAACGCGGATTGAGGGGAGGCATTAGTATTGCAGCGAACAATTATGCCAATGCAAATAATAAATATATTGACGACCCGGGGTTTGACCCCGAGGGGTCAAGGTCATTCATTACCTATGTAGACGCTAACAATTTGTATGGCTGGGCGATGTGTGAATTATTGCCCTTGAAAAACTTTTGTCTGTATGATTTGTCACAGTATGACGTAACAGAGTCAGGTTTAACAAACAATATTATGAATCTTGACCGAAACGACGCGAAGGGTTGGATCTTTGAAGTAGATCTAGAGTACCCACACCATCTACATGATTACCATAATGATTATCCCTTAGCTGTTGAGAAAATGAGTATGACAGGGAAAAAAGAAGACACCAAACTTGTACCAAATTTGAATGACAAATTCAATTACGTTTGTCACTACCGCTTGTTACAGTTTTATATCAGACATGGGTTAGTACTAAAGAAAGTTCACAGAGGTATTCAATTTGAGCAGAGTGCTTTCATGAAAGATTACATAATGAAGAACACAACCCTCTGTGCCAGAGACGGCAACACTGCATTTGACAAAGACTTCTTTAAGCTTATGAACAATGCCTGTTTTGGCAAGACAATGGAAAATCCTCATCACAGAAAAGATGTGAGACTTGTCACAACTGAATCAGGTGCAATTAAACTTACAGGTAAGCCACAGTATACAGGGTATAAAGAGTTTCATTCATCATTGTATGCCGTGTCACTCAAAAAAAAGATTGTTAAACTGGACAAGCCAGTATTCATTGGTATGGCAATTCTTGAGTTGTCAAAACTGTTGATGCTTGAATTTTATTATGATTACTTTAAATTAAAGTATCCTGACTGCCGTCTGTTATACACTGACACCGACTCTATGATCATTGATGTGTGTACTGAAGACTTTTATGAAGACATGAAAACAGAACTACACATGTATGACACGTCTGACTACCCAAAAGACCATCCACTGTATAGTACACAGAATAAAAAAGTGCCTGGTAAGTTTAAGGATGAACTGAATGGTGTGCCTATTGTTGAGTACGTTGGTCTGAGATCAAAAATGTATTCTATACTGCACCAGAAGGGTAGTCAGTCGAAAGCCAAAGGTATCAAGAAAACAGCAATAAAAAATAAAGACATTCGTCATGAACATTACAAGCAAGTGTTAGATGGTGCATTGATGCCTGATTATCCAAACAAGTCACTGAGATCAAACAAACATAATCTTGAAATGATCCAAACACATAAGAAGTCACTTGCAGTTGGAGACACGAAACGAGTGTTTTTCAGTAAGGAAAAGGCTTATGCACCTGGACATTATAGACTCAAGTTATCTGAAGACATTTGTGATGAACTGATTGATGAGTTAGTTACTGAAATGAGTAACAGTGTCTGGGGGGATGATCTGTAATTCTTCTCTGACAAATGCCCTTTGTGGTGCAGGGTCATACAGATGATATATTGTTGCGTCTGCGCCGGGAATTATTTTTTTTATATTATGAACGGATGTGGACCAGATGGGGTCTGTTGACCTGCGTCTGATGTCATTTTCGGCCTCTCCAGGTTGATATAGATATCTCACCTGTTTAGTAAATAAACTTGTGTCTGGTGCTGGTGCTGGGGCTGTTTTTGACTCTGTAATTGTTTTCAATTTAATAGCATCAGCAGGCTTAGGGTGTCCTTCATTGTTCATTGCTTTTATCACAGATGGTAATCTCTTTACCCACTCAGTGTTACGGGTGTCATGCATGAGTTCCTTTGAATACTGGTAACTGAAAAGTCTTTCTGATAACTGTTTGTTAAAGTTCTCTACAATTGCCTGTGATCTGTGTACGCCTGGAATGCCTCGTCTGACCAGTACGCCATGCTTCGCAAATAACTGATTAACAGCACCTTTGAATTCTGATCCGTCATCAACCTGCACTAGTCTGGGGTATCTTAAAGGACCTCGACCATATATTTTTGTTAATGCTGTAGCAACAGTGGTGGCTGTTTTGTCAGATATGGGTTCAGCGTCTTTGTACCTTGAAGCAATGTCTACAACAGTTAATGCATACTTGTATCGTTTCTTTCTTATTGTGTCATGTGGTAAGAACAAAAGGTCCATTTGGTGTGTGTCATTAGGTGTTGTGTTCTCAAAATGAGGCCTTGTTATTTTTCTTGGAGCAGGGAGGTATATCTGCCAAATTGCTTGTCTCTGTAACCATTGTTTGACTTGATTGAGTGTTATATCTCCGCCCACAGCGGCATGTAATTTCTGAATAGCTGTTTGCCCTTTCCAATAGCCTGATGGAGAGTAATATATTTTTGATAGTTTATTTTCGGCTGCCATTTTTTCTAGCAATGAAAACTCCAGTAAAATAAACAAATGTCATTCCCACTAGAACAAAGATTATCTCTCCATTTCTTTGTTCTGGACTGGGTTGATAGTAGTCACTTAGTAGTTTCGGTTTTGGGATAGACATGTCTTCACCTGTGACAAGATAGTATTCACGGATTGCTTCGTCTGTATTTGAAAACGTATGTTGTGCGTGACCCTCTAGTCTAAGTCTGTCATTGATAAAATCAAGTTTCTCAATTCTTTGCTTCTCATAATCCTGCTGCGCTTGAGCAAGTTTCTCAGACGCTTCATTGTGTCGTCTCATCTCCAGAGCAGACTCTTCTCTGCCCATTTTTGAAAAGAGATAATTTGATCCACTAAATGCAAGTGCATTGACCATGGCCCCACCAATCATAATAGCTATCGTCGCCATAGTTTTTATTTACATAGAAACATTTTCTGGAATAATTCCCTGCTTGACGAGAAAGTCTTTTGTCGCAATTGACGCTGTAACAACAGCAATTAGCTTAGCGCTATCTTCAAAGTCAAGTCTGCTCAAGTCTGCTGATTTCATTTTGAGTAGACTTTTTCCCAGCATAGAATAAGCTACTGCTAATCCACTTATCATGGCAGAGTGATAGACAAGGTTCATTATGTTCTTTGAGTCATTCATTTTTAAGGCAAGAAAAATTAAAATAATATTTTTATTAGTGCATGATAAATGGGTCAATGGCTTTGGGTGTTACTGGTAATGTGGCGACTTCTGGTTTTGTTTTTGGAGTGTCTGATTTTTTGGACACTGTACGAGTCTGTGGTTTGTATTTTTTGTATAATTGATAACCTACGTAACCAAATCCGACAACAAATCCGGCAATTATATATTTTGTTGTTTGAGGTTCGGGGTCAGGGTCAGACTTAGTTGTTTGTCTCTCACTTTGATGTGGGTGTGTCAGTCCTGACGGTAGTGACGCCTGGTCAGTCACATGAGCCTTTTCTGTTTGCGCTTGAAGCTGTAATTTTTTTTGCCTGTTCCATTCGGCTGATTTTTTTCCTGCCTCAATGCGACCTGGACTTTTAGCCTTAGTCACAGTTTGAACCTGTGTCAAAACAGGGTCCGGGTTCAGTTGTGTAGTCATCTTGTTCTCGTCCATTTGATCCTTCTTTTTCTTTCTCTAAAAAATTTATTTTTGAAAAATCAATATGACTCCCGGTAACAAGAAGGGTTACGACAGGTGCAAGGTAATTTCCAAACTTGTAAAACATGATGCATGCTAATTTGCCTATTGTACTTGAAACAATAGGGTTGCTTTCAAGGTCGTGTGATAGACTGTCACTATCCACAGGTAGAAAGTGACTCACTGCTTTTGTGTATAGGCATACAAGAGATCGACTTAAATCACGTGTCATTAGTGAGGCAATGTGGTTCTCATATTTTGAATAAAGCTTGATTAGCTGGTCAGAGGTTAAAGATTCAATATCCTCTGTCATGTATTGTCTTCCTAGATAAGTCTTTGATTTGCCTGAGACAATTACAGACAAAAGACGCTGTTTCTTAGAGTCTAAGTCTTTGTTTTCTACAGCGCTGATATCGTTTAGAAGAAGTAATTCGTCTGGATTCATTTTATAATAAAAAATAATAATAATAAGTTCAATAAAAAATCACTTACCTTTGAGCCAAGGCGGGGCTGTTTCGACTTAATTAGTCTCATCAGAAAGGTCATCAACCTTTGACAGCCCATTGTGGATGAAAAATTTTCGTGGTCACCTATTTTGTACCAAAGACCACATGTCCAAGCCAAATGTGAATTGCTCTCGGATGTGGTTTGTGTGTGACTGTGTGCTGAGCTGTTGGTACATTCTATCCGAGGAAAAACAGACGCACGGGGCACCCCCGGACTGAGAACAAAAATCTCATACCACGTGCATGCGATTTCCTCTGACACATCACGCTAAATATGATATGATGTGATGTGTAAATTTGATGGTATGCATAAAAGCCGAGAGCAATGAAAGCCGTTTAAATTTCGGTCTTCGTAAGCGGCTGTAAAACTACTCCATTATTGTGCATTGTTTCCACTTGCTGCTGCTGCTGCTTTTTCTTGTTTCTTTATATGAATAATTTCATGCAATTTTCGAAGTAAAGGGTTTTCATTTTCTATTTTAGTCATTTTGTCAGAAATATTATTTGCAACCATTTCATTCATCTGTATATCCTTTTCTTTCAATCTTGCCTTTAGCTCCTTTTGAAGAATAGCTTTTCTAATTTTTTCTGCCTTTCCCTCAAGGTTGCCATATTCTTTTATCATGGCTGACAATGACTGTAAGTTTTTTTCATTCTCATACACAATTATTGCATCACAAATAGGTTTCATCTCTTCTTCAATGTTATTTAAGCTTGATTTTAAATCCTGTACATTATCATTCAGTTTCTCCAATTCTTCTTTAAAACGAGCCACTCTTGCCTGACAATCACACAGCCGCTTACGAAGAAGACAGGTTTGTGCAATCGCACTTTTTCCAGAATATTGAGTCATGTTTTGACTGTGCCTTGCTCTGGAGTTCAGTTTTATCCTAGAATTGTCTTGACACCCATTGGATAGAATCTTGCCGGCCAATGAAATTAGTTACCAGGCAGGCAAGCTGTTTTGGCCAAGCTGTTTGGGAGTGCGCAGAAATAACAGTCAAAGTAAAAAACCCTTTAGTCCTACTCGCAGATAGGGGCGGCCAGACTTAAAAGATTTTTCTGTTTCCAACAGGTTGAAAACTCATTTAGGTTTTGTTTTGCCAAGGCTTTTGAATTTAACTCACCTGTTAAATAATGCCCGGCACTGAGGGGCTGCCCGGCGTGATTAATCTAGTGCATTACCGGTGCTGGCTGTTGTGATTATGTCAGTGTAATTTTCCAATCCTATTAGCCCGTGATTGATATGCATTAGTTGACAATAGCTACCCGGCGGCAGTCCGGCCCAGCAGACTTGGACTGTATTGATTTTTCTGAGGAACAGGTATTCTCTTTCACAACCCGAAGTCAAGTGGAGACCTGAAGTACAGTTGACTAAAGCCAGGCCTGGGGCTCGGGGCCCGAGGCTCTTGAGGATCTGGCCATGTGTTAGCTCATAAAAATCCCACTATAAAGAACCTGCAGTACTTACCTACAGGTTGTAGGTAAGTACATAGTTCTACTTGTCACCAGTAGACTTGAAACTGCTGTTATTTCAGTGCATTGCGAGTTGCGGGCAGCCCAATAACAATTATTGATTACGCCATTATGCCAGTGTGTGTGCTACTGATTGCGACAGAAACGGCCGGTTTTCCAATCCTATTAGCATATCTGGCTTCTTTTGAAAGCATTCAGCATACGGCGGTGTCGTCAGACCAGAACGCGCGCATATGATCGGATCATTAAAAATCTTTTGTGCATTTTGAAACTACCTGCGCGCACGGCTAACGACTCTGGAGATTTTCGTCAATGCCATTGTGGTGTGGTGATTATTTTCTTGACGGTGCATATTTTATTCAGTGCGAGCCGGCCGGGTGGGGGGAAATCAATACTCTGCGAATTGCAGTCTGCGATGGTTAAATGGGGTTTACGTGTGAGAGAGCCGGTGAGAGATTTTAATGTTTAAAAATAAGCAGTTTTTGAGTATTTGCTCGGCTTATAAGAATCCGGAGTCCTGGGAATCTCTCTTTTCTCTTCTCTACTGATGGCTGCATGTTCAAAGGGTATAACACATTGAGCCGTAAGGTCGAAATTCCAAAATGTTGGATTGTCATGTAACAACTACAGTACAGTAGGGAAAACAGGTAGTAGAACATGATGGATGAAGAAGTAGTGCCAGAATAGCTGGACACCAGCAGGTTTGAAGCTATGCTGGCTACACCTTTGAACTTTATTGATCTATCTCCTGTTATAGCCTGTTTAACTCATTACATCCTGAGGCAGATTTTGTAAAATTTCCTTTTTGTCCTATGAAGGCTATATTACAGATAGATCAATTGTTTTAGTTCAAGGTTGGTGCCAGAATAGCTTGGTGCCTCAGGCGCCAAGCTATTCTGGCACCACCCTTGAACTATCAGTCAAATTTATTTCAAGGAATCGGTGTATCAGGATGAAAAGGGATAACTCTTACTCGTATGGCAGCCAACCTCCAACCGCACACAGTCAAGTTTTCATGACTTCAAATGTGCGTACAAAGGCAGGAGAACTTGCCCAATACCACAGAGTCCCCTTCTCATACTATTTCTGTATCCTTCTCACTGTACCAGAGTGGAGGATTCAGTTAGAGTGTGTAGATGTTTATAAACCTTGTTAGGTGTGATAAATTGGGGTAACTGGTTTAGAGGGACACTGTTGCTGCTGGTGTGGGTGGTGATAAGTGGCACTTGGGGAGTGGAGAACTAAATGTTTGTTGTATTTGCTATGCTACAGGTCCCCTAAGTAACTTTGTTCCTTCCATTTATTTTCATTCAAGGGTAAAAGAAACCAGTTCAGCTTTAGTAGAAGAAGTACATTATAGCTGGAAGGGTCCAAAAAGTAGTCTTGGGAAATGGAATTTTGAGTATTTTAGGCCATGCCTGCTCCACAGATTGGCGTGTGTTTAGGGGGTACGCTGTTATGCGCTTCTTAGAGGTAAAGTTTTCTTGACTGCATGCGTGGAAGAGATGACTACATGCACAAAACTCCTTTCTTGTCCCCAAAAATCTGTGATAAAATTAGTGATGAAAATTGGCCTGTAAACCTGATTTTACAGTATAAAAATGATGCACTTGACTGCTATATCCATGCGTCATGTACATAAAAAGACCTGTTAACTCTGTGACATTTTTACCTGACTACATATAATTTCCCTCGTTGTAGGTATGATCCAATGGAGGACAGCTGGACAGAACTGCCCAACATGGCCACACCAAGAATGCTTGCAGGCAGCGTTGTCTTCAAAGACAAGATTTGGATTGTGGGTATGTAGCTCCTTTGGCGTTGTCCAGCGCCAGGTGTGTGTGCTGGTCTGTTGTTTTAAGTACCTTCTATTTATAGAAGGGACTTTTTAGGATGGGTCGCAGTGGGGCGAATTTAATAGCTTGTCCATGATGTCCAAGGCGGGCAGGCCTAAACCTCTCACAATTGAAGTAACAAGATAAAAATTACATCATGTCTAGTTACGCTAACCTCGCTGCTGAACGTACATTTGGCGCAAAGTGCCATATGTGTGTATGTATGTATGTATGTATGTATGTGTGTGTGTGTGCGTGTATGTGTGTAAACAAGAGTATCTGATATTTCTGTACACACATGCTATACTAAGTACACACAGAAGATCATGCAGGTGTACTTAGTATAGCATGTAGCTAGGTAAAGTCAACCTGATTTCACACAAATTATAGCAAGACTGAAATGGTACAGTGAAATTCTAGTTTTGTCACCATTTTCCTAAGTCTTAAAGCGAAAGCGAAACTCATATCACGTTAAATAGGTGCTGCTCGTCCTCTCGGACAATGCGACGGTGGTTTCCTACATTCAGAAGCAGGGCGGTTCACGCCCACCTGACCTGTGCATGCTCCTCTTACCGTCTGATGCGCTGGTGCGAGGACCGCAGCTTTCCCTCCGAGCTCGACACATTCCCGGCCACCTGAACGTCTTGGCCGACTCGCTCTCCTGGCACGGCCAGCTGCTACACATGGTACGCAAGGACATCTTTCAGATGATCTGCGCTCACTTGGAGACACCTATGATCGACCAGTTCGCCACGAGGTGGAATCACCAGCTTCCCCTCTTCGTCTCCCTGATTCCAGACCCCCTTGCCTGGGCAGTCAACGCGCTCTCCATCCCATGGGATGGCGTCTTCGCGTATGCGTACCCCCCCGACGACCTTCGTTCCCTAAGTCCTCTAGCTTCGAGGTTGCAATGCAGTTGTCTTGCTGGTAGCCCCATTCTCCTGGAACTGGTCTTGGACCACCGACCTCCTCAACCTCGCCACGGCCCGCCCCCCCCCTCCCCCCTGCTGCTGCCCACGCCGAGCTCGATGCTCAGGCAACCCCGTCAGCCGCTGTTCCACCCGTGCCCGGAGCGTCTCCTCCTTCACGCCTGGAGATTGTGCAGCAAGCCATCACCGTAGAGGCTCCTCGAGTGCAGCAGTGGAAGCGATCGCTATAGCCCGCAGACCCTCGTCCAGGCACGTCTATGAGGGAATATGGCGAGTACTGTGGTCCTGGTGCGCTGACCAGCAGTTCTCCCCCACCGAACTGACTACTCCCCAGCTCACCGACTTCTTCCTCGGGCGCTTGGGGACCAGGAGTTGGCCCCCTTCACGATACCTGTCCATGATTGCTGACACCTACCGGCACCTCGGCCACCCGGACCCTGGCGACTTCAAGACCTCGCCAATCTTATGGCTCACTTCGGCCTGCAGCGCCCAGTCCCCGCTCGCTCATTCCTCACTGGGACCTCCCGTGGATGCTACCATGGCTTAACTCCGACAGGTTCAAGCCGCTGTCCTTGGCCCGCTTCGCGGATGTGACACGTAAGACATGCTTCCTGCTGGCCCTTGCCATGGCGGCCTGAGTAAGCGAGCCACACACGCTTTCAGCGTGCCCTGCATGCCTGCAGTTCCGGATGGATGGTTCCGTGCAGCTTCTCACGGACCCGGCCTTCCTTGCCAAGACTAGGTCTCCTTGACCGCGCCACAGGTAATTCCCTTACGGCCACTGAGAGATGAGAACTTCCCCACGAGACCAGGCAGGAAGATCCCGTGTGCGATCTACACGTTCCCTATGCAGATCCAAAACCGACCTGAGAGGACGCTCACGCCTCTTTCTGCCATTGCATCCAGGCAGAACTGACGTAACAGCCCAGACAATTTCTTCCTAGCTACACTGGGTCATACCGGGACCTCTCCCCGGAGGGAGCAAAGAGGCTGAAGGTACGTGCACACGAGGTACGAGCCATGGCCACGAGCGTCGCGTTCGACCAGAACTGCGCTGTCACAGTCTTGGTGGCAGCTGTGGGCTGGTGGGCAGAATGGACCTTCACCTGCTTCTACCTCCGGGATCTGGCAGGCCAGCAAGACGACCTCGCTCTGATGGGGGACATCACCGCAGCGCGACACTCCCTCCCGGCGCCCCAGGCGCCATAGATGTGCACTTAGCTAAAATTGTCGGGATTTTGCAGCAGGGAGGATGGCTCTGACTATAACCCGTCTACGGCGGTGTTTTGGGCGCAGCACCCTCCTCCTTCTCGCAATTTTTCCATATAGTTATGTCATCGGTAATGTATTTTGAGGAAACAAATGAATTTTTCCTCTAAAATGTATTTTTTCGAAAAATACTTACCGATGACATGACTCGGAGGACCCTCCCGCCTGCCCCGCTTGCCGCTGGTGAGCTAAGTATTCCAACTGGTTGGTCACCACGTGACTCGGAACCGGATGGGATGGTATGGGAGACAACTCTCAGCCCCTCTGGGGGTTCCCCGAGTGTCTGCCGGGTTGTGTAACACAACAGGTTCTTAGGCTAAAATTGAGTAAGTAGTAGACACTTCCATATAGTCATGTCATCGGTAAGTATTTTTCAAAAAAATACATTTTAGAGGAAAAATTCATTTTTCAAAAGGTGATATTCCAACACCAGAATCAAGTCAAAGACAAAAGGTAGAAACTCTTGACAGCGAAGACAGCTCTTATATAGAAGGGACTTTGTGGGTTATGGTTCATCCCATCTTGTTAATTTTAAAGCTCTTCACATACTGAATGCTGGATTCAGTATGTGGAAAACTGTAAATAAAAAAAAAAGGGTGCTGCCAATTGGGTGTTAACCCATATACTGACGCTAAAGCTTCAAATGTATACACTGCCGTAATTATGCAAGCTACATTACAGTACTTACAGATAAGGATATAGACCAACGGCTTTAGTTCAAGGGTGGTGCCAGAATAGCTTGGTGCCTAGAGGGGCCAAGCTATTCTGGCACTACCTTTGAACTATTTTAGTCAAACTTATTTCACACACTGGTGTACTCCAAATGATAAGGGTTAAATACAAAGAAATTCTCAACAAAGAAACAAACACAATTTCTGAGTGTTTCTTTCTTTCTTGGAAATGTCTTCCTATACACCAGAAGCTGGAGCGACCACCCTTTTCAGGGAATACCTTTCATGAGAGACCATTATTTAGGTGGTATTAATAATAATAATAATACCATTATTATATAGGCGCTTTTTCTCAATTTTTTTATTGGGCAACTCGACTCAAAGCGCCGCAAACTGAAACCCAACACGCACACTCACGAAACAGACACGGATTTACGCCATTTAAGACAAACACAGTACAAGACAGACGAAGGGCCAGTTCAGCTACTGAAGTTACAGAGATTTTTGATTGCTTGTATTTGAAATTTGTAAAGTGGCCTGAAACCAGTACCAAAGTGTGGGGGGTGGAAGAACCGGAGTACCCGGAGAAAGAACCCCTGACGGTCCGCCCGAATTAACGGTGACACTTACCAGAGGAGAAAAGTCCGACGCTGGAACCCGTTTTCGAACCTCGCACCTTTGGCATTGGTGGCAGGCGCCTTAACCACTGCGCCACATGTGACACATTATACCCTTTAACTTCTTTAACCTGTTATGTGCCCACAGTCTTCATCAATTCAACATCAACAAACCCTAGCTGTCCCAGGAACATGGATTCAAAGTGGTGTCAGCAAGAGGCATAGATCCTCATGAGCCCCCGCAATTGCGGGGGCTCATGAGGATCTATGCCTCTTGCAGCTGGGTGTGTTCAAATTTTCTCGACACTGAACGGGTTAAGACTTCTCATCATATGATTGTGTGCTGATCTGGGATTAATTATGCACCTTACTGATAACATTATACTGTGTGCTTGTCTGTGATTTCGGACCTTACCGGTGGAAGTCATCAGGTCCAAAATCACAGACCATCATGCTGTTGTGTGAACGTGATTTGAATTCTTTTAATAAAAGAAACAGATCTCTGCTATATTAAAAGTTCACTTTAATTACATGCATACACTTAATTATACGTATTACTCCCCTTTGCATGTGACCCCTGTGTTGTGATGGTACCGTATCTTGTCCCTTGTCATGGGCAGAATTTATTTAACCCTTATAGCCCCAAGGTCCCATTTCTCAACTTTGGGTGGTGTTGCCTAACAACTATGTACCAGTTGTAAGAGACGGACTGATCATGATAATTCAAGGGTAGTGCCAGATGAGCACTACCCTTGAATTATCATGATCAGTCCATCTCCTGCTGCAGGGTCCCGGGGCTAATTGGGTTAAACTTACCAGGTTTGATACCTCATTATCTCATGCACAATTAACCTTTTGTAGCATGTCCGATTGAGGTGAATCCTATAGGAGTCGTCATTGCCAAACGCTACCAACAGCCGAAGGGTTGATGGCCATTGCAACTTTTAAAAGATGTCTGTAAAAACTGTGTACCAGCTATTTGAAATGGATCAGCCATGAGAGCTCAAGGGTAGTGCCAGTTATCTTGGCCCTGACCAGATGCCTATCTGGCACTAATTTGAACTATCATGGTCGATCGTTCTCCTGCTGTTGCGTCATAAGGATGAACATGTTAATGCATTGTTGCTTCTTTATGTTTTTCCTCTCTCTTTATTTGTTTATTTATTTAATGTGCTCTGAGTATACTAAGAATTTTACTTAGGAAAACTGTGCTTTCAATAAGCCCAACCCTCCCTTTTCCGCTATGGGGAAATTATTTTAGAACCGCCACTGCAAACAAATAAATAATTTTTGACAGTTTTAGGAAGTGAGTTTTGGTGCCTGGAAAAAAGAGGGTTGGATTCATTGAAAATTATTTTTTTCCTGTAAAATTAATGGAGTATTTGGCGCACTTTAAAATAATAACGTGTTTTAATATTGTGCACTTTGAACAGGTGGAAATGCTGCAGTGAGCGACCGGTGGCACAAAGAATATCTCCCAGAATTCTGTGTGGGCTCGGTAGAGATTTTCGACCCAGTAACTGACACATGGAGCTTGGGACCAGAGCTGCCTAACCCCCTTTGTGGTGCTGGTAAGTTAACCCAATACATCCTGAGGCTGATTTTGTAAAATTTGCTTATTGTCCTATGAAGGCTACGCTACATATTAGGAGATAGATGCAATACAATACAACTTTATTGTCTGTTTGAGTCAAAGCATGACAGAAATTTGCTGTTTGGCTTGTCATAAACAACAAGACAAGACACTGCTAAACACTATAAGAACATTCCATTAAAATTATCATTGCAGCAATCTGCCACAAGCAATCTATCACAAGCAAGTTACTGGGTCGAAAATATCACAAGATGGGAGGTAATGTTATGTAGATCACATATTATATATCTCGTCGCTATAATCCAGAGTTCAAAATCGAGACAGCAGTTGGAATAAAAGACTTCTTAAAAACATTCTTTTTGGCATGTTGAAACATCTGCCTGATGGTAGCATTTGAAACTGATCAAATAGTGGGTGACGAGGATCACTGACAATGCTAGCAGCTAGATCATCTGTTTTGGTTCAAGGGTGGTGCCAGAATAGTTTGGCGCCTGAGGCACCAAACTATTCTGGCAACACCCTTGAATGCGCAACAGGCTCCACTTTCTACGGTGTTTTGGACGAAATTTATGGAAGGATATTACATTTGAAGGACAAGAAACATTGTTGTCAGCAATTGAACCCCCATGGCTTTATCAGCAAGTCAGCAATGCTGTTGGTCATAATAGTTTTGAAGCATCTTGAACCTTCGGTCTGCTGATTATAACAAGTGCGGATATAACACAATTTGGATAATTATAGCACATTTTTCTAGAGTTTTTGACCCACACTCTCTCTATATACATTACTTTACTGATACAAGTAACAAACTTTGCATACAACAATAAAGAAATTGTGTTACTTTGGGAGTTTACTGTACTGGGTTATTAAAGAACTGTGCAAGATTGAAATGCAAGAAAATCTGTTGCCAGCAACCACTATAGCGTGATCAGCAAACCAGAAATATGTGACTGCTAATGCTGTGGCCAGTGAAGTTTTGAGAAATCTTAAATCTTAACCCATTTAGCCCCAACGCACTACAGCAGGAGATGGATCGACCGTGATAATTCAAGGGTAGTGCCAGATTAGCTTGGCGCCTAATGGCACCAAGCTAATCTGGACCTAACCTTGAATTATCATGGTCAATCTATTTCAATCTTGTCGTGACTCGCCTTAAAATTGATCTATTTAAGACTAGCTTTTTTTTTTCCGGGTGCATCCTTATACAACTCCTTACCAAGAAAAGTAAAATCTCTTATATCTCATAAGGCATTTAGAAATGCTCTCTACAAATTATTCTTCAGACCTTGACGTACTTCAACGGTCAAGTTGTTGTGGCTTACAGTTGTTGTGGCTTACAGCTGCTGATGTTACAATGTAACCAGCCTTGCGCATAGATATACATGTGTGTGTGTGTGTGTGTGCATCTTCTTCTTCACGTTAAATATGTTGTTTTGTATGTTGTTGTCTTGATTATGTACATTAGTTATAGCAAGGACAGGTTTGTAATGATGGGCCTGCGCACCTAAAACCTCTTCTCTTGGAAAATAAAGTCAATCAATCAATCCTGCATCTGGTACATAATCGTTAGGTGACACCTCCCAAATGCGGCCTTGGGGTTAAATGAGTTAATCCTTTGGTTGTCAATAGCGCTTTTAGTTGAGGTGATGCATGCAAGAATCACCTCGACATGAAGCTCTGCCAACAGCCAAAGAGTCAACTCATTTGAGACATACTACACGTATCCGGATATGGCACATCTCAAAGGCACTAAGTCTGATTGTAACACAGCAATTTTCATATGCTAATAGGTTGGTGGGTTGTTTCCTCATAGGTCTAGTAAAATATGGAGAGACGTTGCTGATTGTGGGAGGGGAGGACGACAAAAGCTGGATGGCTGGCATGTGTTGGCTGAAAGAAGACAAGGGAAAACTGGTCTGGAGCGAGGGAATCGAACTTCCAACCGTCATGAGCACGTTTGGCTGTGTTGTGGCCAACATGCCAAAAGATCTGTTGAACCGATAGGCTATTATGTGGACATAGAGTGACAGCAAGGTGCGTGTATGCGGCCACCAGGTGCCAGTGACTGCATGCCCAAGGGGGTGAAAGAACTAAGACTAAAGAGGGGAAGACACATGCTTCTGGTGGACCAAGTCAAAATGTTTGTTTTGAATTTACAATGTAATTGTTATTCTCACAGGTGACCGTCTTCTGTCTTGAAGACTGATTCAGAATTGTTAAGCGCCCAAGAAAGTAAAAATTCAACATTTTGGTTCAAACAGGACACAGTCCTTCAGCCAGCTCATTCCATCTACCAGAGGCTTAGATTCTCATGAGCCCCTGCATCTGCAGGTTCTCATGAGAATTTATGTCTCCTGCTGGCATGAATTGTTGATTACATCCACAGATGGAGTTAGGGTTAGAGTATTTGTTTTTTCGACATGTAGATATCATGAAATACTAATTGTCCCTGCACCACCGGGGGACATGGTTAGCCTGTGCATCGTTTTTAAGTCTTTTCGATTTTCTGATGTCACAGATGAGCCCTAGATTGCAGCCTGTGCAACTCCCTCAATCTGAGGATATAATTGTGGAGATATTGAGGTATCACAGTTTAACCCATTTAGCCCCGGGACCCTGCAGCAGGAGATGGGCTGATCATGATAATTCAAGGGTAGTGCCAGATGAGCTTGGCACCTTCAGGCGCCAAGCTCATCTGGCACTGACCGTGACAACGAGCACTTACAACTGGTACATAGTCGTTAGGCAACACCACCAAAATTTGAGATGGGACCTTGGGGCTATAAGGGTTAAATAAATTCTGCCCATGACAAAGGACAAGATACTGTACAGGCAAGAGGTGCTGCATGGGCACTTAACCACTTCCCTGCCACTGGATGCACTATTTTTCCTGAAATCTCCGTTCAGTCAACGACCTAAAAGTCACGACCTTCCAACCATGGATACAACTTGGTTTCAGCAAGAGACATAGATCCTCATGAGCCCCTGCACCTGCGGGGGCTCATGAGGATCTATGTCTCTTGCAGTTGGATTGTGTTCACTGGATTGTGTTCACTTTTCCTCAGCAGTGAATGAGGTTAACCAAAAAAAATCTTCAAGCAGATGGCAAAATATTTATGGCAGATTTTCCATTCACCACGTTTATCAGGCACTTCTGACATGTTTACATGGATTAAATGTAGTGCCTAAGTAGATCTGTGCTTCGCCATACTCTTGTGGGACTCACAACATGCGCAGGAAACGCGTCCACACAAGACTGGTTGTGGAATGGTAAATATAGTGCAAATTCAGCATTGCATGGGATCTCACTTGAAAACGTGTGTTTGATTGGGATTTTGGACTTTACAGCTTTGAGCCCTGACATTTTCATGAAGTCAAGAAGATTTTACAGTAGAACCTGTTTTGTGAAGCAACTTTTTTTTTGGTACGAAGAAGTGGTCTTAACCCTTATCATTTGGAATACATCAGTGTGTGAAATAAGTTTGACTGAAATAGTTCAAGGGTAGTGCTAGAATAGCTTTGCGCCTCTAGGCACCAAGCTGTTCTGGCACCACCCTTGAACTAAAGCCATTGGTCTATATCCTTATCTGTAAGTACTTTAATGTAGCTTGTATATGGCAGTGTAAATTTGAAGCTTTTATCTTCAGTATGATATGGGTTAAAAAGACAGGTGCCCTCACAAAGGAAGTCTTGAAGAGCGAAAAGTGTTACCTGTTATAACTCATTACATCCTGAGGGTGAAATTAACAATTTGTTTAGATATATATCGACTGAGGTCTGCGTCACAGTTCAGGAGACAGAACGACCGTGATAATGGCGCCAAGCTATTCCGACACCACTCTTAAACTATCATGGTCGATCCACATACTGTGTCAGGGGTTCGTGGGTTAGAGACCATCATTTAGATGCTTACAGGCACAGAAATGACAGTCTTTAATGACAGGTGGTCTGTCATAAGGGTGGTTGCTCAAAACAGGTTCAACTGTAACAAATTAACCACCTTGATTGTGAGTCGTCGGTGGAAGAGCTGACAGTTGTTGCTCAGTATTTGATATTTGTGTGATAAATGTGACTCGGCTGGGAACAGTTTCTGTAGATGTTATTTTGCATCCAGAACCAGCTGGTGCATCAGCACTCTGTGAGTAGATATGTATGTGGTGTATTTGGGCTGAAGGGTCACCTTCAAGGTACATGTATTTAGATATAAATCTACCGAGTGCAAATCTACCCAGCAAAAAGCTGTTCCCCCTGAATCCATCCTGGCTTGAATCCACCCAGTGAAAAATTGCTCTGCAGAGATATACGTTATTGGTGTAGGGGTTTGCTACACAGATCCTTGTAGGCATGAGGGAGGTCAAAGAAACCATTGTATCCTCAGGCCTGAGGGGTACAATGGTTCCTTTGACCTCCCAAAGGTTTACAAGGGTCCATGCAGCAAGCCCTGCTACCAATAACATAGCTGTTCTCATTCCTCTACTATTTCATCAAAGAAAACAAGAAGAAATCTTCCGACCTGGATCACGTCAGACATGACTGACGTCGAAGGAATATACACATAGATTATTACGTAATTTAATATTTTCATGGCGTTGCCGTCTCCAGTAGTGTGCCTGTTGTTTAGAACAACACTTAGTAACTTTTTACTTTAGAACGTTTTGGTGATCTTTTATAGACCAAACTGGCACCCAAGACGCATCAGAAAGAGGGCTACAAAAAGTCAGCCATAAATCGCTACAAGGGTTTTTGTTTTCATCCCTACGTCACACGACCAATCTGTTTAGCGCAAACTGTACCACATAACCGAGCTTCAAAAACCCTTGTAGCGACTAATGGCGGACTTTTTGTTGCCCTCTTTCTGACACGTCTTGGATGCCAGTGTTGTTCAATAAAAGATCACCGAAACGTTCTAAAGTAAAAAGTAACGTAGTGTTGTTCGAAACAACAGACACACTACTGGAGACGGCAACGTCATGAAAGATTTAAAATTACGTCATAAGTCTATTTGAGTCTGTCATGTCTGCCGTGATCCAGGTCGGACGATTTCTTCTTGATTTCTTGTATGAAAATAGCGGAGAAATGAAAACAAATACATTATTGGTAGCAGGGGCTTGCTGCACGGACCCTTGTAGACCTGAGGGAGGTCAAAGGAACCATTGTACCCCTCAGGACTTCAGCCTTTGGGGTACAATGGTTCCTTTGACCTCCCTCAGGCCTACAAGGGTCCGTGTAGCAAACCCCCGCTACCGATAACTTATAATGTAGCGCGGTCACATGGTACGGTTTGCACTAGAGAGACTGGTCGTGTGAGGTAGGGATGAAAACAAATGTAGACATACACAGTGTAAATCTACTTGATGTATGTCCACCCATGATGATTGGATCCATCCAACTAAGAAACCTATGTGGACTGATGGCAGCACAGATATAAAGGGGGTGGATTTGTGCCTGGGTGGAATCATGCTGGGTAGATTTGTGTGGGACAGATACTTACGCCTAAATCTAAATTTGAGGAAGTTGACCCATTCAGCTGTGCATGGTGTAATGTGCATTATGTAATGTGCATTCTGAGACATTGTATTTACAGGTCGGTATTTGTTTAATAAGTATGTGCGTAGGGGATTGATTTTATTCATATTGCATGTGACTTTAGTCTTGCAGCCCTGATGCTGCCGCCGAAGACCATGATAGATAATTTTTTTTTGCTAGAATAGCCTGGCCTCAGTTGCATGATTGAGCATAAATCTTGTACAAGCCACTAAACAGGGTGCTCCGCTATAGTGGAGCACCTTACTTAATGGCTTATGCAGGACTAAGCTTGTATAGTGGTGCACATTGCTTAGTGGCTTATACGGGACGAAGCTTGCTCATGCAATTGGCCCGTGGTGCCTATAGGTAACTGATGCCATATCCATGGGATTTCGCCAACTTTTGTCAGAATTCCAATGTTGGGTCCTACAGAGGCCATTTTAAAAATCATACTAAATCCATGATTTAACACAAAACCTTGCTTCTGTCTGTGTGTCTCTATGCCATCTGTGTGCCGCTTCTGAACTTTCACAAATGGGGGCCATGGGTTGTGGTGCATGAGTTATTTGTGTGCACACTGATACTTTTGGGCGCAAGGGTAAGTGCATCTTAAGTCTCTCAGAATCCTGCAAATTATGATTCCTCGTAACCCTTTGCCTCCCAGACCTGAATGACTTCCATTCTAAGAAATGGAAGTCATTTAGGTCTGGGAGGCGAAGGGTAAAACGATTTATGCTCATAAGGCTGTGACTCCATATAGCTACGCGACGACACGGTAGGGACCCTGCAAGATAAGTAGCGAGCACGAGCAGCAGGCAGATAATCGCCGTGTGTTTCGTATTGCGTATTTAATCTGTTTGGAATTGTTGCGATTCGTTGCCATATGCTTCACAGCAAAATCATGGCGGAATCGCCTTTGAATCCCTTTGAGCGATAAAAGATTGTCGCGCCACTGTCGTGTGTCACACTGCATTCGTGCTGCTGTCGCGCTGCGCATATGGAAACGCTCCTTCTTTATTTCTGTGTTCTCAATTTGTGTCTGTGTCACCACCGCTTTCATGTCGCTGTTGCGCTTCTATATGGAAACACTCCATCAGGCTGTAAACAGGTTACTGTTGTGTAGCGGAGGGTATCTTTACTACTTTGTGATCAGTATGACCCATTATGTATATACAGAATCTTACATTGGTGGTTAGGTGATACTGAGAATCTCACTCGAGTGGTTTTAAAACCTTATCCTACGAGCGAAAGCGAGTAGGGGATAAGGTTTTAAGACCACGAGAGTGAGATTCTTAGTATCACCTAAACACCGATTTAAGATTCTAAGCCGTCTTACTCACCTTTTTCTTGGCATAAATCTGATGTCAGCTGGTCTTCGGCACACACCCAGTCACAACACAGCCGCCATTGTCTCTTGGCAAAGGTCTTGATGTTATTTACTTTATAATGTGACGTCACTATTTTGGATGCTAGATAAATGTTCCTAATAGCGCAGTACATGACGCCAGAGTGTCAGCCGTCACTGTGAAATGATGTCAGTCATTGCGCGTGAGCTGAAAGTAGGTCAAGTTTCAATATCGCGTGTGCCCATACTTTGTTGACCAGACTTTCTACAGGACACTGTTGTGCACACTTGGCCGTTCACGCAACACGGCTGTATCAAACACCAAGCTGTATGACACGTATGTGATACAGCTTTCCGTTCAAAGACAGCAAAGAAGGACGTGGGTAAGAAAGTTGTCTAAAGCCTTTCCTACGTTTAAAAGATTTTATCATGCCTTTGTCTGACTGAAGTGCAAACCTTGTTCACGGTTGCTCATGCAGTGTGTTGTTGCCATTGCTTCGCTCTAGCTACTATCATTTCCAATGTTGTGTTCAAGTTCAGTATTTTGAATATGTATAATGTACATATTTTGGACCAAATATACGTTTCAGTGATGTGCCCACATTTTTGCAGAAAAAATCTTCATCTAGTCGATAACTCCCAGTAACTCCCTATTTCACAGTAAACTAAAGGTCATCAGGCTGACACCAGCCATAGATGGCCCGCACACAGCCATGCAGTTTTGCTTAGAGACTCTTTGCGCCACAGACCTTAACCCATTACATCCTGAGGCTGAATTTGTTAATTGTTGCCCATTATCATATGAATGGTGCCAGAATAACTTGGTGCCTTAGGCCCTATTCTGGCAGCACCCTTGAATTAAAATGGTCAAATTTATTTAACCCATTCTACCCCAGACACGCCACAGCAAGATAAGGACCGACCATGATAGTTCAAGGGTGATGCCAGATTAGCTTGGCGCCTATGGGCGCCAAGCTATTCTGGCATCACCCTTGAACTATCCTGGTCGATCGGTGTCCTGCACTGCAATGCAGTCTTCAGAAGACAACGGCAAAATTTGGGGATTTCGGTGTTGGGGTAGAATGAGTTAAAGCAAAAGTGCGTCAGGATGAAAAGGGTGAACCCATTCAAGGCATCCTACCCCAATAGCTGCGAAAGTGTTGTACAGCGTTGCCACTGGCGAAGCTGTACTACACTTTCACAGCTGTTGATGTGGGGTGCATTGGGTACCAACCGGCCAAAACTTTTTATGTACTGGATTGTAGGGTATCCATTGTTTTATGACATAATATCTTTGCAGTATTACACTTTTATATTATATTATGAAGAGGTACAGTCATATCTAAAAGACCAAGTCTTTCTGATGTCATCTGTGAAGGCCACAACATTTGCACATGACAAAGTATATTTCAGATCAGCCATTGGTAGTAGAGCGCTCTGCAAAGTTGAGACAGCACTTCCAAAATGTTCTGCTTGGTTAAACACGTACATGCACATATGCAAACACGCACAAATGCAGACCCATGTAATCGTCACCATAAACGTCTCATGATGTTTTCAGACAGCCGATTAGCATATAATTAATTACGCCTATTTATCTGCACCTGTGATATGAGCTTGAAACATTGTCTTGTGATTTTTCAGCTACTAATCTCGATTCCCTCTAAGTATTTTGTGTACAAATATATTATTTTGTGCCGATTTTTTTTTTGTTTTTATTATTATTTTCAGTTTTTGTTGGCTCACATGAAATGCAGAAAATAATATATGTACTGTCATTTGTCACCCCTCAGTCTACTATCTGTTTATGGCAAACTCCAACATTGGCATTAACTCATTGGAGACGCGCTGTATACGCATACCAGTTCAAGGCGTGCTTCATCAGTAGCTGCGGAAGTCATGCAGCCTTGCCACCAGCAACACTATAAGACACTTTCGCGGCTATTGATGCTGTAGGCCTTGAATGAGTTAAACTCAGCATGCTCACAGGGTATCAAAAAGAAGAAGTAGAAAACTTGGCTTAATGATGGCTTTTGGTGAGATCTTGCCTTTTGAGACCTCTCTCAAGGGCCAAGGTTACAAAGGCAGAGATAAATGTGTGAACAACTGGATTATTTTAAGGCAGTTACTTTTTCAGATAACATTACACACTTGAAAGTCAAGCATATGCTGTTTGAGAACCAGTCAAACACAAGTACAGCGGTATTGTATTTTGTATTTTGTGCAGTACCATAGGGAATCATAGAAGTTGTACGCAGCCTTTGATTGTGACACATTCGTCGCTACAGTTGACTTATATCCGGTTTCCTCCCTGTGTGCGGTCTGAGTGTACGCGTGAGAAAGAGAGAGAGAGAGAGAGAGAGAGAGAGAGAGAGAGAGAGAGAGAGAGAGAGAGAGAGAGAGAGAGACTTTATTTATTTCTCAAAGATGTAAACAATAGGTGCACAGGCCTCTTTTCGTGTTTGTCCATGCTAAACTACAACATTAAAAAACAACATTAAAACAGTACGTTAACAGCACGAACAAGCGGCTACACCCACAGGTCACTTGTGTTGCATTCCGATATAAGTTCACAAAAAATGAGTCGCTGAAGGTTACATTCGCGCACGCACACACGCACGCACACACACACACACACACACACACACACACACACACACACACACACACACACTTGACAGGGTCTTGGGGTGGGGGGGGGGGGGGGTGCGATGTAATGTGAGTGTTCATAGACAGCGACTGCGCGCTTATGATACAGCTACTCTTGTGTAGGAATATAGTGAACAAGCAAAACACTACAGTAAAGAGAGTTATATAACAACTAGCAAGTGCAAAACGGAGGACCACAACAATGCGTTAATAAAGGAAATCATTGACATGGCTCTTTTGGACGCATTATCCAAAAGAGAGAGACTGAGAGAGAGAGAATATGTATCCTAATACATGCAGTGAATACTTAGTTGTGTGTGTGCTTGTGTGTATTGTAACATCTTTTACCCAGGACCCATCCATTTTATTTTTAATAAATTTTGATATTATCAATGATAATATATCCATACGTTTTTGCGCGTTCAACAGGGAAAAAAAACTTGTTGTTTTGCAACTGACAAATGTTGTATGCACACCCCTACCCTGCACAGGCAAGCAACAGCAAGTCGTGTTTTGTGCAAAGTGAGAGTTTGACTGTATTACAATGAAAATCTCGCTTTTCACAAAACTGGACTTTCGTGTCTTTTGCCTTCACATGTTCACGGGGTAGAACTGTCATTACCAAGCGATCAACCTATCAACCCATTAACTCTTTCGAGACGTGCCGCATCCGGATTCGCGGCGTAAAGCCGCGAATCCGGATGCGGCACGTCTCGAAAGAGTTAACCTGTTCTATGCCTGCTGACGCAGACTCAGTGTTTCTGCAATGTTCGTTAATTCAGCACCACAATACCTGGATTCAAAGTGGCGTCAGCAAGAGGCATAGATCCTCATGAACCCCCGCAACTGCGGGGGCTCATGAGGATTTACACCTCTTGCATTTGGGTGGCGTTCAAATGTTCTCGGCACTGAACGGGTTAAAGTCATAACACTACAAGAAGTGATGGATCGACCATGATGGTTGTAGCATGGTGCCAGAATGACTTGGCGCTACCAAGCGTTAACCCTTGTAGCTCCGGGACTCTGCAGCAGGAGATGGATTGATCATGATAATTCAAGGGTAGTGCCAGATGAGCGTGGCGCCTGAAGGCGCCACGCTCATCTGGCACTACCCTTGAATTATCATGATCAATCCATCTCCTACAACTGGTATATAATCGTTAGACAACGCCTAGTTAAGAGGGTTAAGCCCTTGACGGCCAGTTTACTCTGTGTTTTTGAAATCGTACATTCAGTCGCCCAAGGAAACATGCATACAGAGTCGTTTCAGCAAAAGGCATAGATCCTCATGAGCCCCCGCGACTCCGGGGGATTATGAGGATCGATGTATACCTCTAGCAGTTGGATGGTGTTCAAATTTTGTCGACAGTGAACCTCGGCGGGATAATCCTAGGCACTACTTTTGAGCTATCATGGTCGATTGGGTAAGGCAGTCTTCAGAAGGCAAACTTTGACCCAAGGGTGCACTGTGATAAAGCAAATTGTTTTCATCCCTACGTCACACGACCGATCCCTTTAGCGCAGACTGTACCACATGACCGAGCTACAAAACCCATGTTTTCATCCCTACGTCACACGACCAGTCTTTTTAGCGCAAACTGTACCACATGACCGAGCTACAAAAACCCTTGTAGCGACAAATGGCGGACTTCTTGTAGCCCTCTTTGTGACTCATCTTATAAAATATCACCAAAACGTTCTAAAGTAAAAAGTTACTTAGTGTTGTTCGAAACAACAAGCACACTCAGTACTGGAGACTGCAACGCCACGAAATATTTTAAATTACGTCATAAGTCTATTATGTGTAAATGTATATTCCTTTGACGTCAGTCATGTCTGGCGTGATCCAGGTCGGAAGATGTCTTTTTGATTTCTTTTACAAAGATAGTGGAGGAATGAAAACAAATACGTTATTCGTATTTATGAGGGTCTATGCCTCTTGCTGAAAACACTTGGTATCCTTGTTCCTTTGATGTCTGGGCATCTTTGACGTTGAGTTTACTGTCAAAACGCAGGCTGCGTCAACTGGGAGTAAAGGGGTAAAGACGACCTTCAAGAAAGGGTTAACCCTTTTGGCCCCAACACTCTACAGCATGAGATTGATTGACCATGATAATTGAAGGCGCCAAACTCATCTGGCACTACCCTTGAATTATCATGGCCAATACACCTCCTGCAACTGGTCCATAGTCGTTAAGTAACACTTCCACAATTTGGGAAATGCACCCGTGAGGCTGAAAGGGTTAGTAGTTCGTAATCGCAACTTAACATTCTTCCGCGTGCGAGCACTCACGTGTGTGTGTGTTTGCGTGTGTGTGTGTGTGAGGGAGAGAGAGCTCTGCCTTGTGGACTGGAGGGCGTGCACATGTTCATTACATAGAACATACTTTCATATAGTGTACAATATGCTGTAGACATGGCATACCTTGAATTGTTTTCCTGCTTAGCGAGCCAAATGCTCCGCTCCCAGCAGGTCTGTTAGCACAATGGGCCGGGGAAGTAAGGGGAATCCCCTCCTATCCCCATGCACTTGCCATAGCGGTCTGCGCTTGACTAAATACAAATCCGCTGCATCACCGCTTGCGCGCGGCCACCGCGAAAATAGCTCGTCAGAATACAAGGGAGGAAACGAAGCACACCCGCGAAATTCTAGCTGTGGCCGGAAGTATCCCGGACCTCTTTCTCAAATCTAGAGTTGAACGTTAAGACCCTATAGTAGAGTGCCGTGAAAGAGGCCACTAAGCACTGCTGTGCATCCATTGTTTTCTGCCGTGTTTACTCTAAAGTCGAAGCGAATTACTCGTAAAGATATTGACAACTGAGCAGTGTTTAAACCAGACTCCATTAAAGTAGAGCTTTTGGGGGCTGGGGGAAATACGTACCTAAATCGATTGCTGCGTGCAGGTCACACGCTCATGTCGACAGTAAGATGCACTCTTGTTTTAATTTTATTGGATATGCTAATTTACATAAACCAATGAAAAATGAGCATGAGGCGTATTTCCGGCCACATCTAAAACCCCACAAATCGACGTCTGCTAAAATGATGCTTGACTGTGCACAAAGCCTTGATACTAAACTCTCGGTTTTGATCGGCGGACAAGTTTGTTCAGTTCGAGGTTTTAGGCGGATGGTTGCTTTGAGGGTTGAAAACTGCTCTGGAATCAGAATGCTTCGCCGCTTTGCGTGCCTTTCGTTTCCTCCCTTGTATTCGGATGAGCTATTTTCGCGGCGGTGGCCGCGCGCACGCGGTGGAGTTAGTTAGTTATTTGGGTTTAACGACGAACAGGCGACTAAGGCCATCTCACGGCGGACACGCGGTGGAGCAGCGGATTTGCATTTAGTCAAAGCACCACTCGTCAGGTGCCTATGGCACTTTCTATCGAGAAACAGAAGGGTGGTATATCTTTCTCGCGTTGTATTCGGTAGCTTGTTGGATGTTGCGCGGTAGACAAGAATTTTAGGGCGTTTCATTCATCACATTCTGATACAGAACAGGGGCGGATTAGTTACCTCGAGGGGGTGGAGAGGAGAGAAGGCGCGAAGGTGTTTGACTCTCACCATTCGCCAAAACACCCCCAAAAGGACTTTGTTAAGGCATTTTAAAGAATTTTAGGTCGGGATTGGGGGGGGGGGGGGGGTGTTCGGAACGCCTGGAATCCCACCCCCAAGATCCGCCCCTGCAGTCACAGCAAACGTGACAGTTCAGCTGACTTCAAGGTTAGTGTTAGGTTAGCTTGGCACTATCCTGGGAACTGTAATGAACCCCTTCCCTGCCAACGGACGCGCATTTAGTTTCTGTAGTCACTGAACGACCAAAAGCCACGACTGTACACATTGGTCTCGGCAAGAGGCACAGATCCTCATGAGCCCCCGCAGTCGCGGGGGCTCATGGGGATCTATGTCTCTTGCAATTGGATCGTGTTCACTGTTTTTCGGCAGCGAAGGAGTTAATGAACTACATGTACTCACCACCCCCCCCCCCCCCACCCCCCCCCCCCCCCACCCCCCGGTCCCACAAACACATACACACATAATTTTTTGTTTCAGTCCAATTTTTATTTAAAGCGGCCTGCTCCAGGCAGTTAGGATTAATAGTTACCAACGTCTCCTTTATAAATGTTCTTAGTATGCTGAACAATACGTTGGACGAAATGGCTCAATTAAAGCGGTCTGCTCCATGATAAATTTTGATTGCTGAAATTCGCCGACACAACGGGTTCTTAATGTTGCCTTGCCTCAGCTAAGACTTTCTACCCTTCTTTTTCTAATCCATGTGAGTGTGAGCATACGTACCAGAAGTTCTCCGCTGCCTTTGGAGCGTAACGTAAAGAACTCTTGCTTACAAAAGAGAAGAAGAGCTGACAAGTGTTTCATATTACGACATTCAACCGTCATAATTTAAGTTGGCCCTTCTCAGCATTTGCGGAAGAAATAATGAGAACAGTTATAAAGAAGATATAACGATATATTAACTCTTTACTGCCTGAAGTAGGTCGCTTGCACTTATAAAATTTAAATGTCTCAATATAAAAGACTTTTCTGCTATTTTACTGCTTTGTACGTAGAAGAGTACCATGTCACATGCAGTAGAAAACCACCTTTGAATGTGCCTATTCACTTAAACAGGGTAAAGATGGGTGTGTCAGGCCCTGTTGTGTGCAAATTTTAGCAATCAAAGCATGCCCTGGAGCAGTACGCTATATAGGCCTACCCACTCCATAAAGTGTGTCCTTCTTTGACACACGTATTGATATATTGTATAAGCAGCAAATTAGTATTTATGAACTTGCTTGATATACTTTGCTTCCCGAAATCCCGTGCGCGCCAAGAAGACTCGATCTTGATAATACTTGCATTTTTCAAAACGGAAACGCGATATTTTCATACTGCAACAATAACAAACTCAGTATGTGTAGTAGTAATGAAATGCTTCTTAGTGTGTGCGGACGCTCAAAATTCATGTATATCCTATACACACACACGCACGGAAAACAGACGCAAGTCGCTGCACTGACAAGTGATATTGACGAGATGACAGCTGGTGATATCGACAACTTGAGAAAAGAACTAAATAAACAAACCTGCTGGCATTTCCCGCATTATGAGTGATCTGTTACAAGTAGAATTTACTCAATAACACGCACGGTTATACAAAGCACCGATGTCTTCATAGTCAGACGAAATCTACGCCCTGAGTCGACAGCGTTATGCAGTCGCCTGCCATTCGCAAAATGAATGACTCGAGGTACAGTTTTGTTTTGGACTGGGTACATAAATTATATTGAGCAACATTTTGCTTGATATAGTGCCGATAACCGACAGATGTGATCACTAGACCCGAATCAAAATGTCTTCGTCTTACGACTCGGACATTTTGATTCGGGTCTC
Source organism: Semisulcospira habei (assembly GCA_036245525.1). Lineage (NCBI taxonomy): Eukaryota > Metazoa > Mollusca > Gastropoda > Semisulcospiridae > Semisulcospira > Semisulcospira habei. The sequence continues at coordinate 51,118,499 of BTPG01000007.1, forward strand.
GTAATCACATCTGCCTGTTATCGGCACTATATCAAGCAAAATGTTGCTCAATAATTATGATATGATAACATTTTTAATGCTAGTGAGGTTATGATTACAACCGAACGACTCCCAACTACGAACCCGTAATCGAACCTCGCACCTTTAGCATTGGTGGCAGGCGCCTTAACCACTGCGCCACGGACCGCCCCAGTTGCTTGATCATGCGTTTTTTATCACGTGAATGTACTCCGACTGTGTTCAATGTGCGAGTAAATGCGCATGTTTGACGTGAGGATGCGTGCTGGGTTGAGCTCGTTTCAACTCTTTTAACACGTTCAGTGTCAGCTGACGCAGACCTTCTGTATTTCTGCTCTCTTCATTCATTCCAGACAGCAACCAACAAGAAAGGCAAAGCCATTATGGCTCACGTGTATGACCGATTTACATATGTGTGACCAGAGTGACAATAAGGCCTGGCTTCTGCGCCACCAAAATCCATCTTTTCTCAAAATGTAAGCATGCATTTTGTTCACACATCTGTCAACCCCAAGTGACCCTTTACCTTTGCGATGAGTCGACTAAATTAGTATGCATAGGAAGATCTTATCATCAGCTATCTTTGTGCCAAATATGATTGAAAATTTGCTAAAAAATGTTGATAATATCTACAATTTTATCACAAATTGGCATTTTACACACATTTGCCGGCCTCTTGTGACCCTTGGCCTTTCCGAGGGCTCATCCAAAGTAGTATGCAGAGATGGGTCTTGCCATAAAGTGTCTCTGTACCAAATTTGGGTTTCAAGTTGTGAATAATATTTGAGAAAAAAAAATCTTTTGTCAAAATATGGCTATTTTGGACCTATTTCCTGAGCTCTTGTGACCCTTGACCTTTCCGAGGGATCAATCAAATTAGTATGCATTGAAAGATCTTACCATCAGGTGTCTCTGTAGCAAGTTTGGGTTTGAAGTTGTAAATAGTATTTGAGAAAAGCATCTCTTGTCAAAATATGGCTATGTGGGCCTATTTCCTGAACTCTTGTGGCCCTTGACCTTTTCGGGGGGGGGGGGGTGGGGGGGTGGTCATCCGAATTAGTATGCATAGATAGGTCTTACTATCAGGTATCTCTGTAGCAAGTTTGGGTTTGAAGTTGTGAATAGTATTTGCGAAAAAGAAAAAAAAAAAACACCATCTTTTGTCAAAATGTGACTATTTTGGATCTTTTTCCTGAGCTTTTGTGACCCTTGACCTTTCCTAGGGATCAACTAAATTAGTATGCATAGATAGGTCTTACCATCACGTATCTTTATACCAAGTTTTGGTTTGTGAAGTTAATAGTATTTGAGAGAAAAAAAAACTATGTCAAAATATAGCTATTTTTGACTTTTTTCCTGATCCCCTGTGACCTTGACCTTTGTGAGAGGACACTCAAGTTGGTATGTTTAGAAAGGTCTTGGGCCAAATTATCCTTGTGCCATGTTTGAAGACTGTGGCTTGTATAGTCTCCGAGAAAATGCTAACGTTAAAGGTTACCACGGACGACAGCGGACGGACGACCACTGGCCCAAAACACAGACTCACTTTTGCTTCGCACGTGAGCCAAAACCCCAAGATTTCTCAGGAACATGGATTCAAAGTAGTGTCAGCAAGATTCATAGATCTTCATGAGCCCCCGCCACTGCGGGGGTTCAGGAGGATCTAGACCTCTTCAAATTGTCTCGGCACAAAGCCGGCTAACCGGGCCGTAGCTGTACTACTGCCGTTGTTTTGCTGAAGCCAGTATGTTCGTTTTAGAGGAAAGCGACATTGTATAGCAATAAAAGCCTTGCTTTTTTCAAAGTCGACATACTGTTTTTTTGTTGTTGCTTTTTTTTTTTTTTTTTTCCTTCAAAATAACGTCTGTGTGACACTTTTTGTTATGATTGTTTTCGCTAACCGTCGTAAATTTACTCGTGCGCGCTAATGTCTGTATGAGTATGCACTCGACTTGTGTCATTTTCAATAAATTAACCACAAAAAAAACAACCTTAACAGAGAAAAACAGATGTTTATTTACGCAGTTATAACAAATTTACATGCAAAATCGCCAGACCATTTAGATATAAATGTAAAAAAAAAAAAAAAAAAAAAAAAAAAAAAAAAAAAAAAAAAAAAATCAGATAACCATACTGTTGAAAACGATCTGTAAAGAAAGAGCTAACAAATATATCGATAAATAATAAATAGACATAATGCACATAATATTTATCCCGTTTCACAAATAATAAATAAATAATGCACGCACTATTTTATCCCGGATCACCTGTCCACGACATCCGGAATGTTGACGCGAGAGACAGACGATTGGGCGGAGAATTATGCTGACAAGCGGAAACATGCACTGGTTTCTGCCGAGACCTGCAATTAGCTCTCTTCCTGGTAGATAAAAACCGATCTTCTCCATCTCCGAGTAATACGAATTTCTGGAAAAGAAAAAGTGATTAGGAAACCACATCTGTTGTTTGGCTGTTAGAATATCGAATGCAGGCGACAGACGGAGGAAATCTTAATCCTTTGCGTGTCGGTAGCGGTTTTTGTCGCGAATCATCGCGACAAAAACTGCTACCGACACGCAAAGGAGTAAATCTTCAACACCTTAGACGAAATTTGAACGTATTGTTTCTTCGATGTTAGAATTTTCAAATAGGCACAGGAGTGATTTGTACAAGTCTGCCATTTGAAAGAGAAAGACCGCAAGTCCGTATTTGTGAAAATCCAGTAATTGTAATTGTAATTTCATTGTAATACAAAACGGACTTGTCTTTGCCTTCACAGTGTTGTGTCGTGTGATGTCTTCTGCTTTTTCAGATACTTTTGTCGGATATTTTTGCGAAATTCCCCTGGATTACATTTGTTAGGGGACTTTTGTGTTGTGCTTTCCTCTACCTCGTTGGGACACTTTTGTGAAATTTCCCCCGGATTTCTACGTTGTCGTGTGAGTAACAAGTGTGCCGATAAAGATTTCGTTTTTCACAACAACAAAAAATAGACTTGATGTCTTTCGTCTTCGACAGCAAGTCTTTTTTTTTTTCTTTTTTGTTGTTACTTTGTTGTTGTTGTTGTGAAAAACGAAATCTTTATTGTAATACGGTGAACATCTTGCTTTTAAAAAAAAACAATTGTCTTAAATCGTACTGTCCTTCAGAGAGCGGAAGTGTTTCGTTCTTATTAATTTGCCTACCTGTATGCTTGTTTGTGTTTTTCTGATACGTGGCCGACACTGTTATTTCTGCTCAACTGAAAAATTATTATTATTATTATTTTTATGTCTTTCTGCCTCGGCAAAATGGTGTTATTTTAAAGCTATGTGGTTTTAAATAACGCCATTTTTAAAGACGATATTTGAAAATCACACAGCTTTACAAAAGCGCCATTTTATCTAAAGGAAACCCGTATTCGTAATTAAAATAGAAAATAAAATAAAAGATAAAACCGTTTCTTACAAAAATAAAAATATCTCATTTGACCTTACAGGTTGTTGTAAGGTCAGTAAAATTAAAAACAATATCAGTATTCTGTCATTTTTTGGACCTGTTTAGCCCTGACCCACTACAGCAGCGGATGGATCGAACGTGATAATTCAAGGATAGTGCCAGATTAGCCTGGCGCCATCGAAGATATAATCTGGCACTACCTTTGAATTGTCATCGTCGATTAATCTCCTGCATCTGGGTACACAGACGTTAGGCGATACCTCCAAAATGTGGGAAACGCAGCATTCCGGTGAAATACCTGCAAGCTGCGCGCCCTACAACAGGAGATGGACCAACCATGATATTCAAAGATATCTGGAGGCGCCAAGCCGCTATTCTGTAATAACGAATATTGTATAATCCATCCTTTCGCTTCCATCATCAACACGCACAAAATTATTCTTTATCTTCCCTTGTGACTGCAGGGATGAACGAAAAAATGCGCCTCTTGCAGATGGATGGTACCAGATGCGCGTACAATTCTCTCTCTCTTCTCTCCCCCCCCCCCCCCTCCTCTTTTTGTTTGTTTGTTGTTAACTCATTCAGCCTGGCGAACGTATTTCCCAAACTTTGTTGGCGTCATCTAACGACTATGCACCAGTCGCAGGAGATGGATCGACCATGATAATTCAAGGGCAGTGCCAGATTAGCTTGGCGCCGTCAGGCGCCAAGCTAATCTGGCACTGCCCTTGAATTATCATGGTCGACCCATCTCCTGCTGTAGTGCGTCAGGGCTGACTGAGTTAAAAGCGATATTTTCATTGTAATATGGACTTACATACATGGACTTACTGTGGTTTGCCTTTCTGTTTCACCTAAGAGATGATAAGTTATGTTCGCGGTTAGTTACTGTTTTTTTCTGTATCATTTTTCTGTACATATTTCGTAATTGTAATGATTTTCTACTCTATTTTTTATATATATTTTTCATTTATTTTTTTTACACTAGGTAAACTAGAATGCATATGGTTTCTTTGGCATATTAGACCAGCTGGCGACATACATTGAGAATTCTGCTTATTTTTTTATTTTTTTTTTTTTCGCAAGCAGCGCAGGCACGTACTTGTTGCTATCTTGTTGCTATCCGGACGTGAAGCAATGTACAATCAACCAACCAACCAGTCTTTACTGTGCAGAATTGCAGAGGCTAATATAAACTGCACTTTTGCAGATTTGTTTGAATGTGAAGCCTCTTGCTGCCAGAGATTTGCTCAATTTACATGTACAGATTGAGAAAGCTATTCAGATTTAAGTATTTGACCGAGAACTATCGTCCGGCTGGGTGAGACTTAAAGAAAGATCAATCATAACATTTTTCGGTTTCCACACGGCTGTAATGTGATATTTACACCTGTGCGTACCAAGGAAAACATTCTTACGCTCAAATTTAAGCCTCGGGCTTTAAGTCTGAGCCTTAAATTTGAGAGTAAGAGTGTTTTCCTTGGTACGCACAAGTTTATGTCTCCGACAAAACCTTTATAAGCCAAACAATCCAACGAAACAATCGGATGATCTTATTTTAGCTTCCAGTTAGAACCTGATGATCTACAGATTAAAGCCCGGAGATGTCGAGGATGTCTATACATGTTTTATTCCGATGAGGAACCTTTTGCATGCGCAATTCAAAACAGGAAAAGGGTTGGGTTTTTTTGTTTGTTTTTTTAACATGGTAAGTAAATCCATTGAAAGGTCTTCTCAGTTCCAATAAAATAACTTTTTGTAAAACTATTTACAACTAAAACCTGATATGACAAATCACTGAAAAAGGTTCTGTGCGCTTTCTCCGTTTTTCTGCAGTTCATTTCTTAAACAAATCTACGGAAAGTTAAAAAAAAACAAAAAAAAAAAACAAACAAACAAAAACACGAAGGCAGCAAAAGCATACCGAAGATTCGAGTTCAGCCCCAGGCAGCACCTTTATGCAAGAAAAAGTTCTTCGCACGCTTCATAACGGCACAGTACATTTTGTCACAGCAAAACACACTGTGGTTTGTAGTAAACTGTAAACCTTGATGCAAAACATGTGAAATTGATTATTCTTCGAATAAGTACACTTTTGGTTTGTCCCACTGGTAAGAACGAAGGAATAGTGAAAGACGAATCGAAAAGAATGAATAAAAGAGAAGGAAGTAAAAAAAGCTTGCCGTGCAAGCCATGTAGACTATTCTGTTCTTGCCGTGCAAGCCATGTAGACTATTCTGTTCTTGCCGTGCAAGCCATGTAGACTATTCTGTTCTTGCCGTGCAAGCCATGTAGACTATTCTGTTCTTGCCGTGCAAGCCATGTAGACTATTCTGTTCTTGCCGTGCAAGCCATGTAGACTATTCTGTTCTTGCCGTGCAAGCCATGTAGGCTATTCTGTTCTTGCCGTGCAAGCCATGTAGACTATTCTGTTCTGTAAAGTCACAACACAGTAACCCATTCAGCTATGACGCACTACACCAGGAGATGGGTCGACCATGATAATTCAAGGGTAGTGCCAGATTAGCTTGGCGCCTGTCGGCGCCAAGCTAATCAGGCACTGCCCTTGAATTATCATGGTCGATCCATCTCCTGCATAGTCGTTAGATGGCGCCTCCAAGATTTTGGAAATACGTGCACCGGGCTGAATGAGGTAAGCCAATTAGTGTCTTACAATGAAATGCTCCCTTTTCGCAAAACGGACTTGCTGTCTCTTACCTTCACAGGGCACAATGCATGGCGAGGAAAGACCTTAGCTGCCAGTCCTAATAACAGAGCAGTAAACGCAAATTAGAAATCGGAGTGACAAAAATCGTGCTGGCCGTTCGCGGAAACATGTCTGCAAACCTCCTCAGCAGGTAGTAATAGAAAGCAAATGAAAAGAAATGATGAAGAAAAAGAAGGGGGGATAAAGGCGGAGAGAAAAAAAAGATAGAAAATAGCTCGATCATACGACAGGTTTCCGTTCATTTTTTTTTTTTTATACCTCAGACTAATTCCTGTGATTCACCAGCGTTTTGGTTTGAATAAAGCCGTCATTGTGTTTAATTTCTAAAGCAAAACTTGATCGATAATTCTTTGAACAACTTAACTTTTGCTTTCATATGCGTTTTTCCGCGTAAGGTGCATTGAAATTTGACTCATCACGTGCATCAAATGCATCTCAAGTTAACTTGCAGGTTTTTTAAAAACTCGTTCAGTCAATGTATATGTGGCCACGATAATGCACTGAACCCTTTGGCTATCGGCAGGGAAATTACCTCGACAAAAAGCGCTACCGACAGCCCAAATGCTAAATCAGCTGCAATGCCTATCATGCAAAGAAATCACGCATTGTGTGAGACAATTATTTGATTGCTTGAAAACTCAGATTTAAAAAAAAAAAAAGGAGAATGGGCACATAATGTTACTATTGTGAAATAGAGCATCCCCTATGATTTCGTCCTGTGCAGCTCCAGCGGCAATGTGAACAGAGCCGGTGACTGCACGCACACGGGGTTAAACTAACTATGCGTCCGCGGCGGCGACTGTACAAACCTGTTACATTGATTTCCGGGCAAAACTGCATGTTTCACTCACGGACAGATTAATTAACCCATTCAGCCCTGACGCACAAAAGCAGGAGATGGGTCGACTATGATAATTCAAGGGTAGTGCCAGATCTGGCACTGCCCTTGAATTATCATGGCCTATGCATCTCCTGCAACTGGTGCATAGTCATTAGATGACGCCTCCCAAATTTGGGAAATACGGCCGTCGGCCGGCTGAATGAGTAAAGACACCTGACTGTGATATAGCCCCACAAAGGCCGTTAGATCAGATCGCCAGCTACTTTCTGTTTCGCTCGAGGACCTGCAGTTTGGAGCTATAAATAGTTTTTACCTCGGCTTTGACGTTTGGTGGAGCTGAGCGGTAAAACGGACACAAAGTGATGTAATCACGCAGTTATGGCGAAATAACAACCGTAGCCACTCGTTAGGAGCCATTATAACACATTTTATATAATTATATCAGTGTTGATATTCGTCAAACAGTTTTATGCAATGTTGAGAATGCTCCGGAGGCGCTTAGGGCCTTTAAGTCCACCAAGAGCTAACTCGACAGACCAACGCTGACCACTGTAGCGGCGCAACGCGACATCTGAAAGGGTGATAGTTTCTTTCTTTCTTTCATTTATTTATAGTTCTGGGCTGTTGACGATTTTCTCGTTGGGTATTGAATTTCTCGTGATTTATAGACACTTTCTCAGTCCCAGTGCAGTATCGTTTCTTGGAATGAAAATGAAATAATTTTCCCACGATATTGTGAACAGAATAGGCAATTGTTGTGCTCTACAATTTACTTTCTCAAGGACACCCAAGTGAACAATAGTTGTCTTCTCTCCTTAGATAGACACAAGCTACAACTGATCGCCTGCGGACCATATATGCCTTATATGTTTGTGAGCTGGTCTGTAATTTTAACCTTAAGGCCTACAGCCCGTAAGGTTAAAAATTACAGTTCATCACACAAAGGTTCTGATGTTTACACCGCGCATCTAAACACGAGGGGATGTCCCCAATACACTGCTCGTTTCCTTTTCCTGAAGAGAAGTGTAATAACTTCCTGTGACTGACGTCACGTCAGTCATGTAAGTTATAACGCCCACGCCTCAACACCCCCCCCCCCCCCCCTCCCACCACGATAAGAGAGACCTTCACGCTGAAGGTTTCGAGGCCGGACAACCCTCTCTTCCCTTCGATGTCAGACTTTTTTCCGGAGTTTAGATTTACCCCTGCCCTCCACCCCCCCCCCCCCACCTCCCCCACCCCCGTTAAATTTTTGGAGGCTGGAAAGTAACAAGCACAGTATGTTACTCCCCCCCCCCCCCCCCCCTGATTTTTCTTATTTTCACGCTGAAGTTTCAAGGCCGGACGATTATCAACCCTCTCCTCCCCTCGCTCCCCTCCCGGAGGAGGCTGGAAAGTAACATACCCCCCCCCCCCACCACCCCACCCCCCATGTGCTACTATTTTTACATGATGCAAAATACCACGGTAAAATGTACCGGAGGCGGTACTATAAACGGTTGCACTCATGACACATTTAGTTCCTCGAACAGCGGCCTTTGTTCTGAAAACAAGATGGACGTTACATCCTATTGATCGACATTTCAATCGTCAGCTGAGGTGTTACATGACATTTTAAAATTACCCGCAATATTTTAAACTGATCCACCCAGCATAACCCCTTATGCGGAGAAAACCTAAACACCGCCCAAATGCATGAGACATAGATACCCATGATTCACCCCGCTGTAGCGGGAGCTCATGAGAATCTATGCCTCTTTTATACACCACTTTTTATCTACTTTTCTTTTGACGTCTGTGGCTATCTGGTGTGGAGTCATCAAAGACTTCAGGAACAGAATCTGCGGCCAATGGCAGGCAGGAGGTTAAACATTCTGAGTTATAGCATCCGTCCAAACAGTCATCTAGGCACTGTTCTAAAAGTCGGTAATTCAACAGAAAAGCAAGTTTCGACTGTTTTCAATATGATCAGACTAACTGGTACGTGGCAAAATTACCCCAAATATTATTAAGCTGTTACCGCCATGACGCATGCAGCAAGTTGAAAATTTCCATGTTAAATGTTAACCCTTTTATAACTCCACGGCCGCCCTTCCAAACATTTGGAGGTGTCACCAAACAACTATGTACCAGTTGCAGGAGATGGATCGACCATGATAATTCAAGGATAGTGCCAGATTAGCTTGGCGCCTGTCGGCGCCCAGCTAATCTGACACTACCCTTGAATTATCATGGTCGATCCATCTCCTGCTGAAGGCGTCGGGGCTAAATAAAGTCATTTCGTTGACTCTACGTGGCAAAGTACTCGTCGAAGGAGATACTTTCAAGAGTTGTATGAGATCACCTTGGATGCCACGTAATCAAAAGTACCCCAACTTTTTGCGAAACTGTTCCGGCCTGCAGAAAGTGCATTGTATTATATTTTCGAGTTCGCGCCCAACCAGTGAGTAATGTTGACACATCATTCTGAGGACAACTCTGCAAAAACAGAAAAGGGAAATTTGTGCACATTACGATGAAAAAAAAAGTCATCAACAACAACAACAACAAAAATTCCGTGTATTTACACGCTGGACAGTCAATCTTTTGGTCTGGATAAATTCCTCGTTAAAATATTTTCTTCAAATGAAAAAAAAAATGACAGTTTTCTTCAGAAGCAAGACAGTTCCTGTCAAGAAGTAATGTAAGAAAGGCGTGGACTTGAAGGAAAATGCATATTATTTTAATGAAATCATGGCATGTGAACTGGTGCTATGCCTGTAGCCTTTCTCTGTAAGATTGGTTGGTTGGTTAGTTCGGGTTTAACGTCCACGGCACCGAAGTGATAATGGACGGCCCTGACGGGCGGGTTTGGGGGAACAGGGAAATCTATTACCTATGGTGTACGACCTGAGCACTAATCAACTCAAGCGCACTCCAACTGTGCCACTTTGATTTACCAGGACCTTTCCGCGGACATGCTATTGAACACGCCCGTCTTTCCCCCCTGGATTGCGAGTCCAGCTACCGGGGCCGGGACGGGGACTCGAACCCACGAACCGGCGATTCCCTTCGCTCTCCTGTTCCGACGCTTAACCGCCTGAACTATTTCGGACTCTTTTCTCTGTAAGAATAAACTACACGAGATCTGAAAGTACTAAGATATCAATATTCAGCAACAAAAGTTAGTGTAACAAGCTGTGAAATTAACTACGTGAACTTCACAAGGTACGTGTTTTGAGCGAGCCCCCTTATGAAAGATCAAGTGTCAATATTACCTTCACTGCCGAGAAAACGTGAACGCGATCGAACTGCAAGAGACATAGATCCTCATGAGCCCCCGCGACTGCGGGGGCTCATGAGGATCTACGCCTCTTGCTGAGACCAGTTTGTATACACGTCTTTAGGACATTTTTTGTCTTTGATCTTGAAGTAAGCAAAGATTTCAGACGCAAAATATGCGCTCAGTGGCAGGGAAGAGATTAAAGATCAACTTTATGATGGCTTTAGCCACCTAGATGATGGCCTTGAGTGACAGGTGATATGCCTTTTGCCTGTCATGGCTTCTTTTGAGAGAGTGTACCCATCTATTAAGAATACCTTCTCTTGCAGAAAAGATAGTTGCTATGTAATATAAACATGCACTAACAAATGTACCAATCTTTATCAAAACGAGTACGTGATTACTGTGACATACCCGACGTTCAAATCGACGGTTGATCTCATAACCAAATACAGTAAACGTTGGATGTACACAAGTGGCAGGTGACCCAGTTGTTGTCGTTGTGACATGCAAGTATCCGAAGTCTGTTATAAGCGGAGAAAGAACCGGTGTGATAGGACCTCTGAAAAAGTGTCGTAATATCCGACATTTCTTATACCCGACCTTGTAATAAGCGGAGTCGACTCTACTTTTCCTAAACTGAGAAATATGTTGAATAATAATAACTTACAATATGTTTTTTCCCCTAATCTGTGCACAGTTTAGAAAGGTGTGCAGAGAGGATGAAAAATATTAACTGGAAGTGAAAACGTAAAGAAACATACAAAACGACGAAAGAAATTATTAGAACATTGGAATGGCCGTATGATTATATGTAGTTTTTTTTTTAAATAACACATATGAAACTGTTTTATTTTTCCTTTTATACGTAGAGCGAGCAAAAACCAAACTTGTCAAAAAAATCAATTTTAGTCTTTACTGTCACTATGAAAAGCGGTAAAGCTCTGTAATTGAAAAAACAAATGTGTTGACTTTCTAAAAGTTTCGGTTGAGAAATTTTCCACACACTACACCAAATTTATGACGTTCTGTTGGAAAACGCTGTTCGAAAGTAAATGTAAACACTACTGTTTGCTGGTTTGTGATTTCGGACCTTACGGCGTTTAGCCGTAAGGTCCAAAATCACAGACCAGCAAATACCAGTAGCCAGTATGTGGATGTGTTTGGTACTTTCAGCTTAACGCATTCTTAAGTGTCATCAAATATTACTAATCTAATTAAGTGTTGCCATCAAGTCATTTCAGGAAAAAAAAACTCTTCCACTGGAAGTTAGACCGGAGGAAATCTCGCCTACGTGTCAAGTAGGTGGAAATTTTGACAATACAAATACATGGCCATTAATAGCACACGGAAACAGCCGAGCAGGACAATGACGTTGATGTGCGCGAATGTCGAGAGGCAGGAAAGCAGATGGGATATTTTCTCGCGCGCAAGGTGCTTAGATTCTCAGCACCCCCTGCTCATAAAAATCTATGCCTGTTGCAGAGGGAATGGGGATGGACAAGGGGATATTGCAGTTCCAAGTTTAACTTGACGACACACATTAATTCGTTCGACTGTACGCGGAATACCTTATCAGAAATAGTCCATAGATATGTACAGCTAAAACTGTTTTGAGCGACCGCCCTCACGAGAGATCACCTGTCATCAAAGACCATTATTTATGCGGCTGCAGCCACGTAAATGACGGCTTTTACCGACAGGTTACACGTTTTGCCCTTCTTTTTTCGAGGGAACACATGTCTTTTAAGACCACGTTTATCTGCAAAACAAGTGATTGCTCAGAACAGGCTCTACTGTAGTCTTAGAAAAACAACGTGCGATATATCTGAGAAAACCCGTACCACGTATTACCACTGGAAAAAGTCCCGTCGGTGTGAAAGAGTTCTCAGAATAGCGCTCTCACGAATGAACTGCTGTGCTGCAGTGTGATTTAATGAACAGCGCAGGACTGACTCCAAGCAGTTATTAACGTATACCAAGCAATCTCTTGCAGTTATCAAACGAAGTACGAAAGCTGATTTAATGCAGATCTACATCCTGGGCAGAACTTGTGACAAAGCTCTTGCCCGGATGTCGTTTTTGCTCTACGTTTCTCGCAGCTGAGAGTGCGGGAAGTGTATGTATGGCGTGAGACTTTCCACGCCCCTATTCCCCGGAAAGGGCTGCTAATTCCGAACAACTCACGCCGGGTTAGCTTTCTTTATAAGGGAGTCCTATGCGATGTATGGATAGTTTCTTCGCTACCGCGTCTCCCGCTCAGCTGAGTTTTAAAGTACTGTGCAGTGCCCTAAAGATCGAACTTTTAATGTGAAGTCATACCTGTCGGGTTTGCGTCGTAGTTGGAAGACAGTGCATGCATTGACGTGAGAGTTTTTTTTTTTTCTTCTATAGTTGATTTGATGCATACAGCATGCGAAGTAGAGAGCTTGGCTTCCAACTATTTGCAAACACTTAACATAAACTTTCTGCGCTCTAGTCCCGTAGGGACTAGAGCGCAGAACGTTTATGCATGAAGTGTTTGCAAATAGTTGTATCAGTGTCAGTAAGAGCATTGTGCATACACACTGTCTTCAATTGCAAAGCTGTGAGTTTGCACACGTACAGTAGGCTTATTGCCACTTGTAACAGCTGATAGATTCAGAAAAAAACCACAAGGCCAACCGGACAAAATGTCGGGCGGTGAAAGCCGAACCGCCCCTGATGGAGATCGGAGTCTGCTACTGTCGGAGTACGGAGTCAGCGGAAGACAAGGGAACACCAACATCTTGGTGAACGACACGGAGGATGACTGCCACCATAATGAAAGTGGACTTTCCGAGAAGGGGGAGAAAGGACAGTTCGGCAAAGCAATGCAACTGCCAGGACAGTATTTTGGAGACAAACACATTGCCAGGGTAGAAAAAAGCGTCAAGGGCAACAGCATTCTAGTGCTCTTGGTGGTGCTGAATGTCCTCCTCGTCTTTGGGGTTGGTTTCGTGGTCTGCAATACGTTGCTCATGAGAAGCAACATGCAGGACATGCAAAGGGAGCAGGTGATATTACAGGACAGAGTAACGCAGCTTGAAAAGGAATGCCAAGAAAAATGGCAAGACACTATTGTCGTTGCTACCGCTGACGGCGGCAAAGTCGTACTCAGAAGACCTGGTGATGATACTGATGGGGGCGCAGATCTTTCTCCGTGGAAGACCGACGATCTTGCATCCTACTTTCAACAGGTGAGAGAACATATCATTTAGCACATAACCAGCACACCAATTTAGGTACAATATTAGTCTAATATTTAGTCCAATACAAGCTATATTTTGTTGCACACTTTCACAGCGCACAAACAATAATGCATAACATTTGCTCTTTCACTTTCTTTCATGTATACGCAATATTCAATAGACGATGTCCATATTTTTGGGTTGGAGTGCCTGTTAATAGCAATATGTCTGCAGATTAAGGGGAGACAAACACTGGAAGCCTACATGTTACAACTTAGGCCAGGGTGCACTGACGTTTCATGCATCTCGCACGGGAACTATAACCGTCTTTTGAGATTGACGCACTACATCTGCCCCCCCCCCCCCCCCCTTCCCCAAAATCACACACAAACACACACACACACACACACTTTTTCTTTTTCTGTATTTCTTTCTCATTTTGTTGGCCAGAAAAGCTATACTTATAACTTATAACGCTTTTCCCATTTATTTGTTGTTGTTGTTGTTGCGAAACTGCCGTTTATCGTTCTTCTTCTTATTATTATTATTCCAACCACACTAATTAACCTGAGATTTGGAATGCAGCGTCTTATCCAAGCAGTGACAGCTATATTATCCTTGACCCCTCTGAAGGACATTGGGAGGGTATAATTAGCCGCTCTCGATATTCGATCTGCGCGGGGCGATTTTTGCGGTTTCGCTTTGTTGACTCTAATAGCTACGCTTGCATGCCGATAAACCTGGACCGCCAAAGCCAACTCTAGGCTATCTGCATGAGGCACTAATTCTCATGAGCCCCTGCAATAGCAAGGGCTCATGAGAATCTATTCCCTTGCAGATAAACGGGTGAGAATCTATGCTTTCTGTCATGTCTATACCGGTATGGATCGGTCTGATTTATTCACTCACGTGTTCTTCTCAGTGAGGGGGTATCGGTGCTTTAAGGTTGTGGCCGTCAAGAATACTTCAATACCGAAGAAGTTTTTTTGTAAGGGAAAAATAGTTGGTGGTTTCTTCCGGGAACGACTTCGACATAAATTAGAAATGAATGCCCGAAAAAAATCCTCCAGCGAAGGAAAAACGATGTAAATTGGGTTAGTAACAGGTTTGGGTACAACCCGGAATTGTGCTGGGGGACGCATGGGGATCTATATCTATTCAGTTGCAGATGGCTGGTAATTTACACGGTGGAGATGTGTTTCCGAAAAATAGGTTGTCCGTGGAATTAAAATCGGCTATCAACTGGTGCCCTGACCTTTCTTGGCTTTTTTTTTTTATGGGGGCTCAGTGGAGCTTCCCAGGAAGTGAGTCAGAGCGGTCGGGTAATTTGAATGTAGCAGAATAGAATACAGTCAAACTCGTTATGCGGCCACCTGTGTTAGAAGTCCACGCACTTTTACATGACATGTTCAGTGCCATCCGACGTAGACTGTGTTTCTGCAATCTTCCTTAATTCAACGCCCCCCCCCCCCTTCCCCCCCCCCCCACCCCCCCCCCCCCCGCGTCCCCAGAAACCATTAAAAGTGGTGTCAGCAAAAGACATATATCCTCTTGAGCCCCCGCAAATGCGGGGGCTCATGAGGATCTATGCCTCTTGCAGTTGGGTGGTGATCAAATTTCTCTGCACTGAACGGGTTAAAGGTGCCTTCCTTACAGTGGCTGACCTGTTCGGGTTTAACCGTACACGCACACGCGGCAAAGTACGTGAATAGCAGTGCTTAATTGCGGGAGAGTGTTCGACCAGGGTTTCTGCCTCAGAAGCTCAGCACAAAAATAAAACTACCACCACCACCACAACAACAACGTGCTCACAACAGCAAAGAGACAGGCTGAGAAAAACTGCTGATGACAAAACAGCCACATGTTTTTTTCTGTCTCAGTTCAGTGGCGGATCCAGGGGGGGGGGGGTCAGCCCTGACAAAAAAATTTTTTGATGGTTATTTGTGGAAGTTGTGTTTTACTATTCAATTGTTCTTCTCTTCTTATACGGTGTATTTTATTTTATCTCACGGGTGAGCATAGTGTGTTCATGGGCCTATAGTCAAATATCCTCACTTGGCACTCCTTACCTGCACCTGTCACAGTACTTAGCTCCGGCAAGGCTGCAGGCATGGACGGCATCCCCGCAGAGCTCTTCAAAGCAGCTGGACCTGAGATCCTTGATGCCTTCCTCAACATTCTGACATGCATCTGGGCAGAGGAGAACATGCCAACTGGAATTTAGAGATGCTACAATCGTCTCCCTGTTCAAGAACAAGGGCAGCAAAGCAGACTGTGCCAACTACCGAGGGATCTCACGCTTGT
This sequence comes from Semisulcospira habei, assembly GCA_036245525.1. NCBI lineage: Eukaryota > Metazoa > Mollusca > Gastropoda > Semisulcospiridae > Semisulcospira > Semisulcospira habei. The sequence goes on from BTPG01000007.1 coordinate 51,134,299, forward strand.
CCATTGCTGGCAAGATCCTCGCGAGAGTCATCCTCAACCGCCTGATCAGCTGTGTATCTGAGGAAGCACTCCCAAAGGCTCAGTGTGTGTGGCTTCAGACCCGGCCGCAGCACAGTCGACATGGTCTTCTCTGTGAGACAGGTCCAGGAGAAATGCATTGAGCAGCACATGGACCTCTACGCTGTCTTCATACATCTGACCAAAGCATTTGACACCGTGAACAGAGAAGTGCTTTGGGTCATCCTCGCAAAGCTCGGCTGCCCCAGGAAGTTCACCAACATCATCCGCCTCATCCATGATGGAATGGTAGGAGTTGTCCAGTCAAACGGCGACACATCCGCACCCTTCGACATTTCCAACGGTGTCAAACAAGGTTGTGTTCTTGCCCCCGTGATGTTCAACCTGTTTTTCACGTGTGTCCTGACCCATGCAGTACGTGACCTTGAGAAGGGAATGTACCTGAAGTACAGACTAGACGGCTCTCTCTTCGACCTCCGTCGACTGAACGCCAGGACCAAGACCATCGAGAGACTGATCCTTGAGGCGCTGTTTGCCGATGACTGTGCGCTGATGGCGCGCATGGAGTCTGACCTCCAGACCGTCGTCAACAGGTTCTCGGAAGCCTCTCGACTGTTTGGCCTCACCATCAGTCTCAACAAGACCGAGGTCCTGCACCAACCAGCCCCAGGCACAAGAGTCCACCCCCCCCTCCGCACCCAAAGTGTTTATCGAAGGCACCAAGCTGAAGACTGTCGACCAGTTCAGGCACCTGGGGAGCATCATCTCTTCTGACGGTACTATCGACAAGGAAATCGCAGCTCGCATCAGCAAAGCCAGCCAAGCCCTGGGTCGTTTGCGCACTCGTGTGTTGAATAACAACAACGTCAAACTCTCCACCAAGATCAAAGTCTACAAGGCAGTAGTCCTCTCCAGCCTCCTCTACGGCTGTGAGTCATGGACGCTGTACAGAAAGCACATCAAACAGCTTGAACGTTTCCACATGAGATCCCTGCGCTCACTGATGGGCATCAAATGGCAAGACAAGGTGACAAACCTGGAAGTCCTGGACAATGCTGGCTTAGTGAGTGTTGAAGCCTTGATCTTAAAGACACAACTTCGCTGGACAGGTCATGTCATACGCATGGATGATTCTCGCATGCCACGCCAACTCCTGTATGGTGCACTCTCAAAAGGCCACAGGAAGCAAGGACGGCCAAAGAAACGCTTCAATGACTGCATAAAAGACAGCCTCAAGTACTGCGTCTTCCCGGTAAAGGAACTTGAAGCACAAGCACAAGACAGATCTGGCTGGCGTGCCGCCACTAGGAAAGCCTGCACGCTCTTTGAACACAATCGGCGCGAACGGATCACCAGTGCCCGAGCTCGCAGAAAGACAGCGTCGACTCTCCCCACAGCTACGTTCCAGTGCCCTCATTGCCCTCGCAGGTGAGGCTCCAGGATTGGCTTGACCAGCCACACCCGCACCCACAAATAGAAGTCATGCACAATGACGACATCATCGGTTTTCGATGGTCTACCCAATATTAGTGTTGTTGTCAAACACAATGTGATTGCTCCTGCAGAAACTCCAGGTAGAACATTCTTTTCAGTAAGAAAATTAACACTATATAAGAATCAGAAGTGCCAGATTAATCTTGTTTTGTTAGGGTGGTGGGGTGGAGGCGGGGAGGAGGACAAGTGCATGTAGATATTATCAGCCCTTCCTTTTAAACTTTAAAAAAGTGCCAAAAGAGGTGCTGTGTCCCGAGATGAAAGAAGAAACGTTTTAACACATGAAAATCGTAACCTCTGCAAACTAAATATTATGTCTCAGAAAACCACAACAAACAAAACCAAAAAAAAAAAAAAAAAGAAAGAAAGAAAGAAACACGTATAGAGAGAACGGTTGCAACACTATAGTACAATTTTCAAGAAAATCCCCAAAAGAAAAGCACCAAGAAAAAATAATTTCAACACAACTTATTTCAAGTTGTAATTGTTCTTTTTAAACGCGTTTCTTTCTTCGTTGTGAATTTATGCTCGCCTGATAGTCACTGTTTTGGTCTGGATTTCTTTTGTATGACACAGTTTGGAAAACGGGGGAGGGGGAGGGAGGGCTGTCGCCCCCCGCCCCCCCTCTCCCCCGCCCCCCCTCCCCTCCCCCCCGTCGAGACATCCCTGGATCCGCCCCTGCAGTTATTTTCTTGTATTTTAGATCATTGTACGCGTTTGGCACTCACTCTTTCTGCTCTATTTTGAGACGCATTGTGACACCTGTGACAGTACAACGGTTGTGCCTGATTGGCCTGTAGCTTGGAGGCGCCAGGCCGATTTAAGCAATACTTTTGCACAAGGTGGACCATTTACAGCGACTAATACAGGTAGTTTAAGTGGTAGTAACAGTAGTAGTATTAGTAGTAGTAGTAGTAGTAGTAGTAATAGTAGTAGTAGCAGACGGTAGAAGTAGTACTACTACTAGTAGTAGTATTAGTATTGGTCGCGCTAGTGTTTTATGACAACCGGTATTTTCTTTCCAGAGCACTTGGCCAAAGTAACGCCTGCGTCAAAATCAACTCATTGTAAATTCTGGTATTCTTTACAACTGAAAGTATCCCTACCTCCGCAATCCCTATTTCTCAGATCAATATCGTCTACTGGCTGCTACTTTCCTAACCGGTATTTGCCTCCAAAACCGGTTAAATGCCGATAAATACCGGTGAACGTGAACATTGAGTACCAGTAGTGCCAGTGTTAGTAGTAACAGAATTAGTTATAGCGTAGGGGCTATGAATGATGTCAAGCCCTACTACACCCCTTCTCCGTGTATATAAATTAACTCATTCGCGGCCAGCCCCATCCGGATGCGCGGCTTATGCCGCGCATCCGGATGCGGCTGGCCGCGAATGGGTTAATCCCTTGTCTGCAACAGACTGTATTCTGCAATGTGTTACTTCAACGCCAAAGAACCCTAACCTTCCAAAGAAACATGGAAACAAAATGGTATCAGCAAGAGGCTTAAATCTTCATGAGCCCCCGCAACTGCAGCTATGTCTCATGAAGCTGGATCGTGTTCGTTTTTTTGCTTTCTGTTTTCGGCAGGGAAGGCGTTAATTTTTACAGTCTGCTAAAAAGCAAGCTCTTTGATTATCTATTCAGTATCAGTTTGAACATGTTGCTATAATCAGCATCAAGGCGACTTTTTTTTTAGTAGAAGGTGTACTTATAAGGTCAATCCATTTACAGGTACGTATACATATTGTTTTCAGCAGATAATTTTGTGGGTGCTTTAAAAAAAAGATTGGAAGATCTAAAGAATACACTCTGCAGGTGTCAATTTGACTGTAGTGTTGGGTGACATTGTGGCACATAGGTTTCTCAGGTAATGCTGGCGTCTTGCCCGAAACAGGGGTCGTCTGTAACACACACACAACGTATGCAATTAATAATGTATAGGGTGAAATGTATATTCAGTTTGAACTGGTATTTCATGTCAGTAGAGTGCACACTAAAAGCAAAACATATTTTCAGTGGAAAACCTAATAACTATGCATCCAACTAACTAACTAACTAACTAACTAACTAACTAACTAACTAACTAAACTAACCTTACCAACTAACTAAACTAACTAACTAATGTCAAAACTGTCCGAAAATTATAAACAAGGAAACTAAACATGTCATCGTTTGGTGTGCCTCTTTATCAATGTTTTACTTCTGGTCAATGACAATGAAAAATACACAACATTGTTTGTTATCATGCCACAAACTGTCATACGCGTGGACCAGACCGCTTATCTACGACAATGTCACTGAACTGGGGTCACAAAGATAATATTTTCACTCGCATTACATCACAGAAATAGGGCATAGTATGCACAGGCGCTGCGCTGTTGATCTTTTGCGAACGGTTGTAACTATGCAATCAAAACCTTCTGTAATTTTTGTCCTGAGGCACAAAGCATTTTGAACTCTTAACCCATTCAGTCCTGACGCCCTACAGCAGGAGATGGGTCGACCATGATAATTCAAGGGTAGTGCCAGATTAGCTTGGCGCCTGTCGGCGCCAAGCTAATCTGGCACTGCCCTTGAATTATCATAGTCGATCCGTCTCCTGTAACAGGTGCATAGTCGTTAGATGACGCCTCCAAAATTTGAGAAATATGTGCGCCGGACTGACTGAGTTAAGCCCTCTACTGTCAGCGGACGCAAACTGTGTTTCTGAAATCTTTGTTGATTCAACGCAAAGGACCCCGAGGCGTCCAAAGAACATAGGCATAAACCGCTTTCAGCAAGAGGCATGATCCTCGCAGGGGCGGATCAGTTGCCTGGAAGGGGGTCGGGTCCAACTTTTTGTTTGGGACCTTCAACCTCATGCTAAAGGCCTCCCCGACGCTAGACCTTGCTTTCAGGGGCCCAAAAATGGAAAAAGGTGGGGGAGGGGGGGGGGGTGTTTAAACACCCCCCCCCCAAAAAAAAAGGACTTTGTCATAGCATTTTTTAAAAATTGGGTCGGGGGGGGGGGGGGAGGGCGGAAATCCGGAACCCCCCCCCCCCCCAGATCCGCCTCTGCTTCGTGAACCACCGCAACTGCGGGGGCGCATGAGGTTCTATGTCCCTTGCAGTTGCATTTTTGTTCATTTTTTTTCTCGGCGCAAAAGGGGTTAGGCGATTCATTATTACCCTCTTGTTTATGTAGCCACGGTACTGTAACATCATCGGTTGCTGCATGTACAGGGGTGTTAATTGTTACAGTGTCGGTGGCTGCATGTGCAAGGGGGTTCATTAGATAGTGTTACAGGAAAGGACTTGTAATTATGATAAACATAAATATCACGTTTTGAAGGTACAACTAATGCTTTTAAGAGCGATCCCCGACGGCCTTATAGTGTTTTACGATATACTTTGCGCTAGTATCCCAATATAACATTTTCCTCACTGTGTACATTCTGTCATATTATATCGACACAGCAGTGTGTAAATCTCCCCCACAGCACGGGATATACGGTTCAGTATTTACATACTTATTTATGAGAACTATCACTGTCAAAATCACTGTCACTATGTCTGATACATTTAGCAACCTTCATGCATATTGAAACACAATACATGTACATGGAGTTCTAGCAAGAGATGTAGATCGTCATGAGCCCACGCATGCGCGGGGGCTCATGAGGATCTATGTCTCTTGCAGACGGGTAATATTTGCTGAAGGAGTGGTGTACGTAGAGTATCTTCAGGCTTGTACTCGGAATATACGTCATGTGACAGTGTATGATTATCTGTTACGATACTCGAGGGTTTGATAATTGCACTACATGTCAACTGCTTGCGTATTTCGTATCTAAAGCCACAATCTGTAAGTGTGTGCATCGCCTCATGTATTTAATTATTTATTATTTACTTATTCATTATTCACTCTGTGTGTGTGTGTGTGTGTGTGCGTGTATGTGTGTGTATGTGTGTGTGCGTGTGTGTGCGTGTGTGTGTGTGTGTGTGTGTGTGTATGTGTGTGTGTGTGTGTGTGTGTGTGTGTGTGTGTGTGTGTG